>CM032628.1:27944257-28301757 GCA_019097785.1 Fraxinus excelsior | reverse complement strand
AAATAAAGCAGAATCCTCTAATAAACAAGAAATATTAGACCCAGATGAAAGTTATGCACCTATATACATTAAACCATATAGACAATATTATGAAATAATAAGAAATAGACAACCACCAAAAGGAAACAGTAATAGATTTGAACTAAATGATAATTATGATAAACCTGTCAATCATGGAGGAGCAAAATTAGACTTAGATTGTAAAATAGATATTAAAAAAGCCTTAGTAACTTGGGCAGATTCAATGATATTATTCTTTTTATATAACAAAGATGATACATGGGAAAGTACTGAAAGAAGGATAGACTTTTTAGTAGCATCTTTTGAAGGAAATGTTAGAAATTGGTGGGATGGAATAAATAATGATACAAAGACACTAATAAGAAGAAATGTACAAACAGAAATAATAAAATCAGATAGAGAAGGTATAGAAAGATTAGTAAACTATATTTCAGATGAATTCTTAGGAGAAGATTGGATAAGAAATTTTGATGGAGAAACAATAAAAGAAAAAGAAAATGTTAGGATAAAATTAATAAACCTAACAATATGTGATATGTGTAAAATCAAAGAATATACATGTGAATTTAAGGAATATTATTATACCCAATTTTATAGTAATGAAAATCAAGATGTGTATAAAGATATGTACTATAATAAGTTACCAGGAATATGGGGAATATATTTTAAAATAGAATTTGAAAGTATATCAAAGAAAATCCTGAAGCACCCAGATCTTTAGGATCAAGAATAAAATTTTTATTTGAAAGACTTGCATACATATGTCAACAAAGACAATTAATGAAAAAATCAGGAAGATTAACCAAGATATGTTGTGAAGATATGGAAAAACCTACACAATGAGGATGTAATCTTGAAAGAAAAAATATTAAGAGAAAATTCAAAAATAAAAAATTTAGAAAATTTAGAAATTTTAAGAAAAAATATATAAAGCCTAGAAGAAAATATTATAAAAGGAAATATAATCCGAATAGACAACAGAAAAATAAACCTTATAAAAAAGATAAAAGCCAATGCAAATGTTGGAATTGTGGAGAAATAGGACATATAAGCCCTGATTGTAAAAAGAAAAAGGTTAAAATATTACAAAAAAAATATTTAGAAATAGAAAGTGAATTAAGTGAAATATCAGATATTGAACAATATTATGATCAAGAAGTATATATAAGCGAATCAGATTCAGAAAAAGATAATGAGTCAGAATCTGAATAAAGAAATTGAAGAAATAGAAAAAAAATAATATAGATAAACAAGAATATGAAGGAATAGAAGGTTATGGATTAAAAGTAACATTTGATAATAACAAATTCAAGAAAATGAGAAAATTATCTTTAGATTTAAAAATAGGAAAATGGGAAGCTTTAGATAGAATATGGAAAAGAGAAATAATAGCAATAAATGAATATCATAAAATTGAAAAAGCTATAAATGTTAGAACAACTCAAGGAACACATAAATTAAATCTTTTAACAAGAAATACAGTAAAAGAATTATTAACAAAGATTAGTAAAAAACAAGGAGAAAAAATTCAATATGTCTATTTAGCAGGAATACAAATAATGTTTAAATCCTTATTTAGAGAAGGAATAGATTCACCTTTAACCGTAAGTTTACATGATGGAAGAATAATAAATTTAAAAGATAGCCATTTAGGAACTATAGAAGGAAACTTGGCATATCAAAAATTAATATTTACTTGTTACCCAAAATATTGTGTCTCAATTACAGATAAGAACTTCAATGAAGTCTTAGGACTACATTTTAAGTTACATAGAAATGATATAATGGAACCAGGAGACAAGATTATGACTATAGAATATAGAGCTTTGTATACATTTACTAATTCCAACTATGGAAATATATACTCTAAAAAACCATACATAGAGGTTCATAAGGAATGCAAAGATATTAGTAAAATAATAGAACCAAGCAAACAAATAAGTTTAATTCCTAAAGAATATGAATTTAGTATACTCAAAGATAAACCTGAAATAGCAGAAGATAAAGAAGATGATTATTCTGATAAAATAATGTTTAGAGATGGAAGATTAATTAAGAGGTCAACAAGTCTTAAATTACCTAGAAAACATTTAGAAGGAACTAGTAATATAAAAGAAATCAAACTTCATAGAAATGATGGAAACATGAAAGTAGAAGGAGAATATTATAATGGAAGAGAATATATTGAAGGACCAAATATACTAATTGATACAGGAGCAAGTGAATGCCATATAGTTTCAATTAGAAATAAAGGATTAATGACTCATAAGATTGAACCATATAGATATGTAAATTTTGATGGACAAATACATACTACAGAATTAGAAGTCAAAGTACCAATAAAAATAGGAGGAATTAAAATGGTAGTACCATGTTACATGGATAATAGTATGAATACAGATCCTCATATATTATTAGGAATAAGTTTTCTAAATGGATTAAAAGAATATAGTATACAATATACTGCATTTAGTACACCTCAAGGTAAATATGAATGGTTAGTAATGTCTTTTGGTTTAAAAAATGCACCACAAATATATCAGAGAAAAATGGATAATATATTTAGAAAGTTTGATGAATTTTTAATAGTATATGTTGATGATATATTAATATGTTCTAATACTAAAGAAGAATATATAAACCATTTAATACAATTCATAAATGAATGTAAAAATGAAGGAATTGTTCTTTCAAAAAAGAAAGCTATAATAGAAAAATAAGAAATTGATTTTCTTGAATTATCAATAGATAAAAAAGGAATAAAATTACAAACTCATATATCTAAGAAGATAGAAAGTTTTCCAAATAAATTAGAATCAAAAGAACAAATACAAAAGTTCTTAGGATGTCTAAATTATGCAGAAGGATTTATTGAAAATCTTTCAAAAAAGAGACATAAAATACAAGTTTTACTTAGAAAAACAAATACTAAAGGATGGAGTGAAGAACATACAGAAGCTGTTAAGTTATTAAAAGAAGAATGTAAAAATTTACCAAAATTAAGATTGCCAGATGAAAAGGATAATTTGGTTGTTAATACAGACGCTTCTGATAAATATATGGCAGCCATATTAAAAACAGATTTAAATGAAATCTGCAGGTATTCAAGTGGAACTTTTAACCAAGCAGAAATAAATTATACCACTCATGAAAAAGAATTGTTAGCAATTATTAGAGGAATAAAAAAGTTTTCATTATTCCTATTATCTAAGAAGTTTATTGTTGAAACTGACAATTCTAATGTTACAGGATTAATTAAAAATAAGTTGCCAATGGAGCCTCAATATAGGAGATTGCACGACGGCAAGCATATTTGTCATTCTATAATTTCAATATTATTCATATTAAAGGTATAAACAATTATCTTGCTGATTTTTTAAGCAGGAATATCGAGTTTGGAGATGGATAATATCAAACAAGAGATATCAGAAATAAAATCTGCGGCAGCATTTGCCAAAGATGAAGCTGATGATATAAAAGTTGGAATGGAGGCATTAGCTGAAACCTTAAGTTATAATGTCAAATTATTACTTGAGATCAGTACGTCCCATACCAAAGTTACCAATGAATTAAAAGACCGAATTGATGCTCTTGAAGCACAATTAGAGTCTACAAATACCAAAAATACAGGGATTGATGCTTTAGCACAATCTCAAAATACCAAACAGGGAATACAAACAGGTACACCAAGTGGAAGCAGCGGTGGACCCAGTCAAATAAAAAGAGATACAATCATGGAAAGTCCCCGAAAGGTGACAATAAAAAATGATGATAAGATCAAAATCAGAGCAGATGAAGATGATGAAACCCCTTTAACACCAAGAGAAGAAGAATATAAAGCTTTTGCAAAACTTGTCTATGAACTACAAGATAATGAATCATATTTCATCTCCCCAGGAGAACATGTTTACCCAAGAATGATCATTACAAACGATGGAGACCCTAACATGGTTAAAATGGCGGCAGACTATGGATTCTTGGATTTAATTTATCCAGGAAAAGATTTAAAAGAAATTGAGAAATTTGATGATATCTTCCGAGGAGAAGTTTCAAAATTCGCCAAAGGAAGACCAATATATCTTAAATTTTACTCAATCAGTCCAGAAATTGATGGAAGGATATATTATCCTGCAGAACATATTATTACAGTCGGATATGTAGGCCGAAATTTCCAAATTGAAGTAGGCCAAAATAGAAAGTCATTGCCAAACATTAACAGATCATGGATGAGATCCCGAAGAGTCTTAGGGATGAAAGTTCTCTACAACATGGCAAAAAATTTATACGATAAAAAATTTCAATGCTTATGCCAATATGAAGGATGGACACTTATGACAAATAATGGAAAGGATAAGTCTACAATTTTAAAAGAATATATCCAAAAGTTTGATATCCATCAAATCCATGGAAGTCCATCAACCATACAAGAATCATGCCAGTTGAGGGAGTGTCCCACATGCTATCCAAATGAAAAGAGGCCCCGCCACTATGGAGAATTTTGACAAACTCTATATGAAGACAATAGAGGAAAAGAAGATGTGAAAGAAAGGAGGACAGCTGGAAAAAATAATAGAGCTACAATTATGTAGTGGGAAACTGTTGTAATAATAGAACTCCATTAGTGGAGTATGAGATAATGGATGATGTAAGAGGCCAATAATCGAGCCTCATGTAGTAGTATAAATAGAAGCCTTTGGGCTAAGATAGAGGCAGAATGAGTTGAGAAAAAACACTTGAGCTTTCATATTGCGAGAAAAACACTTCTGTCTTTTGATATAATCTTTGTACCAATTTCAGAATATCAATAAATAATCCATTTCTTACATAGGAGAATGGTTTTCTACATTTTCATTCCCATAGATTCTTGATAGATCTAAATAAGAAATTTCTTTCTTATTTTAACAACAAAAACAGTTTTTCTTTAATCCAAGTCTAGGGATTTGTCCTTAGAAACGATACAGTGAAGGCAAGAAGCTGAATAGCAAGGATTCCGTTAAGGCAGGAGGCCGTTGAAGGAAACAATTTGCACATTCAGAGCCTGAAGGTCACTCGATTCTAAGAATAAAGAGCCAGATTAAAATTAAGGTAGAACTACTATTTCTTGTTAAATTTTGAAAGAATTTCTTAAGATCTTAGAGAATCGCAGGGATTATAAATGTTTATGATTATTCATGATGTTTGGATTACTGTCTACCATGATGTTTATAATACTATGATAATATAATATCCAATTATGCCAGGATATACAGTTAAATGATTAAACGATCTGTTAAAAAGAATACTTGAAAAAGTAGAAAATCTTATATCCCAACTAGAAAATACAGATGAAATATCTGAAGAATATATTAGACTTATAAAAGAATGTGAACAAAAAATAGCAGATTATGCTAATATATTAGATCAAAGAATGGATTTATACTTTAAAAACCAAAACATAAGAAATATAGAACAGATCAGAAACCTACTTTAAAATATAAGGATATGTCCTGCAATAAAGAAACATATTTCATTAAGGGTAAAATAGACTTTTCTACGAAAATCCCAAATAGACTAAGTCAACAGGCTAGTTTGAATAATCCCCCGAAAACAAATAAGGCTTGTCCCACATAGGAAAATAATGAAATCAAATACCACTTTGTCTGCAACTTTGAAAGTGTGTAATCATGTGTAATATAGATATTATTTTCACGTGCGCGCCCAAAGGGTGCAAATCAAGGGCCAAATCAAAATTTTGGACCTTCAACTTATGTGTGGACGCGCCCTACAGTCTGAAAATCGACCCCTTACAAGTGTCCCTTTTTTGCTTTTATTTCCTATAAATTATCTATTTTTTTTCTTCCAAACTGACTATTCAACTCCCAACTGAAATGTAATGATGAAGTTAATTAGCCAAGTTAATGGGAATGTTAATCGCAATAACACCCATAACGATTGGCCTGAAGAATATGATCCAATGTGTAGCATCTGGTCAAATTTCAACAAAACATCGTCCAAATCCTTCTGAGCGAACACTAGAAAACGGGTTGAAAAAGAAAATGATTTCCAATTTTAGTCAATTAAGGGTGTTTGATAGCACAAATTTGCTCGACTTTTGTTTTTCCCACCTTTTTCTAGGTACAACCATTTGATGCACATTTGCTTGATTTTGTTTTCCCACTATTAGGTGGGAAAGCAATTTTCACTTTTTTTTAGCAATGACAACAAATTCTATCAACCATTGTAAAAAAAAAAAAAAAAAAAAATTCACTTTTGTTGACAATTTATGTGCAAAACAAAGTCAAACGAATGGTATTCGGTATAGTAATTTTTTCTAATTTTTAAATTATTTTTTTTACTTTTTGGTAATTGGAACAAATTCTAGACGCAATAGTAAAAAAAATTATTACTTTAATGAACAATTTCCATAAAAAACGAAGACAAACAGACACTAAACTTTCTACATTTTCCAAGTGGAAAATTATATCAATTAAACACAATTAATTACAATTCCCAATAAAACAAATTATAGGCAATTTAATTCCCAGTAAAACATTTTCTTTCCACTCATTTTCCACATTTGCAATCAAACGGACCTTAAAGTAATTTCCGGAAAGAAAAGATATGGAAAAAGTGCTTAGTTTCTCATATTAATTCAATTCAAGGCAGGCTTGAACCTTTTCACACCATTAATCCAAATTCTAATGTAGCTACATGTTGACGGTATTACATTTATGTAAAGTTATTACATGTTTCAATAGCCAATTTTCATTCCACTTAATAAAATGTCAGTATATGACTCATGAGCATACACAAATCTTTGCACTTACCTGGCTAATAATACAATTGTTAGCTTTCACGATTTCTTCCAATTTCGTGTTCCTAAGTTATAACAATTTGCACCTTGCAATTTTGTGTTCCTAATTATCGCGATTTGTGAACGAAGAAGAATCTATTTCATTGTAGTAAATTGTGATTGCACTTCAATCTAGAAAATTGTGGACAGTGTACGTTGGTAGTAACGGACAATCATTTATTGTATTACTCTTTCCGACCCTCTGCCCGCCAGTCTTACATGAGTCCATCTTTGGATAAAGTTATGGTTATTACATAGTTCTCAACCTATAAACTGTGTATGTGAGAAACCAGTCCTAAATCCCTTTTTTGTCTTTTCTTGGCACCAACCTAATCAGATGTAGAAAAAATAGCTGAATGGATTGAAGAATAATTGGATAGAAAGGGGAAAATGTAATAGTGCAGGTGTGGCATTCCGATTTGGACCTATAAGACCATTTCAGAAAGAGAACGACGAAACGAGTATGACTCGCCTTATCACTGTGACCTATGATGGATTTAACCATCCAAGTTCGTTTAAGAGTCGAAAACTACTTTTAAAGTTTTAGTACTATTTTTGTCATTTAATTTATTTTTAATTGTTTGCAATTTTATTTTATTTAAATTTCATAGTGTTCATATTTGGAGAGAGAAAAAAAAGAAGAAATTATTATTCTTACTTTATTCACATGTCCAGCCCAAAAATTAGTTTATTGATTTAGTTAAAATGAGGTGCCCACTCACCGGTGTAAAATTGACTTTGAAGAATATCACATAAAATTTAAAGGTTTGGAGCATCAATTTCCTGAAACTAAAAACTGAAAGTTCGTTCTTTAGAATTAACTCATGAAGTAATCATCGAATTTATGTAAAAATTCAATAATTTATTCTTGATATAATATACACGTGAATATTTAGACGATCTTATTTCTTAATTTTTTTAAAAAAAATTTCAGGTAATTCTACTTCCATATTCCAATAGTCACAATGTTAGTTTCGATACATTATATGAATATGAGCAGAAACAAAAGACCTTTTTGGACTCGATTGTGGGAATTTTTTTAACAAGTACAAGAATTTTGCATTTGAACGAACACAAGTTTCTTTGATGAATTGTGATCAACCATTCTGCTAGTTACAAATCAATTTGGTGGATGTCACTCCCAAATTGAATCTAGAAACCAAAATATTGTTCACTAGCAATATAAGGTGGTTACGATATTATATATATATATATCTTCTATATATAAAAAGTGTGTATTTAACGGAATTTGTTGATTTAACGGAAAAACTAACGGAATTTCTTGATTTAACGGAAAAACTAACGGAATTTTTTTAATTTAAAAATCATTTAACTCCATAATTGGGCTTCAAAATTTACAATTCTAAAGCCCATGTAGAAGTATTGGATGTCATGCTCATTTTATAGATACACTTCTCTCTAAGGTTTCATAAACTTTCAATGTGGGATTGTGCATTTTATATATGCTCTTAACTCCAATAGTTTTATAAATTTCCAATGTGGGATAGTGACAAAAAAAATGTTAAAATACTCATCAAAATCATTTTAAAATGTATGTCTAATTGACTAATTTGATTTTGAATTACAACTAATTAAATTGTAATATTCACTTTCAATCTTTCATTTATTTAATTTTCAAATTTAATTTAAATTGCACTTGATTATTAATATATTAATGTTAGATATTATTTTCTATAAGTTTAAAATATTTTAACATATTTATTTTTAATTTTTAGTGTTGGGACTAATTGTAGGATATATAATGAATCTAATTAGTAAAGATAGATTTACTTTAAATTATTTTTATATATTTATTGCATTCGGTTCGACCGCAGTTGAATTTCCACAAACTTCATGTCGGAATCATTCTCGATTGTGAATCAAAATCATTCATCTCCATTTTCAGATATCGAAATTATCAAATCCACAAACTTTTCGTATAAATCCTATGATTAATGCTCATGTTTAGTTCCTTAATTAATAAAAAAAATTAAAATTCTCCTAACACTATTTGGCAATATTATAGTATTATATTAAATGTTTAGTAAGTATTATTTTTAAATATTAGATGATTTTATGATATAGTAAAAAATCTATTTTTTTTATAATATAGAAAAAAATTATTTTTTAAAATAAAAATATATTTAATGTCTTAAATATAATTAAAATAATATTAAAAATACGAAACGTATTATGACGCTTATCCTTCGTATTGACACGCCTAAACTTGTGATTCTTGATTTTCAACATCGACATCTCGCAACGCATTACGCCTTTTAGAACATTATTAATAAATGAATGGAAAATGCAAAAAAATTTGTACTACTACATTTTAGTCACTAGGAAAAAATGAAACTAAAAAAAATGGATGTGGATATTATCAATTTAAAAATGCTAATAGTTTATTTGGTAAGATACATTGAACTCAATGAAGAAAAAATATTTATTTATTTAGTTTTGTATTATAATGTTATCTATTATTTTATTATGTATAAAAGTTCATGATTAAATACAAAATTTAATATAATATAATAGTACGAAACACAAACTTATACATTTTAATTTAGAATTTAACACTATTCAAGTTAAAATTAATATATCACAATGTGTAATTATTTATCAATTACATAAACATTACATCATTAATTATTTAATGAACCAAAAAAATTATATATAACTAAGCAAACGTGCATTGCACGTTACTTAAACCTAGTATGTATATATATATATATATATATTGCATTTGAACGAACACAAGTTTCTTTGATATATATATATATACTAGGTATAAGCAACGTGCAATGCACGTTTGCTTAGTTTATATATAATTTTTTTGGTTCATTAAATAATTAATAATGTAATGTTTATGTAATTAATAAATAATTACACATTGTGGTATATTAATTTTAATTTGAATAATGTTAAATTTTAAATTAAAATGTATAAGTTTGTGTTTCGTACTATTATATTATATTAAATTTTGCATTTAATCATGCCCCGAATTTTTTTTTTTAGATACGTTATTAACAAAAAAATCAGGAAGCGTATAAAAGAAAGTACCAATCTTTAATTTAGCAAAATTATACTTTGATAACATTGTATAACTACATGATCATAAATCATGTCGGCGAAACTGTGGCAAAAAGTTATTGTATTGGTCGCTCGAGCGAGCCTCTAGCAAAAGTCGAGCGAGGGTTAAGCAGTCGTCAGTATTTTCATCATAACTTTCTCTACCAATGTTCGATTGCGATGAATCAAATTTCGTTGAAAAGCTAACTCGAAGGGCTACAATTCTTCTAGAAATAGCCATATCCAAATTTCAATGTTTTCTATGTGAAAAATGCGTTGAAAGTGGTAATTACAAAAAAAAAAAAAATTGTCAAAAATGGTGTGGGGGCCTGGCCCCCACCAGGTCCCCATGCAGCTCCGCCCTTGTTTATTAATAATGTTCTAAAAGGCGTAATACGTTCCTTTCGAGATCTAATTCTTGAATGTAGTAGTAAATAAGTTCTGCGAGCCAAATGAAAAGAACACATACATTATCATAAAACACTTTTTTCCATTTTGTAGCCAGTCGAACATGGTTAAATAAGCTGAGGCATGCATGAGAATATGCTATTTTGTACACATCACAAATAAAAAATGGAAATCAAAATTAGCATCAAGAGATTCATACAATAACAGACTTCCGCTTCATCACACCAATCATGGGTAAAATTGACTTTGTAAAGAAGCTTAGATTGGCACCAACAATATATTGCTTCAGAATAGGAAAGAGCCAGAGATTAGCCTCAGATAGGTCTTGAGCATCCAACTTAAGTGGTAGAATATTCAAAAAGGTCTTAGGTCCCATAGCACCAAGGGCAGCCCCCACACACTCGTGCAACTGCAAACGTGTAAAGTAATTACTAATTAATGGTAAAAACAAATTAAATCCATGATCAAATGATATTTTGCATCTCGTTGAAAAAAATGCAGAGAGTACAGCCTACGTGAACATCAATGACCAACACATCAAATTTTTAGATGTCAAGCATATTGTGTCTATAGTTTCTCAAATAGGAAAATTCTTTAAATCCAAAGTCCGATGAACCCCAAGCTCTGTACACCAATGTTAACAAATTGAGGAAGATGCTTCTCAGTATAAAAACTGAAATAAATTGCTAAATTTTGTGCAATAGACAGATCATAATTCAATAAAAAAAATATGATTAAGTCCTCAACCGGTAACTGGGAACAAAATGTTGCTAACCTAAGTTATGTCCCCTTCCCGAAAGGTAGGCCATAAACATAAGTTTCGTCAATATTAGTTACTTGTTTCCTGAAAGGAAAGTCTTCATCTGGCAACTTCTGCATGTCTGCCAAACTCTTCAGCGTTCCCCTTAAAAAGTAGGATGAATATTTTCCTGCACCAAGTCATAGGGCTTCGTCAATTCAACTTACATAAGAAACTCTTTGGATAGGCGTTAAGAGGCATGGGTTAAGAATGGTATGGCGGATAACATTATTTCTATTGACATATTCAGAAACCAAATCGCAACAACATTTCTCCGTGCCTCATTTGAGGCGAAATGGATAAGTTGATTTAATATCAAGAATGTACTTTTGGCAGAATTTCTGTACTCTGGAAAGAATTAAGGAAAGCCAAGCTCAGCATTCACTTTGAAGTTAAAGGATGTGTAAACAATTTTACAATTTCTTTTTAAGGGACAAACTTCAAATGAAATGAACGATTAGTTCAAAACAAAACTACCCTGAATAGCAAACCTTTCAAACATCACATGACACATAACTACTAAACCATAGCTTAAATTAATGATTCGAGACATGCACAAGCACAATTTTCATAGCAAGTGATGACGGAATTTGAACCCCAAATCTTCTATACCGTAAACCACTTAGTCTATAAGCTTAAACTGCTATCAATGTATCTCATGCAAATGCAATCATATAACAATTTATTCAAAGGAAAAAAAAAAGAGTGTCAGGATTGCTGGTATACCACTCCATGGTCTTTCTTAAACCTTCATTCCATGTAGTCCTCTCAATCCAACCCAAATTCTTCAGCTTCTGATCATCAAGGAAGTATCTCTGATAGTTGAATGGCCTGTTATCCACAAACTGAATGCTTTTGTCTGGATCCATGTTAAATAAATTGCATATATCTTTGGCGACATCAATCACTCTTCTCTCCATTGTTGTTCCAATGTTGTAAACATGACCAACTTCTCCCTTGTGAAGAACACATCCGAATGCCTCAGCAACATCCTCACAATAGAGATAACTTCGCACATTAAAACCATCCCCATGAATAGAAATGCAATAAGCTTAAACATGGACTTAGCTTTGTTATAATACACAATTTTATATGTAAATATAAAATATTAGTTTATTGGAATCTAAAACCTATAAGAAAATAATATTTTGAAATTTAAGAGAAATATCAAATAAATGAACTATACCCCTGCCCCAACCCAAAAATGGAAGAATTGAAACTAACCTCAGCAAAACCCTTTGGCCCGAAAACTAACAAAGCCACCACCCCGATGACCAGAGCCTCAGGAGCCCCAACTCCAAACAGAGATGCATACAGTCCCTTACCTTTACATTTGCCCTTTCTTTCTGCAAAAAAGCTATTACTTCAAATACTTGAAAACATTTGGAGCAAAAAAATTGACTAAGCGAGCTTAGAGATACCCATTTCGGTTGTTATTTAGTTATACCAAAACAAACTTACAAACATAATTTGCATACAATTTTTGTGCTGTTAATAATTGCACGTGCCCATAGAAGGAGTAAAACAGTATATATTTTCATAGAATGTTGCGAGATTGAGATGCCCAGTCCATTTGCTTTCTAATTTTCCATTAGAACTTGCAGCATTGTGACCAGATTCATTTTCATACAAATTATCATACCCATTATCTCAAAAGGAAACGGGTTAGATGGAGCTTATATAATCATCTCTACTCTTTCTACTCTTTCAAATTGGATGAATGAGATTGCAAGGATTATAATAATCAGCAATATACTTGGACTCACCTTGTTGTTCAAATTGAAACCACCTGTATGAACAACAATGAAAGAAGAAGGCGTAGGTAGCTGAATGAGAAAATAAGGCTGTTGGGATGGAGAAAGAAACCCTTTTTCTTTGATTTCAAGAACCAAATCCATATTATCTTGAGAAAAATCAACCAGACTGAAGCTTAATACTTATCTATCATCTGTTGCAACAGTGTCTCATTTGACTAAAAATACAAAATCTTGGTTTAAATGAAAGACCCCATCAAGTTTTTTCTTTGAATCAATTTATCAAATAATTAGAGTGCAGAACTAAACAATGCAGTGAGATTTAAGCCGGCCATTTGATAAATACTCAAGGAAAGGAGGCATCCCAGTCATTTAAAAAAAACCTGCAAAGTCAAATTTACAGAGATTCAATTTTGCTTGAACGTCAATTCCAACTAAAGGTAACGTAATTAGAGAAAATTGGCAAACACTCCTCCTTTTCCACTCCTACCCAAACACGTCACCCCTCAATTAGAAATACCATAACCAAACAAAACCAGCCCTTGATCCCACTACATCAAACATCGGCCAACCTCAATTGGAGCATCAATTGGAACAATTAAATACTTACTCATGGTCGTACAGGTCTGCTGGAGGTTCGCCTGGCTCCAATTTGGTGCAGGCCTCGCGAGAAGGGTGGGCCTTCGAACCTGTGGAGGAAGTTTCTTGTTTTCTTCCCTTCCTTGCACAGTAACACAGGCAAAGATTTTGTCCCACATCGAAATTCTATAAATGAAGCACAAGAAATTTTCCCTATAAATAAATGGGCCAACAAACGTTTCGTATTCTTCTGGGCTTGTCAATTAACGGGCTGAAGAAAAGAAACCGGTTAAAGAACGGTTTTTGACTTATTTAACGGAAATAATTAAACTAACGGAGGAAAAATATTTTCCGTTAAAAATAATAAGTTCCGTTAGTTTTTTCGTTAAACCAAGAAATTCCGTTAGATAGCCACTTTTTATATAGAAGAGATATAATAATTTCAATACAAGTGATAAACAATGATTAGAACCTAGAGTCTATTTGAATCTCATTTTGTTTTAAGAATGAATTTTAGAAGATAATTTGTGGTACACTTGAGAAAAAAATATTACATTCTAACTAATTCCCTTTTGATTTTGAGAGAATCGTGCTAATAATGCGTTTTATTAAGAATCAAAACTCCATATGTATAAGGAATTATTATGGATACAACGATAATAATTTACAATTGTTATTCGCTCATAAACTTATCATTTACAACAGAAGAAGATTTTTTATTTTAAAAAGAGTCATTTATGTATTTAGAAGGTGACTCATTTGGGAAAATCAATCTATTATTGCTTATTTATACTTTAGATTGCTCATTTGAGTTTGTTGGCTTTGATACAATATTGAAACTTAAAGTTTCATCTTAAAAATAACTTCTTGAACGAATAATTCAATTAGAGTAGAACTAGATGTTCAAACTAAATAAACTATGATTTATAGAAATATCATAAAGAAAAATGATAACAATAATATGTGCATGGTTAAATTTTCACAACCATCAATTTAAAGAATATACAAGTCCGTAATTTGTTTGAACACTTAAAAAAAAAAAAAAAAACAATACCAAGTTTTCCAAATGATTTTCATGATTAAAAATTGGAACTTAGTAATCTACCATCACGCTATCAAAATGGAGAAATTGGTTACCAAAATGAAAATGTGTAATTATTGGCATGCAATAGCATTTCATTCAAGTTTGACAAGCTCCAGGTCTAAATTTGAACATTCGGGATTTTTCATTGGATAATCCCTCCCACTAGGGGTGGACGTGGGTTGGGTTGGGTCGGTTTTTCCCCCAACCCATACCCTACCCAACCCAACATGGTCGGTTTGACATAAATTCAACCCAACCCAACCCATGTAAAGATTGAAACCCAACCCAACCCAACCCAACCAAATGTCGGTCGGGTTGGGTTGGGTTGGTCGGGTTAGGTTGGGAGTTGGGACGACCTATGAACAAACATTAAAGCCACCAAAGTACTAAATTTAAAGCAACATTAATATATTACGTTAAAGAGAAATGGATTGGAAGATAGATCTCATCCAAAATCACAACCAATGTTGATGATTTGGTGAGACGACGCCCGCCGCGTGAGATAGATGATGGAAGATATGTTAGTATTTTTTTTTTTGTCTCTCACTTTTTTTTTACCGGGTCTCTCACCTTTATTCTATTTTAGTTTGGCAAAGTTTTTAAGTTTTTTAATTAGTGGGTCGGGTTGGGTGGTTTTTGTCGGGTTGGATGTGTTAACCCACAACCCAACCCAACCCAACCAACTTAACATTGTCACCCAACCCAACCCAAGAAAAAAATGAAAAAAACCGACCCAACCCGATCGGGTTGGGTTGGGTTGGGCGGGTTGATCGGGTTGGGCGGGTTTTTGCCAACCCCTACCTCCCACTACACTTTCTCTGAGGTTATTCTATAGTTGCATATTATTCTTTATAATATGCAATATTGAAGTGTCTATGATAATAACGATTTTGCAGTTTATATTAAACAATGTATCATGGACTCGAGAAAAAGTTAATTCAGATAAATTAATCCCAAAATATTGAAGTTTAAAAGAGTTGTCATTAATTAGTAATTTATTTTGTTGAGTTTTAATTTCTCAATTTAAACTAAGTATAACACCGGTTCAATGCACGTTTTGCTTTAGTTTACATAGTTATAATTTTCTGAGTTTCTCTAACGACAATTAATTTGAGTTTCCATTAATAAATGATGTTACAATTTTTCTTTAGGTTAATTAAATCTATTAATGATTGTTAATATATTTCTATGTAATTGATAAATAATTAAATAAAGTGTTTCTCTCTGTCATTTCCAACCCAAAATCACAAACAAAAAACTCAAGGTATGTTACGGGGTAAGAAGATGAGTTTCCTTAGGCTCCATTTGATTCTTATTAATGTAGAATGAGAATGAAAAATATAGCCGTTATTGGACCCCACACAAGAGATATAAATTCAAAATTGATAGATTGATGTGATGGATAACGGTCATATATTTCATTTTTATGGGTTTTTAATAAGAAACAAATGGAGGTTTAAACTTTTTGCACGGCTTAAGTCTTTACTCTTTTTTAAGTAATAATGTAATTAATTTTATCGCTAAAGTATGATATGTATTACGATAATATATGTATATCATTTGTTAGACTTAGTATTGGTAAGTGATAGATAAATTTTCAAGGACCAAAATATTTTAAGGGGGTGAGAATGTAATATCCCGAAAATTTTCATAAAATATAATTCAATTTTTATATACTATATTTTAATATTTTGAAAGTTAGGGACTAAAAGATACATTTATCAAATTATATTTTATTTGTGTCAAATATTTAGATATTGATGGAGTTATCGTAAATATATGAATATTGGTCTCGTTGGATAAATCGTAATTAGATACATAAATCAGATTCGAGAAAAAGTCGATTCGGATAAGTTAGCTCCAAGATGTTTTAGTTTGAAAGAATTATCAAAAGCTAATTTATTATTATTATTATTTAATTATAATTTTGAAAGTAGGGGTGGTGAAAAAAGATTTTCCTTTAAAAAAAAGAAATTCCGTTAGTTTTTTCGTTAAACCAACATATTCCGTTTAATAGCCACTTTTTATATATAGAAAGATAAACAAGGTGGCAATAGGCACATGTGTGGTTACATAAACATAAAACTAATCTTTTTATTTAATTAGAATTTGTAATTTGACTAAAACCGAAATTAATCGAAATTTGCAAATCCTAATTTAAAAAAAGAAACTTATTCTTATCCAATTCGTATCTAATTTAACTTTGAATAATGCTACGTAGTCCCAACCCCAGTTTAGATAGTACTAAATGATAGATTAAATAAAATGTGAAATTAAATAAATTATTTGATTCTACTTATCATTTAGGGTATTTTTTTATTGCATTTATTTTCCATAAAAAAAAATGTCATTTTTGACTCAAATTCCTATTTTGAAGTGTTTGATTGCTAGTTTTTTCCGTAGAAAATATTTTCGAACATTTAAAAATATGCCTAATTTTCTTTTTTTTTTTTAGGAAAACATTTTTTTTTTGGAGTAGGTTTTTGTTTTCCACAAAATAAAGAAAATATTTTCTTTTCGATGAGATATTTTTCATGTCAATCAAACACACTCTTAATGTCATATCAATGTCATCTAAATTGAGGTTGCAACTCCAATACGACTAGATAGAATTACTCTTTTAACTTTAGGAACAATGTAACTTTTTTTTTTTTTTTTCCTTTAAAGGAACTTGTGTTGAACACTCAATGGAGATGGTTGCCATAGAATAGACACATACTTTCAAGATCACAATTTTACACGAGAAAAGGTTTTTTACTCTAACCATGGACACAACATTTTTATTTTTCCTAAGGTTGAATTTTGTTTGAAGAATATCCCTAAGGTAGTCGAGTAGAACCTTTTTTTTTTTTTTTTTTTTTTTTTGTCGTAGATAGTTGTATTGTGATTTCTACATGCATTATTCACCCAATGAATATTTTTAGCTTGGTTATATAAATTTCTTAATATTAGAAACTATAAAATACCAAAATGTTATCCATTAAACTATCTTGTCTTATCCATACAGTTACATGTTTAGAAATATGAAATCATTACACATAATTACAATTATTTTTCATACCTTTGGGTATTGTAGGCATCAATGTTCAAACTTTGGATCTTGCAAAATCAAAAGTGAGGATATGTGACATGCAAATACCAACATAAAGTCAACAAGTCATGATTATATTTTCTACACAAAAAGACCCATGTAACTTCATTGGCTTTAAAAATTACAACAAGATTTTGTACTTAATTAAAGAACCCAATTACAGATGAAAAAAATTCACACCTTACCAAATTAATTTTGGTACTCGTGACAAAAAAAAAAAAAAAAAAATGACATTCTAACTAATTCATTTTGATGTTGAGAGAATATTACTATTAAGGTGTTTTATTAAGAACCAAATTATCATATTTATAAAGAATGATTAGGGATACAAAGGTAATAATTTCTAGGATTGTAGGGGTACAATTGTTATTTGCTAATAAACTTATCATTTACAACAAATGAATATTTTTTATTTTAAAAAGAGGCATTTATGTATTTAGAAGGTGACTCATTTGGGAAAATCAATCTATTATTGCTCATTTATACTTTAGATGAATTAGATTTTGCTCATTTGAGTTTGTTGGCTTTGATACAATACTAAAACTTAAAGTTTCATCTTAAAAATAACTTCTTGAACGAATAATTCAATGAATTGAATCTAGACACCCACGGTAGTTATGATATTAAATATTTCAATATACATATTATTAATAATTCCAATACCAGTAATAAACAGTGATTAGAACCTGGAGCTTATTTGAGTCTCATTTTATTTTAAAAATGCATTTTGAAATAGTAAATTGAAGAAGAATTTGTGGTTTAAAAATAAGAAAGAGATTTTGATTTTCGTATAATATTATTTTATTGAAAAATTTGTGGTTGAAAAGAAGAGAAAAAAAAAATACATTTTAAAAATAACGGGAATTAATCAAGAGCCTTATATATAATTTATGTGATTACCTTAATATTTCTATCTCACACCAATCTAATTGATTTCAAGTACTAACAGAATAAATAATATAAAATTGAAGGACTAAATATAGATATTCTAAAATTTAAAGACAATTTGCGAGTACGCCTACAAGTTAGGGAACCAAGCTACCAACTTATCTTTCCTGTGCATTTATAATTTATTAAAAAAGTGGGATAATATCTTTATTAGGATTTTATTTTTCCATTATTCTGTTTGGCTAAGTAGGACAAAACTAAAAGTAATTTACAAGTAATTTATTGTTTCTATAATATTTGAATTACTTATTTTTGTACCCTTTTAGATAAAGTAATTCACAATGTAATTTTTTATTATTTTTAGGGCATGTTTGGACCAGATTAATTTGAGTCAAAGTCAACAATCAATATCAACCACATCTTTCATGGGTCCCACATCTTTTCAACAATACATTTCAAAAACTTTTATCACAATTCACTTAAAATCTAATTTTAATCTACACCAAACACCCTCTTAATATAATAGTAAGTCATCTGGAGAGACAAAAAAGCATACATGACTCCATTCAAAGGGGTTCAGCCTCTGGGACATGATACTTAAAGACTAAATGATATATAAATGGAGAGATGATCAAGTTTGAAGGCTCGACGAAAGAGGCGACGACGACACTATAGAGGTCGCGACATGAGGATGTAGGGTTTAGTTTCTATTGACCCTGAAAAATGGCTCCGACACGTGGCCAACAGAATAAATCTTTGCATATGTTCCTTAATGCACACGGTAGCATGTCGTTAGTCACTTGTGGCCTTTTCCGGTGGGGGTAGAATCAGTCGTGAGCACTCCGACTGTAAAGTCAGTATTTTAATCAACCGGAAAGTGATGTCCGGCGGTGAAGTGGTCACTGGGACGTGGTTGAGGATATATGCAGATATGGTGTGAGGTCTTTGTTTTTTAAAAGAGAAAGTACTAAATAATACCCCAAAATTCCAGATCCCCCTTTCATTACCATATGAGGATATTTATACTAAAGAAGGGAAGAGGATAACCGTAGGATGGAGGGACACGTGGCATCAAATCATGGACGGACTATCCTCTCATAGACGTCAATCTGTCAATCCATAGGTTGGCGAACATTAAATGATATATGACATAGCAGCTGAGTTGACCATTTATAAGATGCAACATGTCCCGTCAATCACTTAGGAGAGATCTCACAAGAGATTTTGGTAGAGGTGCGGCGAGGCGAATTGTGAAGCGTAGCGAGTGCACAACCATCGTGGATGGCAGATGAGTTTGGACCTTCAGGGGGCTTCAACTTTCTAGTTCGGCAAATGGAATCGGCTAATCCTATAAGGATTCAGTTCGGCTGACACGTGGGCAAGGCCAGATCAATTCATCTACGTGGCGGGCAAGGTGTAGGTGACAAGGGGCCTCCAAAAGGCTCGTAACAACAGTCCCACAAGTTCTTGTACGGATATTTATATAATGCATGGACCTTATTCATGTAGCTGTTCCATTTCACATTTTGGGGTGCTTACGTTGTAGGAAAGGCAAATAGGTGTGCAAAAACGACGTCCCGGCTGAATGACGAAGTAACGAGTGTCGGTAACTTTGAGGAAAGTTGTTGCAAAACAAAGTCTCAGCTTAGACGAAGCGGTAAGTGTTGGCAACTCTGAAGAGAGTTATTGCAAAGAGAGGTCTTATCGGGATGAAGCGAAGGGAGTTGGCAACTCCGAGGAGAGTCGTTGCAAAAAGAGAAGTCATAGTTGAATGAAGCGATAGGTGTTTGCAACTTTGAAGAGAGTTACTGTAAAGAGAGGTCCTAGCTTGGATGAAGCGATGTGAGTTGGCAACTCTGAGGAGAGTTGTTGCAAAGAGAAGTCCTAGCTGGATGAAGCGATATATGTTGGCATCTAAAGAGAGTTGTTGTAAAGAGAAGTCCTATATGGACGAAGCAATGGTAGTTGGAAACTCTAAGGAGAGTCGTTGCAAAGAGAAGTCCTAGCTAGACGAAGCGATAGATGTTGGCATCTAAAGGAGTTGTTGCAAAGAGAAGTCCTATCTGGACGATACGATGGAAGTTGGTAACTTTGATGAAAATTGTTGTAAAGAAAAGTCCTAGCTGAACGAAGCGATAGGTATTGGCATCTTTGAAGAGTGTAGTTGCAAAGAAAGGTCCTAGCTTGGATGAAGCGATAAGTCTTGGCAACTCTGAAGAGAGTTATTGCAAAGAGAAGTCGTAGCTGGACGAAGCGATAGGTGTTGGCAACTCTGAAGAGAGTTGTTACAAAGAGAAGTCTTAGCTGGACGAAGTGATAGGACAGTTTTGGCTTGTGTGCTAATGATTTGAAAGCTTTCGCGACTTCCCAAGGTTATCATCGGGGGGGTTGCTTGCTTCCAAGGCACGTCTCCATTACTTTAAATGATAATCATGGAGACAAATGTATGGGCTCAAGGCGACGCGTTTAGGCTAGTACGTGAAGCGCACCATTCCATCAGGGCCATTAGCTTGTGTGACTCTTGGTTTCAATGGTGATGATGAGCCGCCCAAGTCTCTCATTCCATGACTTTTACTTTGCTAAAATCTCTGAAACTTCTGAACCTCTTGCTTCCTTTCTTCCTTTTCTGTTTTCTTTTCCGGCGAGCAAGATTGTAGAACTCCGTCGACTAATTTGGGACTTTTGGCAACTCTTTACTTTTAACTAAACTCTAGGTAAACTTATGTGCTTCTATCTCCTTTTTCTTTGAAAAATCTTCAAAATTCAAAATGGTCACCGAAAGTTCAAGCTTGACTACAAGTGAAAGGTGAGGCGCAGGAGAGTTCGGGTATAGGGGAGTCACTAGCTCTTTCTTCGGAGGAGATAAGTAGGGCTATTAGGTTAGGAGAGAATATTTGGAGACTACCTGCTCCGCCTGTTGACACCTCAATCCAGTAAGGGCCTTCTAGTTACCGTTCTAAGGCTACCGCAGAAACTTTAAAGAAATATAGAAGGGTTTTCAAGGTTCAAATAACATAGAATTTTTCCTACCCGACCCTAGTGAGAGAGCGTGCTATCCGAGGTCGGGTTGTGTGGCTGTGAGTGAAAACTTGTTCAGAGCAAGCCTTAGACTTCCTTTTCACCCATTCTTTAGGTTAGCCCTACGCTCCTATGGGCTGGCTCCATCTTAACTCTTGGTCTCAAATGGTTGGGTTGTGGATGCTCTGGTGTCAGGCCAACCTTGGCATAGATATGTCCTTTAGCGTTTTTCACTCCTTTTATTTCTCAAAGAGCGTGGCCGGAGGGGAGAAGAGCATGATGTGGTATTACTTATCCCCATAGGGATCCCATTCCCTATTCGTTGTAGATATGCCAACTTCCATAAAGGAGTAGCTAAAGTCATGGTTCTAGACAACTAAGAGGTGGGACACCATGGAGGATGACCCCATGGCTTTCCTTACCATCCAGACATCCTACTCCACAGTCAGTAAATGATCTCTCCTAGTCGATTTTACTTAAACGACTTCTTATGGCTTAATATTTTTGTTGTTTGTAGGCTCTCTTCTGAGGTACAAAATTTTCGATGAGGAGTGGGATATCATCAGTAAAATTTACAAGCAGTCTATCAAAGACTGGAGCTACGCCGAATTGATTGACAAAAACAACAGCTTCACTCTACACGGATTGATGGCGACCCAAGGTGAGTACATTCTACTGCTCGATTGGTGCATATTTGGGCATACTTGGGAGATGCTAACTGTTTTATTCTTGTAGACAATTTCTTGAAGAATAAGCATTTGAGGCCGGACTTCGCCACTATTCGTCGGAGCGTCGCTGAGGCGAAAATTCTCAAAACTAGCACAGTCGCTTACAAGAAGCAGGTTGAGAGGCTGAGCTCTATAAGTAATAGCCAATAGCCTATTGAAGAAGATGAGGCGGAGGAAGATACCTCCCTCATTATGAGGAAACGATCTGGCCACAGTGGCCAGACCTCCTCTCGCCATTCCAGTCGGGGTGACTGTTGCAGCCCCTCATGAAGCCCCTAAGGCCATCGAGCCTATATCTGCTGTCCCGAATGAGGGAAAAATTCGAAAGAGGTTGAAAAGGTCTGCGAACGCCCTATTTCCTGGGAAGCAAGGAGGATGACTTCCCCGAAGTAGTACTGGAAATGTTGCCTCCGAAAACTGCTTCGGCCGCCCAGTCCATAACAAGTATTGGAGTAGGGACTGGCAATATCATATCATCTTTTACGAGGTGGAGGATCTTCTAGCTGCCAATAACGCTTGTGTGGCTAGGGCTCTAAGCATTGGCATGGCGGCTAAAGACTTGATCCGGGGACTTCGGAAGAAAAATGAGGAATTGGAGCAAAGGGTTGAGGCCTCGAAAAGTTGGGAAGAGGAGGTAAGGAGGGCAAAAACGAAGGCCGAGGAAAAGAGGACTGAGGCCGGGTGAAGCTTGACTCTGCTGAAATACAAGTGAATCAATTAAACAATAAACTTCATGAGTCAGTTTCCCAAGTTGTAGCCTTGAGTAACAGGATCAACCAATCCACTGAACACCACGGATTGCCTCTGAGGCATTGGTACAAGCCAACAAAGAGAAAACTGAACTCAGGATGCTCTCTAAAGCTAAAAAAGAAGAGGTTGAATCCCTTAAGGCCGAAGTGAAGATAGCGGGTGAGGCGGCAGTCCATAAATACATCGACAACTTTGAGCAAACTAAGGAGTACGATGACTTCGCCAACTACTAGGTTCATGAAGTGCCTAAGAGATGATGTCCCATTTAAGAGAGGTACATCCTGAGCTCGACATAGCCTTCCTTGAGGAAGAGTTCAGGGCCCTACTGGAGGTCAGTCAAAATGGAAGCCGAGGAGGAGGCACCTCAAGAGGAGGTGGAAGCGGGGGACATTATAAATATAGACCCTTAGTCTTTTCTTTTCATTTGTTAATGTAACGGCTTCGACCATGATTTTGTTCAGTAATGAAATTTATTTCTTTAATTTTTTTCGTGTTGTCACTTCATTCCAAACGCACTAACATGCCAACATAACTATTTAAAAAAATAACTGAATTGTGTGATCACTTCGCCTAAGCTTAACCACTTAATGAAATGGAAGAAGCCAGATGAATTGCAAGTATAAACACTTCGACTAAACTAACCACTTAAGAAAATGGAAGAAGCTAAAAAACTGAAAGTGTAAATACTTCGCCTAATGTGAGCAGTTATACGCTTCGTCAGATGTGGCACCCACAACTTCCCGACAGACTGGACATCCTTAATTGAGATGACCCCTTGGGGGCGTATGCACCTCAGCAAAGGGTAAAGTATGAAAACACTTGATCCGTTTCTTTAGAGGTGGCATCCACACCTCCCCTGATAAAGTGGGCACCCTTGATTGAGGTGACCCCTTGGGGGTATATGTACCTCGACAAGGGATAAAGTGTGAAAACACTTGATCCGCTTCATCAGAGGTGGCACCCGTACCTCCCCTGATGGAGTGGACATCCTTGATTGAGGTAACCCCTTGGGGGCATATGCGCCTTGGCAAAGGGTGAAGACATGTAAGTGTACTTGATATGCTTCATCAGAGGTGGTACTCGCACCTCCTCTGATGGAGTGGGCATTGTCCGTCTGTTTGAGATCGGTGCAGAAGTGGAAATTAGTTTATTTATTTGACACAATATTTACAAGATAGCAACGATCCCTTTACTGATGATACTTCCTCAAGTGCTCGATGTTCTAGGGATGAGGCATCATTTTGCCCTCCAAATTTTCAATTTTGTACATGCTAGGACGCACTTCTTCAGTAACACGGTACAGGCCTTCCCAGTTCGGCCCTAGCGTTCTTGATCTCGGCTCTTTTGAAGATGGGAATACCTGTCGGAGCACCAAATCGCCAATGACAAAGGCCATTTTTTCACTTTGGCATTGTAGTAACGTATCATCTTGCGTTGGTAGGAAGCAGCCTGATTTGAGAGACATCTCTCTTTTCTTTTTCAAGCTCAAGCCTTCTCGGCTCATCATTCGCTATTTCGTTAAAGTAAATGTAGCAAGGGAAACGTACTCCTACTTCCACTGGACTCATGGCTTCAGCTCTGTAAGTCATAGCGAATGTGGTCTGCCCAGTTGCCGTCCTACAAAGGGTTCGTATGGCCCAAAGAACCTAGGGAAGTTCATCAACTCAAGCCCCTTTTGAAGCATCTAACTTCCTTTTCAGGTTAAGTTTGATGGTCTTGTTGACCGCTTCGACCTGACCATTAGCTTGGGGTGATACTACGTTGATAAATGCTTCTTAATCCTGAGCTCATCGCACAAATCCATGATTTTCTTGTTATCAAATTGCTTGCCATTATCTGAAACCAGGGAGTAGGGAATGCCAAACCTACATATAATGTTCTTCCAGAGAAATTTGGAGGTGTTCACCTTGGTGATTTTAGACAACGGCTCTGCATCGATCCATTTTGTAAAGTAATCAATTGCGATAATGGTGAAGCATGCACTCCTCCTTCCTTTTGGCAAGGGGCCAATGAAATCAACTCCCCATTTGACAAACGGCTAGGGGCTCGATACAACTGTAAGCTCTTGTGAGGGTTGTCTCTGCACATTGGAGAAGCACTGACATTTATCGCACTTGCGTACGAATTCTATTGAGTCACTTTTCAGGATGGGCTAGTAGTATCCTTATTTGGTCACTTTGTAGACCAACGTCGGCCCTCTAGAATATTTTTGTAAAACCCTTCATAAATCTTCCTTAGGATGTAATTTGTCTCTTCACCCCGTGCATCTAGGGAGGGGACGAAAAACCTCGCTTGTATAGAATATCATCATGTAGAATAAAGTGTGCAACTCTCCTCCGAAGCCGTCGAGCTTCGACGTGGTTGTCGGGCAATGTTTGCTCTTTTAGAAAAGTAATGATAGGTTGCATCCATGGCAGAGTGCTCTCTATCCACATTGCTTTCTCTCATTTTTTGATTGAAGGTTCAACGAGGTATTCTATAGGAACCACTTTAAGGAGCTCTGAATCCTTGCTACTGGCCAGTTTTGACATAGTATCAACGTGAGAGTTTTCCTAGAGGGGTACTTGGACCAGTTCAAATTTCTCAAAGTTAGGAAGAAAGTCCATAACTAGTTTCAGGTATGCCTCCATATGCTTGTCTCTAGCCACGAAGCTTCCATTAACAGGTTTACCACGAGCCGTGAATCGTTGTTGATGGCCAACCTTTTCACTTGAAGCTCCTTAGGTAGACGGAGGCCGGCCATGAGTACTTTATACTCAGCTATATAGTTGGACGCTTTGAATCCAAGCCTTAATGCACAATTGAGCGTGTGTCCCTTCGGGCTTTCCAAGACCACCCCTGCTATTGAAATGGATTCCCCAGAAGAGCCGTCTACGAAGAGGCTCCAGGTGGGCGGCTCAGTCGATTCCATATTCACTTCGACCTTAGGGGCCTTGGCAAATTCAGTAACAAAGTTGACCAGCGCCTGCCCTTTGACTGCGGCTCTGGGTGTATATGTTATGTCAAACTCACTGAGCTCTATCACCCATTTCAGCAGCCTCTCTAAAGTGTCTAGCTTCTGAAGAACTTGCCTGTGGGGAAATTTGTCAGTACATGGATGATGTGGGCCTAGAAATAAGGCCTCATCTTTCGAGATGCGGTGACCAGGGAAAGAGCGAACTTTTCCATATCAGAGTAGTGCACTTCTGCAGGTAACAAGGCTTTGCTTACGTAGTAAATGGGAAATTGGTGAGTCCCTTATTCCCTTATAAGGATCGAGATGATTGCGTCTTTAGCCATAGCTAAGTAAAGCAACAAGGGTTCGCCCTCATTTGGCTTTCTTAGGAGGGGTGCCTGTCCAATGTACCTTTTCAACACTTGGAATGCCTTATCGCATTCTGGCGTCCATTGGAACCTCTTCCCCCCTTTGAGAATCTTAAATAAGGGAAGACACCTATCGATGGCGTTAGATATGAAGCAATTGAGTGCGGTGACACTGCCTTAAGCCGTTGCACCTCCTTTGGTTTTTGTGACGACCTCATTTCAATCAAAACCTTGATCCTCTCCAGGTTTACTTTAATTCCACTCTAATTTACAATGTATCCCAAGAACTTACCAGATGCTATCAGTCTCATCTGATATCTCTTTAGGATTTGGAAGGCCTCGTCCAAGTGCTTTATATGCTCCGGCGTAGAGACTTTTCATGAGCATGTCGTCGACGTAGACTTCCATTGTTCTGCCGAGTTGATCGACGAACATCTTGTTGACCAATCTTTGGTAAGTGGTTCATGCATTCTTCAGGCCAAAGGGCATTACCTTGTAGCAATACAATCATCTATCTGTGATGAAATAAGTGTTGTCCACATTGCTTGGGTACATGGGAATCTGATTGTAACCCGAATAAACATCCATAAAACATAGCAGCTCATGTCCAGTAGTCGAATCTACCAATTGGTCTATTCGAGAAAGTGGAAAGTTGTCCTTACCGTTGTGCTTCTTTACTAGCACGGGATTAGATATCCACTTCGGATAGGTGGCCTCCCTAATGAAGTCATTGTTGATCAGTTTTTCCATTTCTTTTAGAGCATCGTATCTTTCCGTATTCAATGCCCTTCTCTTCTGCCTGTGTGGAGCACGGCTCGGGTCAATTTACAAGTGATGGCAACTGGCCTTTGGGTCTATTCCAATCATGTCTTCGTGCTTCCATACAAATCCGTCTAAGTTTTTGTGGATGAAGTCTTTCAATTGTCCCTTCGTCTCTTCTCCTAAGTCTTTTTGGACCTACAAGACTTTAGAAACGTTTTGGGAGTCTACTAGAAAACTCTCCAGTTCTTCCATTGGAGCAATTTGTGATTCCGATTCAAATATTCGAGGGTCTAGTTCATCCAGGGCTACATTTTCAGGTCGGCCCCTTCAAAAAGCTTCAGCCATCTCGATATCTTCCATCGGGGGTTGCCCTTCTTCATGGGCCTCCGTCATCTCTATTTCGAGAAGCACCATGTTCCTCGTGGCTCAGCCTTCCTCAAGGAGTTGACTCTCTTGAGCCCATCTGATTACCTTAGACATGGCTCTTCCTCGTTTGGTGAGAAATTTCATACATAGGTGGTAGATGGAGCTGACTGCCCACAATTCCTTCAAGGCTAGTCTTCCTAACACTCCATTATATGCGGATAGACAGTCAACTACTAAGAACTCTATAAAAGGTGTGCTACCAGAGGTGGGGGTTCCCATTTCAACAGTCAGGGTGATTTTCCCTCTTGGGACAATGCTATCTCCAATGAATCCATACAAAAGGGAAGTCATGAGAGTGAGCTCGTGGTCCACTACCATCTTATCATAAGTGGAATCGAACAGGATATTGATCAAACTCCCATTTCCACTAGCATGCACTTCAATCCGTTCCGAGTCACTACGGCCCTTAAAACCAGTGCGTCACAGTGGGGATAGTGCACACCGGCCGCATCTTCTTGAGTGAAAGTTATAGGCTCTACAGACCTCACCCCTGAGATTGGCTTACTATATAGCTGGCCATAGGTGGATCCCTAGTATAGTTCCTCTACGCATTTCTGGACTCACCTCTACGTGTTGTCCCCCAATGATTGTGTCGATCTCCCGAATGGGTTGGTGTTCGTTCGAGGTGGCCAAGTCCTTCCTAGGTCATTGTTCACTTATGGGTCTCTCCCTATCTTCGTTTTTTTCATTCTAGGGTGAGTGTTACCTCGTTTCACCTCTCCTTGGAGAGCTTCGCCTAGGTGTTTCATTTTGGTCGATTTTCTCTAGTGTTGCGAGGGTTGCTCCTCGACTTAGTTACCTCTGGCATTCACTCATGTCGTGACCATGAAAATGATGGAAAGTACAATAAGATCATTGCTCCTCTTATGGCCTATCTCTTAGTCTCCCGCATCTTCCATATTTCTAGAGGTAAAAGGCGGCATAGTGTTTCTAGTTGGATTATTGGCACTAGGTCCAACATTTTCGTAGACTAGCATTTGTACAGCATTTAAGGTGGTTGTGGCCGCGCTTGTCCTGAAGTAGGAGTGACTACATGTCCAGTCTGAGTCCATTGCTAGCTTACGATCTGAGATGTAGGTCCTTTGTCGATCTACCTTTGGGGCTGAGGGAGTCCTTGTGCCGCCTTGTTCTGGTGATCAATCATTTCTTCGTTAACAATTTCGATTTTCATCATCTCTACTAGTTCATTGTAGGTGAATGGGTTCTTGCTTCGAACATCTCTCCAGAACAATGTATTCATATTTAGTCCTCCCTTTAGGGCTGAAAGGGCTTCCTTGTCAGTTACTTGTTCACAATAAGTTATTTCATCAGTAAAGCGGGCAGTGTAACTTTTCAGGTTTCTCCCGCTGCTTGCCTCATATCCTAGAGGAGCTGGATGGGCGCCTCTCCCTCATTCCTTGACAAGTATTGGTTTAAGAACGCCTTTTTAAGATTCGCCAGCTCCTGATGTTGATAAGTTACAACATGCTATACCATACTTCGACCACGCCGCTAAGTGTTAAGTGGAAAGCCCTGCACTTCGGATGGGTAAGGCGCATCGAGGCTTCTTTGCGTTTTGTATTTGTTTAGGTACTTCTCTGGGTCGCCTTTCCCTTTATACTTATGAATTTTGGGGTGAACAAAGTTCTACGGCATAAGAAAACTACGGAGCTCCGTGGAGAATAGGAGATTGTCACTGTCAAGCTCATAAGATCGACACGGTCCGTTAGAATCGTCCCCGTCTACGGAAGGGTGAGGTGGTTGTAGTGCAGTTTCACCTCGATTTCCCCTATCCACTAGGTTCCATCTTTCTCGCCTATTCCTAGAAGGAGGGGTCCGGACCTCTTGACTTTGCACTTGTTCTTATGGGCGAACCGTTTGATGGGTGGACTGAAATCTATTTCTAGGTATCCGTTCGATTCGATCAAAAATTCTTACAGACCTCTGAGGCCATTCTTCATAATCTGGGGAGAAGTTATCTTCTCCAGGAAGGATGTTGTCAGTCGGGGTGACAGTGTAGTGGATGTGTCCATTCCCACTTCTCTTTCAATCGGAGCTTCTCTCTGTAGACTCATATGAGGTCTCCGGCTCGACTCCGTTTAGGCTCACCGATTGTGGGTCAATTGCGGAGGATATTGATAGTCCTGGAAACCTTCTTGATTTTGCCCTTGCGTGAGGAGTTCCTGCATGGCCGCATTTTAAGTCGCAATATTCCTCATATTAGTAGTCATGTGAGCTACTTTAGCCGTCAGTCACGTGGCAGTTCTTCCACCCCGCGATATCGATGATGAGGTCGTTGATACGTGACATTATTTCGGATGATCTCTTCTTCAGAGACCTCCATTACTCTCATTGGATTCACCGCTTCGTTGTTGGAACTCATGGGTTCGAAGTTGTATGTCCTCTTCCAAATAAAGCTAATTTTAGTTCACGGCTATTTATCCTTTCTTCAAGAACAAATCTCTCTTTCAATGAAAAACATCAACCGGATATTCTGACAAGCTTTTTCTTTCATGTGGATATTCGTGGTTACAGTAAGTTTCTCATAGACGGCGCTAATATGTTGACTCTGAAAAATGGCTTTGACACGTGGTCAATAGAATAAATCTTCGCGTATGTTCTTTCCTGCACACGATAGCACGCCGTTAGTCACTCGTGGCCTTTTTTGGTGAGGGTAGAATCAAATGTGAGCACTCCAACGGTCAAGTCAGTATTTCAATCAATCGAAAAGTGATGTCCGACAGTGAAGTGGTCACCGGGATGTGGTTGAGGATATATGCAGATATGGTATGAAGTCTTTTTTTTTAAAGAAGGTGTTAAAGAATACCCAAAAATTTTGGATCATCCTTTCATTACAAATGAGGATATTTATACTAAAGGAAGGAAGATGAGAACCGTATGATGGAGGGACACGTGGCATCAGATCCTGGACGTCAATTTATCAATTCACAGGTTGGTGGGCATTAAATGATACCTGACATAGTAGATGAGTTGACCGTTCATAACCTGCCACATGTCCCGTCAATCACTTTAGATAGATCTCACAAGAGATTTTGGTAGAGGTGCAGCGAGGTGAATTGTAAAGCGTAGCGGATGCGGAGTGCCGGCCTTCGCATCCACCGTGGATGGTGGATGAGTTCGGACCTTTAGGGGGCTTTAGCGTCCCAGTTCGCCAGATGGAATCGGCTAGTCCTATAAGGACTCAATTCGACTGACGCGTTGGTGACGCTAGATTAGTTCGTCCACGTGGCAGGCACGAGGTGTGGATGACTAGGGCCTCCAAAAAGGCCCGTAATAGTTTCTTCTCTTTTCCTTTTTTTTTTGGGTATCTTTTGGATTGTGAATCAAAATTAAGATTTATGTTTTGTTTTTATTTTTTTCTATTTTAAAGTTTAACTCTAAATTGAAATTCTTTTTAAAACTTTTTTTAAAGAGTCGGGTCGAGTCGATTAGCCGTTGGGAGTCTTAACCCATAACCAATTCAATGTGACCTGAGTCGATTTCAATCGATTTGATCAATGCTTTGTTTAGGTCTACACAAAAGTAGGGGCGGAGTCAGCCCATTGAAGGAGGAAGATCCCAAAGTTGAATGAGTGGGGGCCCACGGGGGATCAGGGGCAGCGCCCTCGAATTTTTATTTTTTTTTTGAAACATTATCCGTTAAAATGAGGGAAGTTGGTACTTTGTGATGTAGAAATGAAACAAAGGAATATAAATTAAAATACATTAGTTGAATACTTAAAAGATAGTAATGCCTTCATGGAGATATGCCGATAATCGACAATTATTTTCTGGGCGCTTACAATTCTACTGGTTCAAATTTCAAAATTAAAAGTTAAGATTTAGGCATATATGCATAATGCATTTTAATTTTTATAAATGAAGAATTCAAAATTTTAGCATTCTCGCTCAGTTAATATATGTAAGCGGGTTTTAAGTATTGTCTTCTCCTACAATAAAAAGTCTCACACAAACATTCCAACACTTAGAGAACTTAAATATCAGTATTTCAAGAAAATGCACATTATGAAATTCATGAATGGTTTTTTCAAATACACCAAAAAAAAAAATTTAAAAAAATTTAAAATAAATTAAAATAAATTTTTTTTTGGGGTGGGGGGTCCGGGTCCGCCAGGACCCCCTCCCCTCCGCCCCTGCACAAAAGCACAAAATAACAAAAACAAAGATGATGATTTATACAGAAACTGACTCATTAATTGGCTAAGGTTTTGCAATGATATCTCTATAACGAGATACTGCCTAGAAAGTCGGTAGCATTTGTTTCACTAATAATAGGAAATTTTTAAGTGGTCAATTCAATGAAACACGTATTACAGTGTAATTGGCTAAGGTAAAATACATGTAGTGCCTCTCATACTGTTTGAAAATAAGCAAGTAGAATCGAAAGCATATGTTTCATAGTGGGTCATTTTGTAGTGAAAATTAACGGCATCAATCATTCGTACCAACTACTTTAACGAAAACTTTAGTGACTAATATAGGAAAAAGTGAATGTCCAACCCAATCTGAATTGCACTCATGTCGTTTTCCTTACACTAGTGCAACTATCAACTCCCATGTTTGATCTTTGTGAAGCCTCTGCTAGAAGAATTAATTTTGTCTTATAGCAAGTACGCGTCAAGAATGTGCTGATTGAGTTTGGAAAGTGTATATAGCTTTTGGAAAAAAGACCAACCCTATCACGAAGAACCTAATCACATCAAGAAAACCGTTTAAAAGATACGAAATTTACGAATAAAAAAATAATTTTTGTGCCCCTCACAAAAATCAATGACGCAACTTGGCCCGGGATTAATAACTCTACAAAAATATAACCTAAAAAAAGACTTTATCAAAACTTGTGCAACTGCGGGACACGACATCAATTCTGTCGTAAATATAACCTTCACAACACCATCTTTCCATTCTCACTCTCACAAACAAATTTTTACACAAATCCGTTTAACTGAGAGTATATAATATGATCCATCGGTGGTAATTGCTTAAACATTTTTCTCTTTTCTTACAGGATTTGAGGATCCGATGGCGCGATCTACAGTGGAAATCCCTTCTGTCAACTTCACCTGGGCACAATTTTGTGCTGCCACAAACGTTTTTATGAGATCCCATATTTTGTGTATCTTTCATAGAGGATTTATAATGACTTCCAATTGTAAAAGCGTCGAGTTCATTGTTCCTGCATTGCTTGCTTTCTTGCAGGTTAAGTATCAGGGAATGGACAAAAATCCATTCATAACTCACTCCAAAACGATGCATATGGCAATTTTTAGTTCGTTGATGTATATTATTTTGGCATATGGAGCAAATTTGAGGTTTGATACGCACGATAACCCGCCAACATACCCGTTCCATTGTATGGTGTTCTTCGGCAATACGGCAGTGGCATCACTGGCATCGATCTTCTTCCCCGACTCAATTAGGGCTGTTCTATATGTGCTGTGTGTATTGATATCAACTGGTGAATTGCTATACTGGGTTTACCAAAGAGAGGAACACTTTTTCATGGGACATATCCGCCGGTCCTTCAACATTCTGTGGATGTGGTCGTTTGGATACTTTTCTACTGAACAAAGATACATACTTCCAAGATTCGTAATCAACAATTTACCATAGAAATGGTGGCTTGTGCTGTGAAACCATGTTGCTGGGTTTTGGTTTTGAAGCTGGAGATTCAGAGAGAAAAGTATTTTCAGTATTGACGATGCTGGATTTCTTGTTACTAATAATATTTCACTCTTGTTTTTCTTCCTCTATGGTGTATGCAAGTGTATTTTGTATGGTTTTCTACGTCTGTGAAATGAATAATTAAAGAATTTAGGATTTTATGAGTAAACCCTAAATCTTCAGTTTTGCTTTTCTTTGGAAAATGGTTTATGTATTATATGTAACAAAAAAAGAAAAGAAAAGAGATTAATCTGTGCTCATTACACGTTACTAACATCATGTGTTGTGCGATCACTTTTGTTGAAATTGATAAAAGGATTAAATTATCAATCCCATCACATGCATATAAATTCTCCATATTGTAATTAAAGAGAATGTTAAAAATGGAAGCATACATTGATCCATAGATGTGATTTCTTGAACGGGTTATGATCTTCCAATTGATATGCAGTCTCTTTATGAATTTTTTCTCTGTTGATGAGGATACGGAGATAGAAAAATTATGTTCAATTGGGAACCATGACCTATGATATAATAACTTAATATGTTGTTATTATCTTTCGGTTATTATAAGTTGGTCTTTCATACACTTTAATTCTATGATATTTAATACTCACCAGTCCAAAATTAACTTTAATATATCAATTTATTAACTAATCTTTAAAAATAACACCACACGTTTTAATATATATACATGTGTGGCCCCATATGTTGGAATTTTCCAACACACTTGCCAAAAACTTCTAGCCTAGCAATGCGTTTAATGATATCTTAGGTGAAAATTGTAGATTCAAAGAAAGCAATGCATTTTAAGATGACAGATGTAGTTCTTGGCATATGGAGTGAAAATGTGCACTTATCCTTCGATTACATGATATTAATAAACATATAACCTCTAAAAAATTGTTTGAAACACCTAATAAACTCATCTTCTCCTGAAGAAATGTTCTACATGAAGCACATCAAATCTTTAAAAAGGCAGAATAGATGAGTAATTTAGATAATATATTCATATATTAATAGCATGCCGGCATGAATAGCGAGCAAAATTCAAAAAAGAAGCATATTTCAAATGAGACAAGTCCTCTAACTGTACATTTTCGCCATTACGACAGGAGTTCTTCAACTCAGCAGCCACATCCTCGACGCCGGTTTCCACCTTAACTGGCGCGCCATGGCAGCAGAGGTGGCTGCATTGACGGCCTTAGCCGCCGGCATGAGTCCTAATGTCTAGGACTGTAAGCAAAAATCGTCAAACCGGAAAATCGAACCGAAACCGCATTTTAGAAACCGTCGGTTTGGTGCCACGTGGACCCGTTAACGAAATGGTTTTGAACCAAACCAAACCGTTGTTTAGATTTGAGATTTTTAATTACGGTTCAAAATCAAATCGGACCGGCGAAAAAATATATAAAAATAAAAAATAAAAAAAATGAATATTTTTGAAAATTCATCGAAATATGTAAAAATAAATAGTTTTTTCATTTGTGTGTATTTTTGTCAATTTATAATTTTCTATTACATATATATTATTATTACCAAATAATCATAATTTATATCAAATAATCTCAAAACTAACCTAATATATCAAAAACCCTTTTCCTTTAGAATTCAAATTTCTACAGTTGCTTCTGAGTCTACATTCTCAACTGGAGATTGAATACTTGATTCCTTTAGGAGTTTATTAGGTGAAATGATGGTTGAGGCTTGTATATGCGGAAATAATTGGTTGCAAATTAAGAATGAACCTATAATGTTGCGCCAATATTTAGATGAAGTAGAAGCATTTGATAATTCAATGAAAGTTGTGGAAGATGGTTTATATTTTTTATTACCATATTTTTAATGATTCTCTTATCTATCTAGTATCCAATACTATGATCATGTAACGAATGCATTTGTTTGACAATGGAGACTATGAATTATGTGTGACAACAATTGATGTTTGAGTAAATGTGAAAAATTGAATTCGTAACAATATACAACGGTAAGTTTGTGTAATTATTATGTTTAGATATTATAAACAATTGATTTTTTACTATGATTGGTTATTCTCTCCGTTTAATCAGTAGTTTTGTTTTTCAGATATGATGATTACGAGATCTTGTTGAACATCATTATGCTTTTTGGGCTTTATATGTAGTTTAGTAGACTTGTATTGTAACGTTATCGTAACGTCTTAACCTAAAATGACAAACAAAAAACTATATTTTAGTTTATTGTGATTTTACTTTGATTTAGTTGGTATTTAAATTTGTAGTAGATATATTTAGTTTGTTTTAGATTTATTGTTAGTAAGATATAAATATATATTGAATTCAATGAATTAATGTCATAAAAGTAGACGGACAAAAAAATATACGGCGAAACCAGCGGTTTAAAACCGGACCGAACCGTTAGGTTTAGGTTTGAGTTTTTTTCAAACCGTTCAAAATGATTTGGTTTAGGTTTGAGTTTTTCTCAAACCAGTTTAAACGGTTTGGTTTGAAAATTTGTCAAAAACCGGTAAAACCGAACCGCTTACACCCCTGCTAATGTCTGCTCGTTATTCGACCGCGAAGCTGCCGCGCTTAAGCCACACCGATGTTGCTACTGTTTATCTAGCCTTGTTGCTCAGCTGCCACAAGAAGTTCGGCGGGAATTTGAAGATCGGAGAAGAAAGGCCGTACCCCGCCGCTAAAAAATTGATTTTTTCGCCATCGAAATGGATCTCAGGACGGGAGAAATATAGATTTAAACGGCATTTGAAGGACGGAAAAGCTAGACACTGCCATTAGGGTTCGAAATGATTAACGAAGGGATGAAAAATGCAATAAAATGGTAAATCTTGGGGCCTGTAAAGACTTTCCCGAAATTGTTTCCCTTTCTACTCTTGTAGAAAAATCTTCAATCTCAATGTTTACGGGCTGTCATTTTATAGGATGGTGCTAACAGATTCGTTGCATTAGAAATGAATCGCATATTAATGAACAGAATTTCTGATTTCAATTTACTATAAGCAACTTATTCCTAAAATCCAGTAAACAGGTAACAGAATTTTCAATAAATTCTTGCAAATTAAAGTTAAACCTAAGGCTAAGAGGGGATAACCTTAAAATGGCACTTCTTTCCTGGCAACGGTGAATTTGTCTTGTCATGTCACCTTCAATTTCCTTTTTGACGTCTTTATCACCAAATTTTATAGTTCAACATTAAGCCCCCATTTAGCATAGACTGAAATCACTTCAGGAAAAAATGATAAAATGTGGTTAAAAAATTGCGACTCCAATAAAATATGTAGTTAAAATTAATTGTTGACTTTAATTTGAAATTTTAATTGAATTTTAATTCAAATCAAATATAGAATAAGAGTTACGTCTGTTGGAGAATTCTAACATAATTGGGGCCACACGTAACGTATTAAAATGTGTGGTGCTATTATTTAAAGTTTATTAGTCAATTAAAGTGATCTACCAAAGATGAATTTTGACTAATGGGTATTAAGTTTCATGGAATGAAAGTGTAGAGACGGATATTTGTTTCAAATTAATGAGGGGCTGATTTGAATCAAATGAAAGATAATGACCATTCATTATCTTATTCCTTTTAGAGGGGTTATGGTCCCCAATTGTTGTGTTCTTCAAGCTTCTCTACATCCCCATCAATGAAGAGCAAATTTGATAAGGAGATCACCAATCAATTGGAAGATCATAACCAATTCCGGCGAAGAATTAGACACCTATGGATCTATGGCTCAAGGTACGCTTCCGTTTTCATTTTGATATTCTCATTACTTTCAACATGGATGATTACAAGGTTGGTTATTGATTGTTTTAGATCAATAATCCTTAATATATTTTCTATCAAGTGGTATCAGAGCCGATCCATTGTTGAATTACTGAGAAATTAAATTTTGAAATTCTGAATTCTATTGTTTTTTGATTTTATGTTATGAATCAAGAATTTGGAAATCATTATATGGAATTAGCATGTAATAATTTGGGTTATTTGATCTTTTTGTTATGGATCTGGAATTTGGATTGTTATTACATAAATTCAAGCATATTATTATATGGATCTTGAGATAAATAAAGATTTTGTTCAATTTTCGGATTTTGACATGAAGATTTTTCCAGATCTGTTAAGGTTTCAATTAAAAAATATATATATATATATTTTTTACCGCCGCCGGCTCCAGCGCCGGCGGCAGCACTGTTGCTGCTGTTCCAGCTGCAGTCGCTGCTGTAACAACAGCGTGTTCCAGCGCAGCAGCGTGCTGGAGCACGCTGCTGGAACTTCCAGCGAAACGGCTGCTGGAAGGGGGGAAGGGGCCTGCCCCCCTTCGCGACGGTTCTTGGCGGCGCCGGCCGCCACCGCCAAGGGAAGAGAAGATGAAGGGGAGAAAGGGTCTCCATTAAAGTTTTCAGTTGTGGAGGAGATGAAATGACTTCTTCCATTTTCGGTTTGGAAGTTTTGGGGGCGGGGGCTTGGGCTGAAAATTTGAAGTTTTGAAGCCCTTGCTTGCAATTTAAGGATTAGGGTTAAAATTTAAATTTTAGCCCCTAAGGTTTAAAGTATATTCAAGTTGGACCTTAAGGTTATGGGTTTTAATAACTCAGTCCCTAAAGTTTAAAGTTCATCCAATTGGGCATTTTAAAGTTCTGGGTTTAATAATTCAACCCCCTAAAGTTCTGAAATTAATTAATTTGGGTCATTTAAGTTCTGAATTTTATAATTAAGCCCCTGAATATTCATAATTGATTTAAATTGGCCCCTAAAGTTTCTAATAATTGATTTTTGACTTCTAAACTTTCCAATAATTTATTAATTGACCCATAAAGTTTTGAACTATTAAGTTTTGGGTCCCTAAAGTTTTCAATAATTTATTATTGGTCCCTAAAGTTTTGAATTAATTAATTTTGACCCCTAAAGTATTGAATTATTAACCCTTAGGCCCTTAAAGTTTCAAGATTAATACAATTAAGTATTCCGCTTTTCAAATTTTGGTATAAAGGACTCAATAGAGTATATAATATTCAAAAGTGAATTGATTGAAGCAATATGTTGTCATAGCAAGCTCTCTTGTGGAAATTAATTAACTTAGAATATTAGAAGGAATTCGTGTGTATGCTTGTTCATGCGAATATTAGCCGGCCCAAAGGAAGGTTAATATTTGGCCAAATTGTATGCACACTTGTGGTGGTAAACGTGTGACAATTATAAAGTTTCCATGTGAATAATAAATCAATCCAAAGATGGGTTTATTATTTGACAAGATTTATTGTCAATGTTTGATCACTACATCAAGAGTACCACTTACAGTTAATATTACTGTCCAAAGACTTGATATTAATGATGTGCTAGGTATCTTGAGATGGGACATACCATTATTTGAATAACTTAATTGTTTATATGGATTCCAATGTGAACATGTTTATTGAGAATAAGTTCTCTATTCAGTTAATCCATCCACTTCTGCTATATCTGTTAACATCAACTCTATTCCAGTGCTAAACAGAACGAACTTCAAGTATTGGAAAGAGAACATATTAATTGTTCTTGGCTGCAAAGATCTAGATCATGCGCTCCGGATTGAGCAACCCGCCTCTCTTACGGAAGAAAGTTCATCTGATGGAAAAGGGAACTTTGAGAAGTGGGATCGCTCAAATCGCATGAGTCTAATGATAATTAAGCGCGACATTCCGGAAGCCTTTGGAGGCACAATATCTGAAGAAGTAACTAATGCCAGTGATTTCTTGCCGAAATGAGAAACGTTTTGCGAAAAACGATAAGGCTGAAACAAGCACGCTTTTGCAAAGCTTGACTTCAATAAAGTATAAAGGCAAAGGAAACATAAGGGAGTACGTCATGAAGATGTCTCACATTGCTTCTAAGCTTAAGGCACTAAAGTTCGAGCTGTCTGATGACTTGCTCTTACATTTGGTGTTGATTTCGCTTCTTGCACAATTCTGTTGATTAAGGGCAGTTACAACTGTCAAAAAGGGGAAAGTGAACTCTTAATGAGCTCATTTCCATATTATATGCAAGAAGAAGAAATACTAAAGCAAAATGAAACTGACATTACTCACTTGACAAGTACTTCTAAGGATAATAAAGAATAACAAAGTTGCATTCAGTTCGGTTTAAAATAAACAGCAAAAGCCTGATAATGATAAGTTTTGCTGTAACCTTTGTGAAAATCTGGGATATATAAAGAGAGACTGTACTAAATATAACGCTTAGCGTGTAAAGAAAAGTACACTTCTCACTTTGGTTTGTTTTGAGGTAAATTTAATGTCAATACCTAGACACACTTAGTGACTATATTTCGGTACTACTATTCAAATAAGTGTGTATATACGGGGTTGTCTGATCTGCCAAAACCAATTGATGTTGAAAGATTCATCTATTTGGGGTGATGGCAAATCAGTTAAGGTTGAGGTTATATTGACTTTAGGTTATCATTAAAGGCTGGTTATTATTTGAATTTGAAAGAGACATTTGCGGTACTGTCTTTGGACGGAATTTGGTTTCTATTTCTACATTGGACAAATTTGGTTACTCTTGTTCAATTTGAAATAGTCAGGTTGATCTATTTCTGATAACCTATATCAGTTTAATACAGTTGCCTCTTATAAAGAAATATTGTATGTGAATCCACATGGTATTGAACATAAATTAACCAATGAGAATTCTGCTTTGTTTTGGCACAAGCAATAAGGTCACTTCTCTCAAAAGAGAATGAAAAATCTTGTGTTAGAAGAAATTCTTGATTCCTTATTATTCAGACTTAAGTATCAATATCAATTGCATTAAGGAAAAATAAACAAACATAAAGAGATTAAGTGTCATATGACTTCAGACGTCTTAGAACTAATTCATACGGTTATCTGTGGACCATTTCCTACGATTTTTTGGAATGGTCAACAGTCATTTATTAAGTTCATAGACGAATTTTCTCACTATGGCTACCTATATCTCATTTATGAGGAATCCCAAGCATTGGACATGTTCAAGGCATACAAGACTGAGATTGAAAATCAACTCAGTAAAAGAATTCAGTGTCAGATCTTACCATAGTGGTGAATACTATGATAGATATGACGAATCAGGAGAACAATGTCCAAGGCCTTTTGCTAGAGGAATGTGGAATCATTCATTTTGCTAGAGGAATGTGAAATCATTCCACAGTACATCAGGATCTTTCTAGTAAAAGATCAGTAAAGACTGCAGCTTAAATTTTGAACACAGTTCCAAATTAAAGCAATTTTTAAGGGGTTACAATATTTTTAAAGATCCCACTATCAAGTCAATTTTCAAACGGGAAATGTTCGGTTCCTTGAGGATGTAGAGTTTGCGGGAGGAGATAAGATTATAAGGTTTGTCTTGAATAAAGAATATGTATATAATTCTTCTGTTGCAATTGACATGATTAGGTTCAAGGACAAATTCTTGCTCCAGATCTTGTTCAAGAAGCAATTTCGGATCAAAACTTCATTACATAATCCCCTATATACAATCAAGAGATTGTTCCAGGAATTCAAACTCAACAACCTCAAGTACAAAGTTATTAAGGAAATTCACTATAAAAGGGAGAAAGACAATTCTGGATATTTTTTTATAGTCTCTCTCCAATAAAATAAGGATGACATGTATTGGTGAAAGAAGATATGATCAATCAGCTTTAATCAAATAATGTAAAGTAATAACTCTCAAAAGTGGATTGATGTCATGAATAAGGAGTATAAGTCTATACAAGACAATAAAGTTTGGGATCTTGTCCCATTACCGAAAGTGCGAAACCCATTGGTTGCAAATAGATATTTAAAACCAAAAAGGATTCGAATGGTAATGTGAAAAGATATAAGGCTCGTCTTGTGGCTAGAGACTTTATTCAAAAGGAAGGCATTGATTATAAAAAGGATTTCTCTCTAGTTTCAATGAAAGACTCTTTCAAGACAATTATGGCACTTGTTGCACATTTTGATCTTGAGCTACAACAGATGGATGTTAAGACGACGTTTTTCAATGGTAACATTGATGAAACGATCTATATGGTACAACCAGAAAACTTTGTGTTAGGAGACCCAAAGAATATGGTTTGAAAATTAAAGAAATCCATCTATGGGCTTAAGTGGATTTCCCGTTAATGGTATCACAAGTTTCATCAAGTAATTGTCTCATTTGGTTTCGAGATGAATGTTGTTGGTGATTGTGTGTATCACAAGTTCAGTGGGAGTAAACATATATTCCTGATTTTGTATGTTGATGACATACTACTTGTCATTAATGATATAGACATGTTGCACGAAACTAAGAGATTTTCATCAAGGAATTTCGAGATGAAAATTTTTTGTGACGTCTCTTTTGTATTAAGGATTTGGATACATCGGGATTACTTTCGAGGTATTCTTGGATTGTCACAAAAGAGCTATATCGATAAAGTATTTAAAAGGTTTGGCATGCAGGACTGTAAATCAGATAATACCCCTATTGCTAAGGGAGACAAGTTTAGTCTCAATTAAAGTCTCAGGGATAAATTTAAAGAAAAGGAAATACATAAAATTCTCTATGTTTCAACAATTGAGAATTTAATGTATAATGTTTATACAGATCCGGATATAGCATTCATTGGAATGCTAGACAAATTTTTAACTAAATTTGGGATGGAAATTCGGAAAGCAGCAATGAGGTTATTCAATATCTATAGAGAACTCAGGATTACATGATCACGTTCAGGAAAATCAGACCAATTGGAGATCGTTGGATAATCTGATTATGATCATGAAATTGACTGCAAAATATTGTCACTGGGCTGCATATTTTGGATGGAATTGAAAGGCCATTTAAGTTAAGTTATTATGTGACAATAGTAGTCTTGTATTCCAACGGGAACATGACGATGTCAAAGTCTAAAGACATTAAGTTCCTAATTGTTAAGAAAAGAAATCAGAGTGGTTAGATTTCTATAAAGCATATAGAAACAAACTCCATAATCATGAATCCATTTACTAAATGGATACCACCCAAGGTCTTTCATGAGTATAATGCTCACATGGGTGATTCATCTTTTGATGATATGCCAGTTTAGTGGGAGTTTGTATTTGAATATTGTCTGTTTTAGACACATATTTTATCCATGGATATTCGGTTAATTTCAGAAATAAAGTATTCAGTTCAGTTTCACTCTGATTAAAGTTTATGGTTGATCTCACTTAAGAAATAAGGTTGGACCAGTTGGAAATAGACATGTTGGATCACATAACATGTAATTTCCATGCTACACTTCCATGATTGATCTATGTCATTTGGTTATATGGGTGTACGTGACCATTGATGGATTTAGTCAAGTTAAATGTGACGAAAATCGCTTTGATCCTATATCAATATGACTGATGGACGAGATTGTTTGCAATACCCATAATAATAATAATAGCAAAAAATTTTGAGCTCATAAGGTTGTGCACATTTGAAAGGTTACACGTTTGGCCCAGTGAGAGATTGTTGGAAAATTCTAACATAATTGGGGCCACACGTAACATATTAAAATGTGTGGTGCTATTATTTAAAGTTTATTAGTCAATTAAAGTGATCTACCAAAGATGAATTTTGACTAATGGGTATTAAGTTTCATGGAATGAAAGTGTAGAGACCGGATATTTGTTTCAAATTAATGAGGGGCTGATTTGAATCAAATGAAAGATAATGACCATTCATTATCTTATTCCTTTTAGAGGGGTTATGGTCCCCAATTGTTGTGTTCTTCAAGCTTCTCTACATCCCCATCAATGGAGAGCAAATTTGATAAGGAGATCACCAATCAATTGGAAAATCATAACCAATTCCGGCGAAGAATTAGACACCTATGGATCTATGGCTCAAGGTACGCTTCCGTTTTCATTTTGATATTCTCATTACTTCCAACATGGATGATTACAAGGTTGGTTATTGATTGTTTTAGATCAATAATCCTTAATATATTTTCTATCAACGTCAAGAATTACATAATATACACGTCACATCTATGTCCACCAGACATATAGCCCCAGTTAACTGGCCAATTTATCACTTGATTACGCTCTTAAAAAGTATAGTAGATTTGAAATTGAAGACAAAAATGTAATGGACAGTTTGATAGACATTCAAATGATAAGAAAATACACGAAGACATAATGATGCAATGTGGTTTGTCCAAATACCACTATTTGACTCATGAGCATCATACTATGATGGAAATTTTAATAATACAATTGTTAGTTTTTGTGATTTCTTTCAATTTCGTGAGCGGGCACCAGCTCCCTGTTTTGCGCACTCGAGTGAGAGCTTGGCACGTAGCTAACGAGGAATGCAGCTAAATCACTTCTTGGTCCATATTTTGACCTCTTCAAGACCCACTTCAACTAATCTACAAATACTCAATGGAATTTGTGTCAAACTTCAACATAAAAGAAAACACATTGTGTTCATTTTTTTTTTTCAATTCAAACCACCGTGTTATAATGGTTTTCCTACCCATAATAATGCCATGTAAGAAACTATTTGATTGTGGTAGATCTTAGTGTAAAGTTTAACCCTTACAAAATATAAATATGTAAGAAATTTCGGAAGAAAAGGTAAGTAAAAAGTGCTTAGTGATATAATGTTGTTAAACATGCAGGAAAAAAATTAAAAGCCCCCTATTTTAGAAAGTTTAAGTGCTTATTCATTCTTTTTGTATCAATCATGTACAGGTACTAGTGCACTTATTCAACATTAACGAGTTATGATCTGATAGGGTGGACGTGAATTTGAGGGAAAAGAAAGAAAGAGAAAGAGAAGGCTGCAGAGTTGTTTGTTCTATCGGTGAGCAGCAGCTAAGTAAATGTGGGAGAAGGAGAAAGAAATAGAAAAGGGAGAAAGTGAAAAGGGAAAGTAAGGAGAGGAGAGCGAGTGTGTGAAATCAATGATTAAAAGATATTATGATGACATTCAAACCATTATTGAAAGGAAATTTAGAACATGTTCATAAATATGAAATCATTACACATAATTACAATTGTTTTTCCTACCTATGGGTCTTGTAGGCATCAATTTTCAAACTTTGGATCTTGGAAAAACAAAAGTGAGGATATGTGACATGCAAAAACCAACATAAAGTAAATAAGTCATGATTATATTTTCTACCCAAAGACCCATGTAACTTCATTGGATTTAAAAATTACAACATAAATTTTTACTCCATTAAAGAAACCAATTACAGACATGAATTCATAAAAAAAAATTTACATGTCATCAAATTAATTTTGGTACACCTGAGAAAAAATATTACATTTTAACTAATTCCCTTTTGATTTTGAGAGAATCGTGCTAATAATACGTTTTATTAAGAATCAAAACTCCATATTTATGAGAAATTATTAGGGATACAACGGTAATAATTTCTAGGGTTGTATGGGTACAATTGTTATTCACTAATAAACTTATCATTTACAACAGAAGAAGATTTTTTATTTTAAAAAGAGTCATTTATGTTTTCAGAAGGTGATTCATTTGGGAAAATCAATCTATTATTGCTCATTTATACTTTAGATGAATTAGATTGCTCATTTGAGTTTATAGGCTTTGATATAATATTGAAACTTAAAGTTTCATAGCTTAAAAATAACTTCTTGAACGAATAATTCAATTAGAGTTGAACTAGATGTTCAAACTAAATAAACTATGATTTATAGATATATCATAAAGAAAAATGATAACAAGAATATGTGCATGGTTAAGTTTTCACAACCATCAATTTAAAGAATATATAAATCCGTAATTTGTTTATAGAAAGCTTATTATTTTGTAATTTGTTTCAACACTTGGAAAAAAAAAAAAAAGACAATGCCAATTTTTCCAAATGATTTTCATGATTAAAAATTGGAACTTAGAGCCCGTTTGGTACCGATTAAAATCCAATTAAAATTGAAAAATATAGTCGTTATTGATAGATGGAGAATTGGTATATCAATAGAGTCGTTTTGCAGTTTATATTTGTTTCCTTTTAATTGGCTTCCGTTGGGTCTTTATCTTGGATTTTTCAATTGGACTTCCCTTTGATTTTGGGCTGCATTTTAGTGTGTCAACAATATTAAATAACGCATCATTGACTCGAGAAAAAGTTAATTCGAATAAATTAATTCCAAAATATTGAAGTTTAAAAGAGTTGTCATTAATTAGTGATTTATTTTGTTATTTATTGATTTTAAACAAGGTGGCAATAGGACATAAAACTAATCTTTTTATTTAATTAGAATTTGTATTTCAACTAAAAACTGAAATTAATCTAAATTTGCAAATCCTACTTTAAATAGGAAACTTATTCTCATCTAATTTAACTTTGAATAATGCTACATAGTCTCAACCCCAGTTCAAGTAGCACTAAATGATAGATTAAATAAAATGTAAAATTAAATAAATCATTTAATTCCACTTATCATTTATGATATTTTTTTATTGCATTTATGTCACTTTAAACTAGCAATCATTTATTGCATTTATTTTTCCATAAAAAATGTCATTTTCCACTCAAATTTCTACTTTAAAGTGTTTGATTGCTAGTTTTTTGCATGGAAAATATTTTCCAACTTTTAAGAATATGCCTAATTTTCCTTTTTTTTTTTTTTTAAGAAAACATTTTCTTTGGGAAAGTAGGTTTTTATTTTCCACAAAATAAAGAAAAAAATTTCTTTTCGAGAAAATATTTTCTATGTCAATCAAACACACTCTTAATGTCATATCAACGTCATCTAAATTGAAGTTGTAAATCCAATAGGACTAGATAGCATTATTCTTTAACTTTAGGAACAATGTAACTTTTTTTTTTTTTTTTTCCTTTCAAGGAGCTTGTGTTGAACACTCTATGGAGATAGTTGCCATGGAATAGACACACATACTTTCAAGATCACAATTTTACATAAGAAAAGGTTTTTTACTCTAACCATGGACACATCATTTTTATTTTTCCTAAGGTTGAATTTTGTTTGAAGAATATCACTAAGGTAATCGAGCAGAACTTTTTTATTGTCGTAGATAATTGTATTGTGATTTCCACATGCATTATTCACCCAGTGAATATTTTTAGGTTGGTTACATAAATTTCTTAATATTAGAAACTATAAAATACCAAAATGCTATCCATTAAACTATCTTGTCTTATCCATACATAGTTACCTGTTCAGAAATATGAAATCATTACACATAATTATAATTATTTTTCTTACCTTTGGGTCTTGTAGGCATCAATGTTCAACTTTGGATCTTGGAAAACAAAAGTGAGAATATGTGAGATGCAAAGACCAACATAAGTCAATAAGTCATGATTATATTTTCTACACAGAGACTCATGTAACTTCATTGGATTTAAAAATTACAACATGAATTTTTACTCAATTACAGAAACCAATTACAGACATGAATTGATGAAAAAAATTCACATGTCACCAAATTAATTTTGGTACACTTGAGAAAAAAATATTACATTCCAATTAATTCCCTTTTGATTTTGAGATAATCGTGTTGATAAGGTGTTTTATTAAGAATCAAATCTCCATATTTATAAGGAATTATTAGGGATACAGCAATAATAATTTCTAGGGTTGTAGATGTACAATTTTATTCGCTAACAAACTTATCATTTACAAGAGAAGAATATTTTTTTATGTTAAAAAGAGTCATTTATGTTTTCAGAAGGCGACTCATTTGGGAAAATCAATATATTATTGCACATTTATACTTTAGATGAATTAGATTGCTCATTTGAGTTTTTTGACTTTGATACAATATTGAGACTTAAAGTTTCATCTTAAAAATAACTTATTGAACGAATAATTCAATTAGAGTTAAACTGGATGTTCAAACTAAATAAACTAAGATTTATAGATATATCATAAAGAAAAATGATAACAATAATATGTTCATGGTTAAATTTTCACAACCATCAGTTTAAAGAATATAAAAATCTGTAATTTGTTTATGGAAAGCTTATTATTTTGTAATTTGTTTGAACACTTAGAAAAACCAATACCAATTTCTCCAAATGATTTTCATGATTAAAAATTGGAACTTATTAATCCACCATCACACTATCAAAATAGAGAAATTGGTTACCAAAATGAAAAAGTGTAACTTAGATGTCTTTAAATGATTTTGAAAAGTTGAAGGACTAAAGTGAAATAAGTATAAATTTAATTGAGCCAAATAATTAAATATTGGTAGAGCAATAATTGTTATATCAATATTAGGCTTATTTTGTAGTTTTTATTAAATGATGTGTTATGGACTTGAGAAAAAATTAATTCAGATAAATTAGACTCAGGATATTGAAGTTTAAAGGAGTTGTCATTAATTAGTAATTTATCTAGGTGTTCATTGATTTTAAACAAGTTGGCAATAGGCAACCCTCGTGTGGTTAGATAAACATAAACTAATTTTTTTATTTAATTAAGATTTGTAATTGAACTAAAACTGAAATTAATCTAAATTTGCAAATCCCACTTTAAATAGGAAACTTATTCTTATCCAATTATTATCTAATTTAACTTTGAATAATGCTACATAGTCTCAACCCCAATTTAAGTCGCACTAAATGATAGGTTAAATAAAAATTAAATTGAAATTAAATCACTAATCATTTAATGCCACATCAATCACATATAAATAGAGGCTGCAGCTCCAGTAGGGTTAGATAACATTACTATTTAACTTTAGGAACAATGCCACTTTCTTTTTCTTTCAAGGAACCTGTGTTGAACACACTATCTAGATGGTTATCATGAAGGGGTGAACGCAGACTTTTTATGTTGGGGGACACAATCAAACTTTCAAAAAATAAGGAAAAAATTAAAGTAAGGATAAAAGCCTAGTTTCAGGAAATAAAGCCTAATTTCCACCCCCACCTAGCAATTTGTGTTGAATATGACATGGAGGCTGCAGTTTTCAACCCAATAGCAACTTCATTACCAAATTTCTCTAGCCAGACAATTTGCAAGACATTCCAATTGGCTTCATTCCTAAATCCCAGTCAATAACAGTCACAGTCACAGTCACAGTCACAGATAATAGAAGATTTGAAACTTCAATTGAATATCAGATTCATTAGAATATGTATACAGTCACAGCACAAATAACAACTTCATTCCTAAATCTAAATCAAACTTCAAATTTCATTCAAAAATCAAAATGTACACAGATTGACAGATAACATATCAATAAAATTCAAAATCCCTAAATTCAAAATCCAACATCAAAATTCAAAAATCCCTAAAAAAAATCAGTAGGCACGCACTGGCGAAACTTACCTCATCACCGGAGAAGGCGAGCAGCGACAACAAGATGTGCCGAGGAGACCAAGAGAGCTCAGAGAGGAGGGAGAGCTGGAACGGGAAGAGGCACGGAGGTGGAGCGGGGTTGCGGTGCGGGATAGACAGATTCGAGATTGATGCGATGCCGTCAGCCGTGGGTGTGGGTGGTCGTGTACGGTGTGTCGGCGTGTGGTGTGGGAGAGTGTCATGGGAGTTGGGACGGTGGGAGAGAGGACGGAGAGTCAGACGGGAGAGTCGAGATATGAGAGGGGAGACGATGGTTTTGATTTTGAAGGAAGTCTTTTTCCTTCCGTAAAAAAACAAAAAAAATATATTCAAAATTCAAAACCTAGTGGGGCCCACTAAGCCCTACTATAGATCTGCCAGTGTTACCAAGGAACAGATACACGTACTTCCAAGATCACCATTTTACAGAAAAAAAAGGTTTTCTACTCTAACCATGGACACAACATTTTTATTTTCCCTAAAGGTCGACTTTTATTTGAAGAATATCCCTTAACCTAATCAGTACTTTTTTATTGTCGTAGATAGTTGTATTGTGAGTTCTACGTGCATTATTCACCCAATGAATATTTTTAGCTTGGTTATATAAATTTCTAAATATTATGAACTGTAAAATACCAAAATGTTACCCATTAAACTATGTTGTTTTATTCAATATTATGTGCATGAATATTTGCTATACTTGTGATTATATGTTGGTCAAATTTAATTCTTATTCATATTATATTTACAATTTTTATCTATTTTTACTCACTTATTATTTACACATTCTGTCTAATTCATTATATGTTACAAAAAGCTTTGACAAACTGGGAATTTTAGCCAGACTGATCTAGGGTGCACACATTCAGTTAGGATGTTTTTGATATATTATAAAATCAAACCATTTAAAACGTTTTGGAGAAAATTCAAACACTTTCTAAATCAAACCGATTTTTCCGATTCAGTTGTGTTTCAAGGTGTGGTTTACTTAGGAAAAGAAAAGTAACGCCTTTCAAACGAGTTATAATGTAAATATATTGGTCTAAAATTTCAATAAAATGCTTAAATTTGAATTTATTAAATATAAATGTTGCAATACATGTGATTGCCATGTAACATACATAGTGAATTCAGAAGCTATACACTAATACACATCAATTCATAGAAATTAACAAATAATTAAACAATATGAAAGTTGGCACTTTGTGCATGAAAATGAAAGATGGAGAATGGCCGAGAGCATTAAAATGCACTGGAAGGGGCTTCATGATTTTTTTTTTATTTTTTTTAAATATTATTGTTAACAAATTAACTTTAAATAAAGTAATATAACTTGGACAAATTTATAATATACTTGTAAGAAGCTGATTCATTGGATTCAAATTTTAGACACCTCAACCATTGGATAAATTATGTTGCAAGAAGAGCCTTTGTTGCTGGTTTGATCAACTGATTTATAGATAGAATCTTTAACAAGTAGGATCATATTCATCTCGATTAGTTAGGTAGTTAATAACTGGTTTGATACCCTTTTGTGTCTATAAATAGCAGCATTAGCAATGAAGGAAAGAGGGCTCTTGAGAGAGAAAGGAAGAAAGTGAGATAGAGTAAAACTCTTTGAAAATCTGTATCTGATGATTTCTTGTTGTAGATCCTGTAAAGTCTTGTGTAAAAATAAAGGCTGGGGAAGTACTTCCTGTTACATATATGTTCTTCAATATAGGCCAAAAATTGAAATAAATAAATAAAGGGAAAAATTCATAAATCCTACTTTAAATTTACCCTATTTCAAAAATAACAAAACATCTTTCACATTTCAAAAATCAATTTTTTGACATATACATACACATATATATTTATATATATAAATATATAAAAAGATATATATATATATATATATATATATAACTCACCCATCTCCACCACCTCGCCGTTCCGACGACCGTCCGACAACCGATTCCAGTGACCGTTCCGGCGACTGCTCCGATTCTAGTGAATATTCCGGTGACCGTTCCGCCGTTAATTTATTCCGACAACTGCTCCAATTCCAGCAATTGTTCCAACTCCGATGAATATTCCGACGACAAACTCAGGTCACAAGTCACAGTCCAGGTCACAAGTCATAAGTCACAAGTCACAATGCATTATTATTTGTTTATAATGATTGATAACACGGTAAGGTTTATATCTCACATTTTTGTTAATAGTCACGGATTATTTTCAAATGGTCACAGCACGTATCACAAGTTACAACCCAAGTCACAGCATAGGTCACAGCACTGGTCACAAAGACTATACAGCACCACCTCACCACCACCACCACCACCATCTGACATGCCCTGACTCTACTCCGTCGCTGCTACCACAGTCGGCAACTCACCACACCCACCACCACTAACGTCACCAACACCACCATCACATCATATCGCCACGACCACGACACCGCCGTCAAACACACAGCACCACCATCACATCACCACTATCACCACCGTCAACCAACCACCACCACTAGCGTCATCATTTGTTATCGGCCACAAAAAAAAAAAAAAAAAAAAAAAAAAAAAACCGACAAACACAAGCACCAAACCCCCCACCACCACACCCGTAATACACATACACGACCACCATATCCATTTATACACCCCCACCAAAGAATCTACAAAATCACCTCCAGCCACCGCCAAACCCCCCAACAGCACATCCGTAACACACACACACCACCACCATCTCCGTTTACACCACCCCCCCAAAGAATCAATAAAACATGGCAACAGTGGTGATGGGTTTTTGAGACACCACCAACGTACCCAACCTTCGTCGCATTGCAAATCGCCAGAGAGAGGAGAGTCGTCGCCACTGTCGCCACTAGATCTAATAAACCGTCATCGTCGCACTACCACAAACCACATCAAAAGAACTGAGAACAGTAACGTCGCGCGACGCTGCTGCAAATTAGCGCAACGACGCTGTTTCGATTCGCAACGGCAATCGCAACTTCAATCAGACCGCCGCCAGCATCCGTTGTCATCGCCGTCCGCTACGGCGCCGTGCACCAACCGGCCACCACAACCACGGCGCTGACACCCCTCCCATGCCGCCAACACCCGAGAGAGAGATATATATCAATTAATTTTTGTAATGTTATTATTAATATTTAATTAATTGTAATAAAATATGTATCTATATATAAAATATCTTATTTTTGAAAATTAAAATTTAAAATCTGATTTTTGAACTTGAATCTTGCAAAATAGGGATTCATGTAATTTCCACATAAAAAAATCCAAAGCTTAAAAATAGTTAAGGGTTAAGAAATGGCCCAACGGGCTAATAAAAAAACAGAGGCTTGGTTGAAAAGAAAGAGAAAACTATGCCTTCTACTAATTTTTTTGGGAAAAAAATTGAATTATATTGACATAGACCTTTTTTTATTTCTAAAAGTTAAAAAATTGTGTAATCGTAAAATATTTTTAAAACTAAAGCGGATGTCAAATCAATCTTGCAAATCTTCTTTCCTCTTCCCTTCCTCCCCAAACCCCAAAAAATCGTTTCTCCCCATAGCATGCAAGTCGATCAAACCTCTTCACCCTGGCCATTATAGATAATGCACAAACTCTTTGGACATTGGCCAAAAGCCAAAGCAAATTGTGTTTTTGAAGGACGACGAAAGTGGCTTAAGCTAGTGATACGCAATCATTGTCCACGATAGCTCAAAAGAATGCTCATTGATGAAGGAATATCTAATCAAATCTCAGGTTTGTGCTGTTGCTTGGCCAGTTTTTTCACCAAATCATTTTCAGTTTGACATACATATGTACCTGTTGATCTGAAATCAAGTGTCATCGTTTGCTATAAATACTAGCTTACTGCTTCTTTTGTTCTTCATCTACTCAGTGATTGAGTAGCAAAGGTCGATTCCTATTGGGCATTATTTATTAACGGAAAATACAAACATTTGCATAAAAATCTAACCTCTTCTTAATCGTCCTTGCAACAGTGTCTGTGAACTCCTGTTGGGTTTTTCTAACCTATTGTAGAAGCACAATTTTAGCTTAGGTCATGCTTTTCCAGTTGCACAAGAATCACTTGAAATCACAAGTTTGTGTAATAACCAATAAGCTTTGTCCATTCCTTCTTTAAACAAGTTTTGGTAAACATGCAATGCACATGTATATCATTGATGGTGATAACTGTTACTTGTACTATACATTTGCAGTTGGTAATAGTAATATGAACATATATAAAATAAACTTGAATTTTAATTGTTAAGAGAAATCTAAATTGAGAATGCTTTAACAAAATGAAAGGTTAATTCATTTCTAGAAGAAAAAACCAATCCTTTTCTATAGTAGTATTAGGTTGTCTTCAATGATTGCCTCATAAACTGTCATACTAAAGCAGTGAATCTGTTTTCCTTTAGCCTTTTATTACGGATATGACTTTTACAAATATTGCCTACTAATGTATTTCAGGGAGGAAAGATACTCACAGGTGGCAATGATATAGAGTCCGAAGGAAATTTTGTGCAGCCCACCATAGTTGAAATTTCTCCAAATGCTGATGTTGTTAAGAATTGTTTGGACCAGTTCTTTATGTAATGAAGTTTCAGGTAGCCTATAGTTTGCAATATAGAGTTGTCATCTGAGTTTTCCAACTCAGAGCTGTACCTCAGTCTCAAGTGCCTAATATTTTTTGCAGTCTGAAGGAAGCAATTGAAATAAACAATTCTGTACCTCAAGGTTTAAGTAGTTCAATCTTCACCCTCAAACCTGAAATCATATTCAAATGGATTGGGTAAGATGTTAAACTTGGTTATGGACATTCTCCTTTTTGTTTATTTCATCTGTAAGAAGTAAGAACCAAACAGTTGCAGGTGCTAGAGTCGAGAAGAGTGATATATTTGGATTTTGGCATCTGATATAGCTTCTCGTTGCTTCTCACATGCATAGATCTTATGCAGGCCACAAGGAAGTGATTGTGGAATTGTAAATGTCAATATTCCAACAAATGTAGCTGAGATTGGTGGGGCTTTTGGGAGTGAAAAAGCTACAGGAGGTGGCCGTGAAGCTGGAAGTGATTCTTGGAAACAATACATGAGGCACTCAACTTGGTAAATTCATCATCTTATTCAGAGAAGTTTCCACTTATAATTCTTATGGCTTTGATTAAATTTTTATGTCTGTTAGAAGTATATTCTCAGCGCTGATATTGGAAGTTAATTATTCAGATTTGGTGCTTCGACGACAAGATCACGTACTTTTAGCTCTCTGCTCTCTTCTTTTCCTCCCTTTCTCTCTGTATCAGCTCTCATAATTATCAAACAGGCTAATTTATTTCAGTGTTTAAATTCAGATGGTAATGAAAAAGAACTTAAGAGTTCTATATCTTAACGAGTTTAGCAGTTAGAAATTCTTTTGCTGTTCATATTTTATTTTTAGCAAGCAAACCCTATGTTTTAATAGCAGTTTAGACGTTGAAGCCATTTCTGATTTTGACGTTTTTCTTTGCACTCTGCAGTACAATCAATTATGGGAATGAATTGCCTTTGGCACAAGGAATTAACTTTGGGTAGTGAATTCACATTTTGTTCAGAGAATAATCGACTGTGTCGGGTGAGATACCTTTGTACTTTTTCATAGGTATGTTAAATTGTGATTATAATGCTTTTGACCATTTCTGTTTCTGCTCAGAATCAACAAGCTCTTCGAAAATCTTGTAAAATCAGTTATCCTGCTGTACAACTCTGCCAGAGTCTGGGAATAGCTTCTTGTCTGGGGTATGTAACTCGTCCTGGAAATATTTCAAATTCCGTTATCTGCAGAACATAATGAATAATAAGAAACTTCACGATTGCAATACTGTGTACTATGATAGGAACGTGGATCTTCTGCATCTCTGTAGTTTACCATTTTCGTCGTGATGACCAATACTCTTTTAAGTACCCCCTCCTCCATATTATGAGCATACATCCCTACTTGGATCAATAAGGCAAGCAATGATGTATCCATAAGGGCTAAAGGTCATTGATCCAGTCTCCACATAAACCACATGTAAATCATCTGGTAGCGAGATTAAAGTTCATTTTAGGGCGACCTTGGCTCTGTGAGCATAGCCTAGTTTCTTCAATCCTGCGTCACTCTTCCTGTATGGTTCTGGTCACAGACAGTAAGGTGTCATATATGTAGAGGGTGGATGCTTATCAACTTACATGTTTCGTCTATGTCCATTCTCAACTTCCTTCCAGTCCATATTGGAAAATTTATGCTTTTTTTAATCGTACCTATCATCAGGTCACCAACTTTCTTGACCTTATTACTGTCTAGTTGCATTCTGTGTCACATTTAAAAAGGTAGCTAACAATAGCATGATCATGTTGGTTCAGACTGAAAGAAACAATGTCACTCGATCATTACCAACGTGCCTGCAATGCTGAAACTGAAGATTTTTTTTGTGGTCCTGTAGCTGCTGTGCATTCTCTCTCGTCTAGGGCCTCCCTCGCCTTCATTCTGATACCCTAAGTATACCTGATACAACTTTTACTCCTCTTCCCTCGCCTTCATTCTGATACCCTAAGTATACCTGATACAACTTTTACTCCTCTCCCTAAAATGTGTACTTCTATGAAAAAATTGACTCATTATAGTACACGGTTGGTTTGCAGTGAACTTTCTTAGGGTTGGACAAAACTTCCGAACCGAACCCGAACCCGAACTCGAACCGAATCGAGCGGTTCTTCATAAGTTAAATATCCGAATGGGTATCTGAATTGAGAACCTATGGATTTGGGTTGATTATCTGTTCTAGACCAAGAACCGAAGAATTGAATCTAAATAATTTTTTAAATTTTTTATATTGAATTAATTAAATTATTTAATTTTTTCTAAACGAATTAGCAAATAAATTAAATAAATCAGTCAAGTTCAACCAAATTAATTTTTTGTTAGCCCAACATTTGGGTCTTATCTTTTCTCTTTCCATTCCAATTTCATTTGGTAAGCAACAGTACGCCACTCCCGTATAAACTCAATTCTGTGTGCGGGCTGTTTGAAGTAAATGAGTTACTGATATGGATCGCCGATATTTTAATATTAGTATCTACTTTTAGTATTTGTATACATTGAATTAATTTTATCGGACAACTTGTTATTTATATATTTTTAAATTGGGTTACGTTAATTTGTAAAAGTTACAAATAAACATGTTATTAGTTGTATTTATGTAGTGTTGCTGTAAATGTTAAAAAACTTAATTATGGTACGGAACCGAATAGAGCCGAACGGAACCGAACCCGAACGGTTCCATAATTATATTTGGACACAACTGAACCGAATCGACTCATGTCCAGCCCTAAACTTTCCCTTCATCCTTCATTGGTTATGGTAACCAATACTCTAGACAATCATTTAGCCCATGTTTGTTTACCATTCTCCCAAAAATAAAAATAAAAATTTAGAACTCATTTTCAATCACATATTTTCACTATTTCAATTCATGCTCCCCAAAAAACTCTTTAATGAGCATCAAACAAAGGGTTAATTGGACATTGATCTAACTGATATAAAACTCATTTCGGGGTATACGCCACTCTTGTGGACGTGAAACATGGACCACTTGAGTTTATGCAAAACATATTACAACCACTTAAGCCATCATTTCTTTAATTTATCATCAACAGTCACTTTGAATTCTGTTGACCTCAATTTTTATAGGGGTGACGTAGTTCATAGATCTTGGCTCCATTCATGTCCACGTAGCCTCACTCCTCCACACTTAAACAAATCGTTAGATGCACGTGGCACCTCGTCTGACATGGAGTGTTGGGCTCTTTATGGCACCTCGGAAGAAGTGATGCAACACCTCAACTACCTTATCTATGGCCTTACTTTAGTCTGGTAGGATGATAATGTGTACGAAAAATGCTATTCATCCCCAGTGGGGATGTATCCCCAGTCTATGTGGCTGTAAATGATTGGTTAAATGATATGTGAAATTAAATGACTTATTTAATTACACCTATCATTTAATGCCACATGGACTGGGGATGAATAGCATTGCTCAATGTGTACTGTAGAACTAGTTGGCTTGCTTGTTGGTTGCCATGTGATGGTGATGTGAAGCCGACGTAACAAGTATGTATATTCTCGTTTTGTATCTTTTAACATTCGAGTATGACTGCATAACTTTCTTACAAATCACCGTTTCAATTTTCTATAGAATCTTGTAGGAATCATTCTAATATGCAATTTTTTTTACAGCACGTCTCCATTTTGTTCAACAAGCTCTAATCATATGCATTATATGACGTCAAATTCATTCTTCGTAGCTCGTAATCCAACCTAAACACGGACGACTACTTGTGTCTTTGTTTTAGACCTAAAACGTAAAACAAAACAAGGGAGATATGCAACGAAGTTCCAAACTTTTAAAATAGTATAGATATGTTCAACTTTAAATCGTAGTAGATATGTTCCAATTCTTTAAAAATGTACCGTACAAGGATCTCCGAATGATTTTTGTCCTAAATTTTGTTAGTTGACCAAAAATCTATCGTTTGACGATAATTTGGCTAATTTTGATAAAGGGCAAAATGGTCTCTTAACCTTTAATTAATTAAAACAAGGAAAATTTTCTTTGGATGTCCCAAACCTTTTAAAGATGTGCAATGAGGTTACAAACTTTTATTAAATGTCTGTCAAGAAGACCTCGATTTTCATCAAAAATCTCTCATGGACCAAAAATAATCATCTTCCTCGATCCATCCAACTTCAACCCCTAATTCTCCCAACCTTAGCCGATCTTATTTATCCCGTCCATCAACTCAATTTCTTCTTCCTAACAAGGACTTTTAAAAACTTAGGAATAAATAAATGAAGAGTGGGGTTGGGTGGTTAGGAGTTAGGCATTGGGGTTGGTGGATTGTGATGATGAATGTTTTTAATATATTTTCTCTCTGATTTTTTTGGTCAAATAAGATTTAGCTCTGGTTTGATTTGGATTAAAATCTTAAGTCAAAGTTAACAATTAATTTCAACCATACATTTTATTGGATCCATAACTTTTCAACCACATATTTCATTAAATTTTATCAAATTCACTAAAAATCTGATTTTAATATCTACCTAACGGGGGTTTAGATGGAAACTGTTAAGAGTCCTTTCCTTTCGGCACACATTTATTAAATGTATGGGACCACATTGCATATTTTTTAAAGGTTCGGGACATTCGATGCAAATTTCTCTTGATATAATTAATTAAAGATTAAAATATCATTTTGCTCTTTTAAAATAGCCAAATTATGGTAAGGGGAAAAAAAAAACCTTAATTTTAGGTCAACTAATGGATTTTTACACAGAAACCGTTAAGATTTCCTTCTACTGCACATTTTTGAAAAGCTTGAGGACGTCTGCCACAAATTCCCAAAAGAAAAAAAGATACAAAAGAGGACTCCTATAGTTTATAAAGCCCCTATTTGGTTTTCTTAGAATTTAAATTTTAGTAAATTTTAATAAAAGTTGATGAAATATATATTTGAATGTTAATAAAAATTGTGAATCCTATAAAATATTTAACTTAAATTTTTCTCAACTTTTTTAGCTAAATTAAAGACGGGGCTTCAAGAGAATGGATTGTTGGGTCTCCAAAGATCGGGGCCTTTTTTCCCATATTGGAAGATTAATAATATTTCATTGTTAACTGAACTGTCATTTTCTCCCAACTTTAGGATTAATTTTCTTTCTTCCAAAAGTTGTTAACCTAAACAATTAATTATCAACACCTAAAATAATAACAACACAATCATCTCTATCTTGTATTTGCTTATATGCATCACTTAGTTAAAGCCCTATATTTTAAACAATATAATTCCAATATCGATTCAACATGAACTCTTATTGAATCGCTTGGTATCTCTAGTTAGGACCATATGAACTCCAGTAACTGTAGCATTCATCGTGCCTATGTGCCTTAATTGACCAGTTACCGATTCTACTCATGTCCATAATTATTTGGTTTTTGGATTATAGGTAGAGAAACAATTATATAGGGCGGTTGGGGAGGGAGGGATAGGAAGGACCAGAATCAATTCATTACCCTAAAACAAAATGCGGACAAGAGCATTATTGAATTGGTTGTCCACCAATACAAATGATAGTTGTTAGGTGCAAGAAAGAAGAAGAAGAAGAAATTGGTGGGACCCAACACGCAATTCACGTGACCAGTCCTTTTTCAATCGGTCCATCATGTCATGGGCATCTATCCACTTCTCCCTCCCCAATCCCAAATTTTGTTTAGAGGTGTAAATTGTGTTGGGCAGTCCTTTCGTCCTACTTGGAAAGCTACGTCCAAGAACAAAAGGTGTAAAACGTGCCAGACGGCCCCTTTCGAGAGGCCGTGCTGTTCGCCAAAAGGGCAGATCCGAGGGGACACAAGTTGAGAGCAAGCATACTGAATGTCAGTCGTGCTGAATTTCTTCAAGGTAACTCATTTATGGAGAGTCGGTTGTATCTCGCCAGAAAATGTGTTTGATGCACAATTTTTAGGGGGGAATACATTTTTTTTTTTTTGTGATGGTGAATATGTGGTTGAAAAAGAATAAACACTCCTAACTATCGAGTCGATTTGATTAAATAAATCTTTCTACAGATAATATGAAATTCAACCCACTTCAAAGTTAAATTGCATTTCATTACATGATTGCTCTGTTTACAACTACTGAGAAAAACAATTAAGCACGAGCTTATGGACAGGGCAAAAGCCCCCTTATATTACATTAAGAAGCTACTTTTAAATATGTTTGAATAATTCTCTATAATTACTTCATTCCACTTGTTGCAAAAGTCCAGCCAAACGGGCTTATATATTTTTCCTTCCTCGTCTTCTTCATTAGCACTAATCTGAATGACGTTTCAAATTTACCATACTAGCTTCGCTCTTCTCCAATAGCACACAGTACTGGCGAGTCGACCAGGGACAAACTCGGAATGCAACTCTCCGACCGAGTCAACCCGATCCCCTTTATATTACCATCCCCTCTGTTCTTCATCGGACTACTCGGCATCGACCTTAAAGATTTGGGACTCTCCAAACTCTTCCTCAAAATCTGTCTCATGGCCGTAATCAAACGGGCTGTTGGCTCCTCCGGCGGGCCCGATGACCGGAATTTGTTGCAGAAGTTGAAATGTCGGGCAATAGCCTCATCGGGGCTTATCAATTTTTGACATCGCAAAATCTCGTCCTTTACAGCTTCAGCACAAAGCCCACAAATCCATTTTCCTTGGTAGCGAGCCCGAATTGTTTCTATGTAAGATAAAGTGCATTCCTCTGTCAGACCGCAGCAATTGCATTTGACAAAATCAACCTCAATTTGGCCATGACCCGTAAATTTTGTAGTCAAAGGCCCGTTGGGAGCGTTCATCACCATTGAATCATTCATAATACTCATCGACATCCCTGGACAAGTATGAATATTTTGGTTGCTCCTCCGCATAAACTCTTGTTCAGCCTAGAGAGAGGGGGGGAAGACTTTATAGAGTGGGAGAAATTCTTGGATGTTATTGGAGAAATTCTTACATACAGTTCCCAAACAATACTATTTGTCTTACTTGGGTCCCCATTCATTTTTCTTTGACATTTAGGTCCTCAACTGTTTCTTTGATGCAAGGTCAGAATTCGTTTAGGAAATGGGACAAAATATAACCATTATGCATGAAGTAGGGACCTATCTTCGTATGGCTTGAGAAAACATATGCATGCATTGGTTACCTCTATGTTCACGACGTGAAGAATGTTTGATGTCCGAATTATGGAATACAAACTATGAAGATGATGGATTGATTTATCAAATTAGAGTAGTCGGGTAAGTGACAATTGAATACCTAATTATATTTAGATTAAAACTTTAATAATTATCTTATTTTAGAGGTGAAGGGTAATTTCTCGGTTTGATCAATGTCCAATTTAGATCAACTTCTAGCAAAATTTTAATTCTTAAAGGATTTGGTCTAATTTCAAATCACAGTTGAAATACTGAAATCTATATATAAAAAATCATTTTATGGCGGTTTGGCTTGGTTGAAAATCAATTCGTTGATATGTCCACGTTCCACCTAATTGACGGCTTCAAAAAGTTTGTTTCAATTTGTTTTTCGATTTAACAATTTTTTCTTACCGGCCTAAAGTTGATCATTTTGTTGTGAGTTCAATCTACTTGTAAACTTGTGCAATTCCCAAAGAATAATGGATAATGTGGTTTTCAAGTGCCACTTAAAATAAAGTTGAATAAGTTCTATCCATTTGCCAATGCAAATATCCAAAAGAAAAAAAAAAAAAAAAAAGGAAGATAAATTAGGGGACCCAAGTGGTAATGTTTGGGGACTCTAGTCCATAAATTTCCTTTTCAATTGGGGGGTGGGGTAAGGGCAGGGTGGTGTAGTGTGGGGACACGCCATCTAATTATGCTGTCAAGCAAATTGTGGCTGTATATTATAAGATGTGCCAGCTCTTTATGAAGATGTCCAAATTTTCTCTGCAAATATTTTAAAGAATTTTTTGCTTTTCTAATCCCATGTTATCCAATGGTAGGTCACCACGTGTTGTTGATCGAACCATTTTGTATTAAAATATTAATTAAGAAAATAAGTGGATTGATTAAATTTGTGGAAATTAGATTAGACTAATTGAATAATTGGGTTCACACATCATTAGCCAACCATCATTATCTAGTATGTATTTCTTAATGTCCACAATTTTATTAGTTTAATGTTAATTTGATATAAATGCAAGAATCAACTAGGAAGATTCTAATCATACAATTTATTTAACAAGGTTAGGGGATGAATTAATTATGAGTAATGCTATTCATCCTCAATGGGATTACAAACACAGTTTATGTGACTCTAAATGATATGTTAAATGAAATGTGAAATTAAACGATTTATTTAATTTCATTTATCATTTAATACAACATTAACGTCACTTAGACTGTGTTTGTAACCCCAGTAGGGATAAATAGTATTACTCATTAATTATACTAGAAAATTTTGAAACGGCTTTATTATTTTAATGCTGTCAACTTGTTCGCGAAAAGAGAAAGAAAGTGATTTTGAAGATTTATTAATTATTGAGTAGATGAATATTCTACATGATTTTCCTATTAAAAGATAAATGAAAACATTATTGTAACATAACTACAACTTTTATGTTTATTTAAATTGGAAAATCAAAATATTTGTTGAATAGAAAAATAACTTGATTATTGTCATTTACAAGTCTTCCTAACAGAAACAAATGACTAGTCAAAATTGCTTAGTTGGTATATATTCTCCATGTGAAAAGCATTGGAGCTTAGGGTCCGTTTGATTGCACCATGGAAAATTGGGTGGAAAGAAAATGAATTCCAGGGAAAATATTTGTCTAGAACTTGTTTTACGGGGAATTGTAATTAAATGTGTTTGATTGGTATAATTTTCCATGGAAAATGTTGAAAGTTTGAAATCCGTTTGACTTCCTTTTTTATGAAAATTGTCTATTAAAGTGATAATATTTTTTACTATTGGGTTAAGAATTTGTTCCAATTACCAAAAAGTTAAAAAAAAAATTTTAAACAATTAGAAAAAATTACTATATTCGTTTGACTTTGTTTTGCATAGAAATTGTCAACAAAAATAAAAAAATTTTTTGCAATGGTTAATAGAATTGGTTGCCATTGCTAAAAAAAGTTGGAAAATGTTTTCCCACCTAAAAGATTGGAAAACATTTTCCACCATTCGTGCATTAAAGGGTTGTATATAGAAAAAGTGAGGAAAACATTTTCCGTGGAAAATTTAGCATATCAAACAGTCAAAAGTGGAAATAGGAAAATATTTTCCTACTTCCAGAAAAAATATCACCAATCAAACGGAGCCTTAGATTTACAAGTTACATGTAACTTGAATCTACGGCAACTTGGATAATATTCCCCCCGTCCTATAAAAATATGTTTGTTTTTATTTTTCGTTCGTCCCAAATTATATGTCACTTTCTTTATTGATAGTATAGTTGATATCTTAATTTTCTAACTTCTATTTAATGTATTTCGTTATCAACAAATATGAACCACTTATTTAATGTAAGGGTATATTAGGTATGATATAAGAAAAATTATATTTCCAACTATGTTAATTATATTTTTTTTAATTTAAAAAAAAAAAAGTACATCTTTGTGGGACGAAATGTAGTATATTACTTAGTACTTCTTTAATAAAATCTTGTTAAAACTTTTTATTGATTAAATTTTAATTTTATTTACACCTTTCTTGTGAATTATAACTTTTATTAACTTTTTAACCATACATTTAATCAACTTTTATCAGAATCTATGAAAAAAAAAAAATTATAAAAATTGTCAAACAAGCCCCTATTAAATTAAATATTCACTTTTAACTCCTATGTTATAAAATCTTAAGACCTAGAGCACTCCTCACTCGTTTAACCCAAAAATATTATAAAGGCATTTATTAATTTACTTACCAATTCACATATTAGTTTTATTTTTCCACACAAGAAGAGTAAGTAAGCTAGCATTTAATTTTTTTCATGTGAAAAATATAAAGTTACATATTTATCCTTTAAAAATTGGTCTGACGTTTAATTATTGGTCAACTCACAGTTAAACTAACGGTTTATGTCAATTTTGGACTCCGGGTGCTAATCGTTTAAAGGTTCAATACTGTGGGTGACACAAATGAAAGGTTTAGACAAAATCTGCAAAAATGTGAAATGTATTTCTTAATTGAATAATTGGGTTCACACATCATTAGCCAACCATCATTATCTAGTATGCATTTCTTAATGTCCACAATTTTATTAGTTTAATGTTAATTTGATATAAATGCAAGAATCAACTAGGACGATTCTAATCATACAATTTATTTAACAAGGTTAGGGGATGAATTAATTATGAGTAATGCTATTCATCCTCAATGGGATTACAAACACAGTTTATGTGACTCTAAATGATATGTTAAATGAAATGTGAAATTAAACGATTTATTTAATTTCATCTATCATTTAATACAACATTAACGATACTTAGATTATGTTTGTAACTCCAGTAGGGATGAATAGTATTACTCATTAATTGTACTAGAAAATTTTGAAACGGCTTTATTATTTTAATACTGTCAACTTGTTCGTGAAAAGAGAAAGAAAGTGATTTTGAAGATTTATTAATTATTGAGTAGATGAATATTCTACATGATTTTCCTATTTAAAAAAAATAAAAACATTATTGTAACATAACTACAACTTTTATGTTTATTTAAATTGGAAAATCAAAATATTTGTTGAATAGAAACAAATGACTAGTCAAAATTGCTTGGTATATATTTTCCATGTGAAAAGCATTGGAGCTTAGATTTACAAGTAAGTTGAATCCTACGGCAACTTGGATAATATTCCCTCCGTCGTATGAAAATATGTTTGTTTTTATTTTTTCGTTCGTCCCAAATTATATGTCACTTTCTTTATTGACAGTATAGTTGATATCTTAATTTTCTAACTTCTATTTAATGTATTTCGTTATCAACAAATATGAACCACTTATTTAATGTAGGGGTATATTAGGTATAATATAAAAAAATATATATTTCCAACTATATTAATTATATTTTTTTAATTAAAAAAAGTATATATTTGTGAGACGACTGTAGTATATTACTTAGTACTTCTTTAATAAAATCTTGTTAAAACTTTTTATCGATTAAATTTTAATTTTAGTTACACCTTTCTTGTGAATTATAATTTTTATTAACTTTTTAACCATACATTTAATTAACTTTTATCCAAATCTACAAAAATTTTTTTTTATAAAAATTGTCAAACAAGCCCCTATTAAATTAAATATTCACTTTTAACTCCTGTGTTATAAAATCTTAAGACCTAGAGCACTCCTCACTCGTTTAACCCAAAAATATTATAAAGGCATTTATTAATTTACTTCCCAATTCACATGCTAGTTTTATTGTTCCACAAAAGAAGAGTAAGCAAGCTAGTAGAACGCTCAAAAAGTGCTTAAAAGTGCAAAGTTATATAGAATGAAAAAACACTATGTTTCTTTGTGTCTACTCCTATATTTTGGCAATCCTTTATACACTGTGTTATTAGTTATGAAAATCTGATGTTGGGGTTGGGCGGGGGTGGACTTGGGGGTTTTTTTTTTTATTTAATTTTTTTCATATGAAAAATGTAAAGTTACATATTTATCCTTTAAAAATTGATCAATAATTGGTCTGACATTTAATTATTGGTCAACTCACGGTCAAACTAACGGTTTCTGTCAATTTGGACTCCGAGTGCTAATCGTTTAAATGTTCAATACTGTGGGTGACACGAATGAAAGGTTTTGGCAAAGTCTGCAAAAATGTGAAAGGTTTAGTACCATGACTACAATTTTCCCTATAATAAAATACTGAATTACTGTAAGAGACTATACATTGATTCGTTTTGTGCAAATTTGTTCAAAGACAATAATTCCATGCCCATACCTAATAAAAGCTTTGCTTGAGAAGAATTAGACAAGCTATCGCATGTTTGATAATAAAAAAAAAAAAAAAAAAATAGAAGAAGAATGGCTAACATGGCAATGCTTGATAAGAATTAGACAAAATTGTTCATATGAGTTATTTGGGGGAACAAGTATGAGTCATGGAATTGAAATGGACAATAATTGTAAGTTGTGTGTCACTATTTGATGTTGGCAATGCTTGATATAGCATATACTCTTGCGATCAAGCCAAAGTAAAACGCTTTTTTATGTCGATTATTTATTCTTTGTTAGTACATATTTAGAAAGCTTTTTGTTCTAATGTTCTCTTCACTTTATCAACATTCCATTTTTCTTCTTGAAATTTACTCTAGGAGGCATTCAAGAGACAACGTGCAAATGGGATTACAAAAATTATTTAATTAATCATCGAAATAATCGTGTGGCGCCATAAAAGGATTCCTATTGAGGTTTCCGACCATAATGGTCTCCATTATACTCCCCCTCCCCTTTTCCAACTTCAATAATCTCATCTTTTTGTATCAATTTATCTACCTGTTACATCGTCTTGTTGCTCTTCATGACATAGTTAAAAAACGATGGGTGCGCTCGAGGAAGAAATCTAGAAGATAACATGAATTTTCAGGAGGAAGCAAAGAGACAACTTGCAACTGAGGTTTAATTTTACACATTAATTTAGAAAACTTATGGTTTATTTTATGCTTCTGCTTTATTAAAAGAATTATTTTAATTTAATTCTTAACTCGAAAATGATCAATTTAACTATTGATCGACGGTTGAACCACTTACCCACGAATTCGATGCTTTGACCTGATCTAGTAATTAACTATTATTGTCATGTTTTCAAATAATGAGTTCTTTTAAAAAGAATAATAATTTAAATCAAATATAATAATTTTGTTACATTTCTTCATATTTCAACTTAAAATTGTGTATTATTACTTTTAATTAGGATTTATTAGCCTTATATTATTTTGTAACTTCAAAAATTCAAGATTTATTTCATTCATAAAAATCTCGTCTCATCCTCTTACTATAATTCTTGAGATAAGTGCATACTACATCTTTCTCTCGTATGTATTATATATCTATCTTTATTTTATCTAGCATGCTCAATCATCCACTACAATGCGATTATTGTATATAAATGGACATCATCAAAATAGGATTGGATCATCAAAATTAGAGTGATAATCTTTTAGCCACATGTGGATTTAAACTTTTTTTTAATTAAAAAAAGTGAAGTCCACAGAAAAATAAAAAGGAGGGGTAGAAAGAGATGGAAACAATTGGGATTGCATGAGGGGTTCCTCCGATAGTGACTCGACACAACTTTGTAGGGCATAAAGTGGCAACCTCATACCCCCCCCCCCCCCCACATACACACAAAAAATAAAAATAAAATAAAAAAGGAGATAGAGTTGTGTTATCTTCTTTTATGATGGAAAATGCGAAAATTCAATGAGTTAAATATTATTTTAATTTTGATAGAGAAAATAATTCTATATTATTTATTCGACGTGTTATTTTCTTACCATTTTAAAAAATTGCATGTCAATAGATTTGAATCATGTCATGTCATGTCATGTCTCTATTCTTTATTTTTAGTTGGAAGAAGCCTCTAATGGAGATCAATATGTTACAAAATTGAAAAGTTGAAGATTCAGTTTCTTTGTATAAGGTTAATAGGCTGGGATGATGCGACGGTTTTCAACTTTAGAACTAATGCAATTAGCAAACGAATTTCACTAGAGTTACATTGTTAAATTTGACTTAGTGACGGATCCAGAATTTTGAGTGAGCACGGACGGTCGTTGACCGTCAGTCGTAATAAAATATTAAAAATTAAATATAATTATTTTGCTAAAACTAAACACATATAATTTTATAATATATATATGGACAATGTTCACCAAATGACATAGTGATCAAATTTCTTATAAATCAAAGGAGGAGCATAGGTTCAAATAGCTATGTCAACGAGCCGAGCTGAAAAAAAAAGTTCGGACTCGGTTCAAGCTTTTTTTGACCGAACGTTTTTAGACCCGAGCAAAGCCCGTTCAAAAAAATGAGGCTTGGCCCGGGCTTCTGCACCGAGCCTTAGCGGGCAAGCCGGCTCGGGTTTTCGATTTTTTTTTTTTTTTTTAAATGGTTGTAGCTTGTTGCCATTCAAGCAACTTTTCTACAAGTTGCCTTCAGAGGCAGCCCTATAAAATAAAAAAAAAAAAAAAAATATTTAATGGTGGGCTCGGGCAGGCCACGGGCTGGCTCGGGCTCGAGCCGACGCCCCCAAAATGGGGCTCTGCCCGGGCCTTGATTCGATTACACTGAGTTCAAGCCGGGTTCGCTCGAACTTTTTTCGAGCCGAGTTCGAACCTTTTTGCCATCCCTAGATTCGAATCCTTAAAATTGCATTAAAACCACTAAAACAAAATATATATTATCTTTCTATATATAAAAAGTACCTATTAAACGGAATATATTGGTTTAACGGAAAAACTAACGGAATTTCTTGATTTAACGGAAAAATTAACGGAATTTCTTGTTTTAACAGAAAATCTTTTTTCACCACCCTTTACTTTCAAAATTATAATTAAATAATAATAAAAATAAATTAGCTTTTGGCAATTCTTTCAAACTAAAATATCTTGGAACTAACTTATTCAAATCGACTTTTTCTCGAGTCTGATTTATGTATCTAATTACGATTTATCCAACGAGACCAATATTTATATATTTACGATAACTCCATCAATATCTAAACATTTGACACATATAAAATATAATTTGATAAATGTATCATTTAGTCCATAACTTTCAAAATATTAAAATATAGTATATAAAAATTGAATTATATCTTATGAAAATTTTCGAGGTATTACATTTTCACCCCCTTAAAATATATTCGTCCTCGAAAATTTACTCGTTACTTACCAATATTAAGTGTAACACATGATATACATATATTATCGTAATACATAGCATACTTTAGCAATAAAATGAATTGCATTATTACTTAAAAAAGAGTAAAGACTTGAGCCATGCAAAAAGTTTAAGTAAACTTATCTTCTTACCCCTTAACATACCTTAAGGTCGTCGAATGGTGGTCGATTAGTAGTCGTTAAGTGCCAAAGACCTCTCAATTTCTTACATATTTAAGAATAAAACTTTACATAACATCTTTAAATTTTTATATATAAAGAAAAGCATTTAATTAGTCATAAACATCACGTAAGCTTACAATAAACACGTACGCATTTTATACACATAACACTTAAAATTAATAAACATCCTTACAACAATCACTATTCACAATTAAAAATTAAAATATATACTTTAAAATAGCAATCACTGTTCACGGGTGAACAGTGACTCGTCACTGTTCATCGTGAACAGTGACGAATCAAAATTAATCTAATTGCGTGCATACAGAACACAAAATAAGCATGTCCACTTAAAAATATACACAAGATCTTAAGGGAAAAAAAAGAGTGAATTAGGTTTTATATTTGTGGTGTAATAATAATTTATTTAATTAAAAAATATATTAAAACTCTAATTATGTAATTTTACTTAAGGATATTTAAGTAAATAAGAAATTTGTGGTGTACTTAGTAAATTTTGTAGTGGTAGTATAATTAGCCTAAACGTAAATTTATGCTTTCTTGTGATAAGCAAAGTACCGATGAAATGAATGTTCTAAACAAAAAGGATAAAAATGATTTTGATATTGATGTAATAAAAAGGATAAATATGCGAATACGTAGAGAACAATTGTAATAAAATATCTCTTATTTTAATTTTTTCGTCACTTTTTGAATGTTTGATTGTGCCCCCAACATAGAAAGTATGCGTCCACTCCTACACACGCATTCACTGTCCATCGGAAACAATAGAGATAAAATGAATAGATACATCTATAGATGCATACGTATTTTTCTCCATTGAGTATTTATTTCAAGCACACAAGCAAAGTGATCTACAAAACGAGGAGGAATTTTGTGCCTTTTTTTTAATTTGATGCTATAGGGTTGAAAATTTGAAGAATCTTGAAGAAATGTCTTGTTCTATAAAGGCTGATTTTTCTGTTTCTAGGTCCAATGACATCATCATTAAGAACAGACCCATAGGGTACTTTGGGGTTTCTCCTTCAATTGTGAACCTTTAGTTTGCACATTCAAAATCAAAAGAGTTTATGGGAAAGCCCATTGAATTTTCAGATCAGAAAATTGTTAGCAATTGGAATGCTAAAGCTTGAAGACATAATACTCCTATCAACATAAGTTTTTGTTTTGTGCCTTCTTTTCTTTTTGATGGGTTTTTTTTTTTTTTTAATTAAGGTTTCAAAAATTAAGCTTTCCTGGTGTTTTATGATTATAGGCACAGACATCAATATGTATTAGCAGAGACCTAATATGGTGGAAAAGACCCTTGTGCCCAACATGATAAAGATCCATTTTGCACAAGAACTTGTTGGTTCTTTGTTAAATGCTGGTGATGGATTAGTTATAATTGACTTTTATTCTCCTGGTTATGGATTCTGCAAAGCATTGCACCCTGAAGTACAAATATTCATTTTTATACTCTTAATTGATTATTTTTTCCTTTGATTTAACTGATTTTGATAATTAATTCAACAGATCTGTCAACTCGCTGAATCAAACATGAATGCAACTTTTGTTAAGGTTAATTATGAAGAACTCAAGACCATGTGCCATAGTCTGCACATTCATGTCCTGCCCTTCTTTAGATTCTATAGATGTGCATAGGGCAAATTGTGTAGTTTCAATTGTACTAATGCAATTGTAAGTAATTATATTTGCATTCTATTTAATTTTTCGACAAATTTTATTTGGAATCATTTTCTAAGATTTCATTGTTGTATGCAGATCAAGAAATTCAATGATGCATTACCAAAATATGAGGCTGAAAGGTGTAGTCTTGACCTAGCCAAAGTCTTGAAGATTCAGAATTGTTGACTTTAGTTTCAACTAGTCAGATTTCAAAAAAAAATTACATCCAAATTTCACCAAGGGAGATGATAAAAAGGAAGAATCGGTGCTAAAAGAGATTATTCTTTCAAGCAAGGAGGCTAAAATGGGATTTAAGGAAGGCAATGCAGTATTGATGGCCTAAACCTAGGGGAAGATTGAATTATTTTTATGGAGTAAAATAGCTCCAATTTTACTTATTATTATTTTTTTATGTTGAGGTAAATATTTGATTTATGAGATTTCCAAAAGTAGGGCTTTGAATTTTTTGGATAAGGCCTGCAGATTTGGTTAATCCGTCTTTGGTTATGTATTTTGTGATTTTATGGAAAAAAAAAATATCCCTTTCTGAATGTATTTCCATTTGGGGGTATCTTTTTCTTCTCATTTGTTTTTAAAATATAGTATAATATTATTGTGCATAATATGAATTTTGAGTTTTCTATTTGTGATTTTGGGTTGGAGATGACAGAGAGAAACACTTTATTTAATTATTTATCAATTACATAAACATTACATCATTAATTATTTAATTAACCAAAAAAATTACATCCTTATTAATAACAAATTAATTCTTAAACAAAACTATTAAATATAAACTAAGCAAACGTGCATTGCACGTTGGTTGCACCTAGTTATATTAAACATAGTTTCAAAATTCAACAAGTGACATGATGGTCAAGTACTCAATAATCTTAAATGGGCTCACAAGTTCAATGTTTAAAAATAAAATGAATCACTAGATATCTTTCTATATATAAAAAGTGGCTATTAAACGGAATATGTTGGTTTAACGAAAAAACTAACGGAATTTCTTGTTTTAACGAAAAATCTTTTTTCACCACCCATAACTTTCAAAATTATAATTAAACAATAATAATAATAAATTAGCTTTTGATAATTCCTTCAAACTAAAATATCTTGGAGATAACTTATCCGAATCGACTTTTTCTCGAATCTGATTTATGTATCTAATTCCGATTTATCCAACGAGATCAATATTCATATATTTACGATAACTCCATCAATATCTAAATATTTGACACAAATAAAATATAATTTGATAAATGTATCATTTAGTCTCTAACTTTCAAAATATTAAAATATAATATATAAAAATTGAATTATATTTTATGAAAATTTTCGAAATATTATATTCTCACCCCCTTAAAATATTTTCGTCCTCGAAAATTTACCCGTCACTTACAAATACTAAGTGTAACATATGATATACATATATTATCGTAATACATATCATACTTTAGCGATAAAATGAATTGCATTATTACTTAAAAAAGAGTAAAAACTTAAGTCATGCAAAAAGTTTAAACCTCCGTTTGTTTCTCATTAAAAATCCATAAAAATGAAAAATATGATCGTTATCTATCACATCAATCTATCAATTTTGAATTTCTATTTCTTGTGTGGGGTCCAATAACGGCTATATTTTTCATCCTCATTCTACATTAATGAGAATCAAACGGAGTCTAAGTAAACTCATCTTCTTACTCATTAACATACCTTGAGTTTTCTGTTTGTGATTTTGGGTTGGAGATGATACAGAGAAGCACTTTATTTAATTATTTATCAATTACATAAACATTACATCATTAATTATTTAATTAACAAAAAAATTACATCTTTATGACTTTATTAATAACAAATTAATTTTTAAACAAAACTAGTAAATATAAATTAAGCAAACGTGCATTACACGTTGCTTACAACTAGTATAATATAAAGTTTGTATCTACTGTCAATGAAAAAATTTGTTCCTAACGAATTCAGTACATGCGGTCGCATGGATTCGTCATGTGTTGAGTCCGTCCTTGATTTGACTATTTGCTACTCTAAAACCATTCCAAAATACTTTTGACGATTTCAATAATGTCCACTTATGTCTTAGTAATCATTGCCTTAGTAATACAATGAAATCCATCAAACTCTTATCTTATTTTAGCAATTACATTGGCGAAACTAATTTATAGTTTTGTTTATGGCTTATTGACGCAAAATTGGTGGAAAATCCCTATACGAAGGTGCGAAAGACTCCCCATTTTTTTCAATTAATCCTTGTAAAATGACAAATATACCCTTTTATTTGACAACAACAAAAAGAAAAGAAGAAAAAATAATGAACTAATTTCAATTGTAGTCTCGAATATATATTTAAAAAGTGCAAACAAGTCCAATTAAATAATTAAAAAATAAAAAGGCCCCTTTTATCTCCCTCGGGTAGGGGCCACTGATAGGACGTTTGTGTCAAGGTCCTTCACTTGTATTATATACTTTTAGTTAATACAATTTTTTTTTTTTTTTTTTTGGATGTAAAATGTAGTGGAGACTGGTCCAAGAATGCAGTGCCACCACCACAAACAAACAGACAAATTATTTCATTTTGTGAGCTTCATAGAAATTAAATAAAGATCTTTTTCGTACCTCGGCTGAATAATCTTACGGACATTAATACAGGTGCGGACCCACATGGGGTCATGTGGGTCAGATGACCTCACATTTTTTTTTTGACCTAAACATTTTTGAAATCTCATTTTTGACCTCACAAAAAATTTGTCTTGATCCGCCCCTGCATTAATATGAAGATTTTCACATGTAAAATTGTGAAATTTACGTTCAAATTGCGTATTATGGTCTCCTGAAAAAATATATATGCTACACATGTTTCGATATGTTTAATGGGATAACAAAAAGAAAAAAAAAAAAAAAACTTTAGAAATGATTTTATAAAAATTTCGAAATATGTCGAAAATGAAAAATAACCTTCGCCAGGCTTCTTTCTATACAGCAATATATGAAAAATGCTACTTGTACATCAAGAATTGTACATAATGATGTACACCCCACTCACATGGGAGTGGGGCCCATTTGTATAAAATATTTTTTTATTCAAACGGACACCACCCCCATGTGAGAGGGGTGTACACCCTTATGTATACCTTGATGTACCTATAGCAAAACCGAGCAATCTATAGTACTCCACACACAATTATTATCTGATTTTTTAAATGTTAATCAATATTAATGAACTGGTGGGACCATTCAATATTTAATGTAGTGATTAATGCTATAAGTGTCTAGTTTAGGTGTGTGGCGCTCTCAAATCAAAATCAGTGGTGGAACATTTTTTATATATTTAGGATATTTTATTGACATTTATATAATGACTTGTGCTTAAAAAAAAGAAAAAAATAAAAATAAAAATCGGCAACTATATATGTAAAAAAAAAAAAAAATCGTTTAGTACATTGTGGGGACCACAAAATGGAGTGGAGCCCACGGTTTTTCTGTGCCTTAATTAATAAGCTGCATGATTTTCCTAATGTAACTTATTAGTGAAGTGAACTTGTAACTACAAACTCAATTACGAATTGGCATATCAACAAATTTAAAAAGTCTAGTTTTCTCAAAAGCTTTAATTTTATATTATTTTCAAAATACATTATTCGAAAATTGGCATATCAACAAATTTAAAAAGTTTAGTTCGCAAGTTATTCGATGAAGAACAATGGACTGAAAGCAAATTTGCCTCGCAAAATAATTATTAATAATGTGTGTGTGTTTTTTTTTTTTTTTAATGAAGAATGAAAAAACCTATTTATAATATCCCTAAAATGAAGCTAAAATTGTGCATAACGTTCCCAAGAATACAAAATTATGGTAAGAATATAATTCTATTGCAATTAGGAAATTTGTGAAAAAATAAAAATATCACCTCTTTTGGCCTATGCGACTGTATGGTAGAATTGGTTACGGTCGCATGGTTCATCTGAAATGCTCCTGGAACTCCTGCATAACTCCATGCGGCACATGGTGTTTTCTACCATGCAGTTGCATGTTAGTAAATTTGAATCCTTTCTTTCCTTGTGCAAAATTTCGTGTCGTTTTCGGAATGTACTCGTGGACGGAAATTCGACACCCGAGCTGAAATTTATGTATATTTTCATCCACGCTGCTCATTTTTTTCATATATCTTCCAAATCTTGAATCCAACACACCGAACTTGATTCCACCTTTATTTGTCTTGTTGCACTCGAGCACTTAGCCTATGCATCTTGGATAACTCATTCCATGACCTTCTTGATCCTCCATAACTCTTGATCTTGTCTTTGGTTTCTCTTTAAGTGGAGTCGAATCTTTGTAAGTTTTTCCTTTCTTGGATCACATCATCCCCTCTTTCTCTCTCTCTCTCTTCGAAAAGATTCAACCTCGAATCCGTACCTGCATCAAACGAAGCAACACTAGAAACGTAAGTGATAGGAATTATAATATTCTTACCCTCAAAGTCCAAGTTGTAGCCATTGTTCTCAATCATAGCAATGACATGGAATGGTCCATCTCCTCTAGAGTGTAGTTTGGACCTCATTTGAGTTCGTATCCCCCTCTTTCGTATGTACAATCAATAACCATCGCCTGGATCAAATCGTGTACGTCTTGAATGTGTTGTTTTGCAAGTTTGAGACGTTTAAAGAACAATCTCTTGTTTTTCATCTAAGCTACCACTTACATCAATAGTTAAAGCGACTAAACCCGACAAACCATAAACCATATCAAAACTAGTTCCTAACACATCCCATCCAATTTCCCACAAGTAGTTATGTAGATTAAGTTCAATATTTCTCAAATATTTATCATGCACATCTAAATCCTTACCACATACTATGGTATCATCATGTAACATGTGACCTCTCAATTTAACAAGCATACATAGACCTTTGCAATATACTAGATTATTATAAACTAGTAAAAACTTTCCTATGAATGCACACAATAAATGATTATTTAATCCCATAAAAATATTAGATTGTCTAGTGAGTTCAAGCGACCTAACTAACCACTTATAAATTTCACAGTTAATCTTATAATCTAGTTTACAAAAAATATATGATCCATGTAAATCATCAAGTATATCATCTAATTTAGGTGTAGTTGTGAGGTTAAAATTATATGCTCCAAGTGAAAAATTATTCCTACATGATAGACAATCATCTAACCTATGTATGGAATGATGACACCTTACCGTTGGTAAGTCATCACGCATCCTTCATGTCTCATCCTTCCTAGGTACTAGTAGTAATGACACTGCACATGGACTCATGTTTCCCTTCATATTCCATTTGACATTAAACCCCCTGCATATGAACTCCTTCCATTGCCCTTGAAGCTATCTTGTCTCCTTAGGGAACACTATTCAACCTCTGTAATAAAGAAATAATCAAATTATGGTGGGGTTGGTTAGTTTCAAACACAAGTTGATGCTCAAAGCCCATATTGGGTGGTATCCCAATAAGCTTGTTCTCATGAATCAAGTCTTCCACTCTTTTCGCCACCGCTCTATTCTCCTTTACACTCTCTATTTCTTTTCTCTCTTGTGGCTCTACTATTTTTTAGCCACCTTTCTATTTTTTTCTTCACTCTCTTGTGGCTCTACTCTTTTTTCATCACTCTTACCCACCTCACTATTTTATCTATTGCTCTCTTGTTGTGAAAGTTCAATCTCACACTCTGTTTTCTCTAACTTTTCCCGTCTCTTTTCTTCCTCGTTTTTTAGTTTGATTTGATCTTCATTCACTTGAGTGTAATAGACTTTCCACCATTGACAAAACTGTACCTATTTTTATACCCATCGTGTATCACCTTCTTATCGTATTGTCATGGTCTCCCACCAAGATATGACATGCATGCATAGGTACTACTTCACACGATACTTCGTCATGATAACTACCAATTGAAAAATTCGTCAACACCCTTCTATTCACCTTAACTTCCCCACATTCATTCAACCACTATAAACTATAGGGCCAGGGTGTTTAAGCATAGTCAATCCCAGTTTTTCCACCAGATTAGTACTATCTACATTTGTACAATTCCCACCATCAATGATCATGCTACAAACCTTATTATTGATGTGACACCGTGTATGGAAAATATTTTCTCTTTGCTGTTCCAAGTCATTCGTCTTGATTTAAGTGTTAAGAGCTCGCTTCATGACCAATAACTTGCCAACAGCTTATTCCACTCCGCCTTCATCGCTAGCATCCTCCAATTCCAACATGCCTTTATAATCACTCTCACTTTCACACACCGCCTCTTCATTATCCCGCAAGATCATCGTCCTCTTGTTTGGACATTGAGAAGCAATATGTCCCAATCCCAAGCACTTGATATCCCGATTCCTAGATGGTTGGGAATCTACCTTCGGTATAGCCTTACTAGCAACTTTCTCATTTTCCTTTGGTAGCTCGGTCCTACCTTTTGAAATAGCCCGATCACCATTATTGTTATCTTACCTTGATTAATTTGAACACCACAAGAATGATTCTTGATAAGTTTGCAAATTGTCCAATAAAGAACAATGGAGTGAAAGCAAATTTGCCTCACAAAATAAGTATCAATAATGTGTTTTTTTTTTTTTTTTTCAATGAAGAATGAAAAATCATATTTATACTAGCCCTAAAATCAAGCTAAAACCGTGCATAATGTTCCCAAGATTACTAAATTATGGTTAGAGTATAATTCTATTACAATTAGGAAATCCACGAAAAGGAAAAATATCACCTCACTTTTGGCCTCTGCGACCGCATGGTAGAATTGGTTGCGGTCGTATGGTTCATCTGAAATGCTCCTGGAACTCCTTGTATGATTCCATGCGGCTGCATGGTGTTTTCTACCATGCGGTTGCATGTTAGTAAATTTGAATCCTCTATTTCCTTGTGCAGAATTTCATGCCATTTTTTGAATGTACTCATGGATGGAAGTCTGACACCTGAACTGAAATTTATGTACTTTTTCATCCATACTACTCGTTTTTTTCATATATCTTCCAAATCTTAAATTCAACGCACCCAACTTGATTCCGCCTTCCAACATGTAAGTTGTTATTTGGCTTGTTGCACTCGAGCTCTTGGCCTCCGTATCTTGGACAACTCATTCCATGACCTCCTTGATCCTCCGTAACTCTTGATCTTGTCTTTGGTTTCTCTTCAAGTTGAGTTGGATATTTGTAAGTTTGTTGCCTTTCTTGGATCACATTATTTTGTCATTTAGTTTTTAGGTTTTCATCTTAGAATTTGGTATTTAAACTAGAGTAAGCCTTCAATGTTTTCTTGGTCGTTTTGGATTATTTAATATACTTTTGTAGAGTTTCTCCATATCATTTAATGTATTTTGGTATTCTGAATTAATCAATGAGATTGGAATTTACGTTCTTTGTTTTCACAATTTATAGTTGGGCCACTTTATCCCTGGAAAAAAAAGAAAGGAAAGAAGTGATAATAATACAAGAAAGAAGGTAGTTTGGAGAAAAAATAGATTTAGGGGTAGATATAAGAAAGAAGATATATGAATACAAATAGATTTCAGTACATAATACATCATATCTAGAGACGAATTCAGGATTGAACTAAAATTTTGTTTAAGTTGGGCTAGTATGTCAGCCATAAAAATTCAAATGGACTGGGAGAGACAATCCCAACCCTCCGAAATTCGCCCCTTACCCAATCAAAAAGGAAAGTAAGAGTTATAACTTGTATAGCAAGTGATGTGCAAATTAAGACTTCAATTCCCTTTAGATTTTTGTGATGAAAATAATACATCTAATTTTATTTTTTCTATAAGTTTCAACCTAATTCTTAAAGTAAATACGAAGTCTCTCTCTACTGTGTTGTCTTTCTTTTATTTTAATCTAGTGTATGCTAAAACCCCCTTCGAGGCATATGTCGATTTGAATTAAAGAAAAAAAAAATTCTATGTAATTTAACTTATTTTAGTCAAAGTATAATTGTCCTATAGTTTAAGAAATTGTACATTGCACATTTGTGTCTCTATCCATGCTTCTTAGTTGGATGCCTGCAAATGAAGATCAATATACAACACAATTAAATGCTGGAAATTCAGTTTGAAAACACAACATTACAATTAACAAAGCAATTGTCTTATTAATGTTCAAGGAAGAAATTTAAAGACTTCCCTCTTTTTGAGACATAATAGTCCGCTAAAAAAATGTTGTGTAACTCAAATGATTTCTATGATTACTTTCTTATCCTAATAAGATTTTTGATCAAACAAAAAAGAATTTTAACGGTATCCTATGTATGTATATGAAAGTAATGAAAATGATATAGCTCATATTTGATTTAGATAAAAAATAATAATAATAATAATTATAAGTAGATTTTGATAAAAATTGATAAAATGTGTGGTTGAAAAGTTATAGACCCCATAAATATTTTAATAGCGTGAAGTATGTGCATAAAGAGTGTATATATGGTTACTTTAGACCATATATAATTTATGAAGAAATAGTCTTTAAAGTAAATTGTTAATCTCAATTTTTGTAGGGGTGACGTGGTCAACAGATTTTGGCTCCTATCATGTCCACGTAACCTCTTTCTACAACATTGGACAAATCGTTACGTAGCCTTTTCCAATTGTGGGGAAGGTGTTGCGTTTTTTATATCGCAAGTGTACGATATCGTAATAAGTAATATAGTGGATTTTTGAGTTCGAATTATCGTTCCCATGAGAACTATATTTTAGACTTAGTCTACTTTTACTAACTCCTATTTGATAAAAAGACAAACAAAGAATGGTAATAATTGTGAATATTTTTTTCTGTGAAATAACTACTTTAAATTCATGGAAAGTATGAGAATATTTCAAACAATGATTGATAAAAGATTCGCGTATGTAATGAATATTAGGCAAAAACAAGTTTATCTAATGATCACCTTAATTCATAATTCAAGATTCTAATCTAATGTAGTGTTCGGTCAAATCCTTCTTTTGTATTCAATTTATCTCTCTCGGGTTCTCTTTGAGCCTATTTAACTAATTCAATCCATATCTCTATGCGAATTATCATTAGTTAAACGAATTATGGTTCTAAGAATTCCTATAACGATCGTAATAATTAGTATATTTATCTCCACACATTATACTACTTTACTGGATTTTATTATTCGTTCTAAGCCTCAAACTCACCTTTTGATTCGTAACAAACTCAATTAATCATCAAATTTTTTTGCTCAAAGCACTAATCACATAACAAAATCAACACATAAAAAAATATACTACAGAAATCTTTGAATAAAAGAATCAAGAATCTCAAAAAGACTATATCGTTCGCCCTAATTTAAAGTTTAGTTAAACATAATATAAAAGAAAAAATAAATGAATAACTTTGAATACATCACCGGATTAATTGAATATAGATATGGAAAAGAATCAACCCTTGCACCAAAATTTTCTTCTGCTTCCAATCTTTGCTTTAAACTTGAATCCCTTGATGAATTTATTCTCTTGATTTGGTTCTTCGATTTCTCGTTGTATCTTTTTTTTTTCAATGTATGGAACCATAAAAGTGCATTCTTTATTCTATTTATGGGACCCTACACGATTTTCCAAAAATGGAGTCTTTCTAGGCTATTCGCGAGCCTAAATATTATAACCCTACAATAGGCGGCGCAGAGCCTAAGCGCTAGGATGCAGCAACTAGGCGTCGCAATGACATTTGAAGTAGCGCCTGGCACTGAATTGTTGAAAATAAGCAGCACTGCTTTAATATTTTTGTCATAACATTTTTTCGACATCTAATTAAGGCGATTCAAAATGCATTGGAAAGATAGGTCAAAGAGGCAACTTTGCTAGAAATAGCTATTTATCAATTCAAACGTTTACTATGTCAAAAATGGGTCTTAATCTCCAACTAAAAAATCTGGGCATCCTTGTGCGGTTGAAAATTGATTTGTAAAAATATTTTAGCCATATTTTCACTCATTTTGACCTTTAGCTGTATCTATTTGACTCCTAGCATTCTCGAATATTCATCATAAGTTTCGATACAACTTTTTAGTATTTGCATGTTAGCTTCCAAATTTTGGATTTCGCTATTTTTCGCTTCTTTATTTCAATTTCACTTTCATTCATTGAGTTTCACCTAATAACATATTATATAATAAATTAGGCTATAATTACATTAAAAAAATTACGAAATGTGAATATTTTAGAGTTCGAATAAGTGTATAAAATACACTTATCAGAAGGCGACCACGGGCACTTCGGCTGTCGACTTAGTTTACGTATAAGTGAGTATTTAAGCATAAGACATGCTAAAAATGTGAACACTAATTAAAAGGGTTCGGGAGTGTATGTAGAGAATAAAAATAGTAAATTTATGGCTTGAAAGTATAAAATTGCATGTCTTTAAATGGCACAATGTGCGATCTTTTATATTAGAAGAGGGTAAATAATAATCATTGGATGAGGAGACACGTAGTCTCATCTTAACAATCGATGCGCTTTGTCATAGGCGTCATTCTATCAATCTTAGACTCAAACGCATTTAATACTCTAATCTTCTGTAGCCCTATGTCGACATGATAAGATTTTGACTTAACATATTACCTTTTTGGTAGCGTGGCTGCTGCAGTGAGTAATCACATCAATCAATGAAAGAAGATCCCCTGTAGCGCCTCATATTGCTTCGCTCTGTCCATTAGGATTCAGCCCTGCATAAAGGTTCGGCCTCTCATGGGGTTTTGACCAAAAATTGTCACGTGGACAGGATGACGCGGAGTGTGGACCTAAGTTCACTTACTGCGTGGCGTCACGTATCCATTCTTGGAGCCTTGTTGAAATAGGTTTCACGTATATATTAAATATTTACTTTTAATATCTGTTTTATATTCAACTTTAGAGCGAGTCTTTCTTAAATAATTTTGTTAAATTTGATTACTTGCAACTTTAAAACCTTCCATACACTTGAAAATTGCAATAATGCCCACTTATGTCTTATTCATGCAAAGAAATGGACAGAGAGAATTTATTATGCCTATGTTTGCCCCCATTTTTTCAAAAACACATTTTCAACCACATTCTTCCATAAAATAATATTATATGTTAATCGATTTTTTTAATCATACGTTTTTCAAAAAATTGCTATTTCAAAAATTATATTTTTTAAATTTTAATTAAAAAAGAATGCAGTGCCACGACCACAAACATACAGACAAATTATTTCGTTTCTAGGTGAACTTGTTAACATGATAATTTATAAAATTGTATGACTTTATTTTATTTTGATAAAATTTTAATGAGTAATTGATAAGTAAATAATATTTATGAGTACTACGAAATGCATGAATAAAATTAATATTTGATTTGAAAAAGTAGAATATAAAAAAATGGAAATGAAACCCAAATGTCAGTTAACTTATAATGCTTATGAGCTATTTATATTCATTTACATCGCAAATTCACAGTTAAAAGAATTCTCTCAAGTAACTAGTAGAATTTATGTTGTAATTATGTCGTATGATCTTAGATGAATACTATATATTATTTGGGTTGAGAAGTGCTAAAATTCAAATCCAAATATTCAGCAGACAAGGATAGCCGAAATATGTTCTTCACCAGATCCAATTGTTGATATCTGTTTGTTATGTTTGAGTTTTGTATTTGAATATGTTAACTACTATAGATTATGACAGATTTTAGGGAGGTAGTTTTTGATAGGGAAATTTGGCCCAATAACCCCACTAAACAATGATTTTGGAGAAATGACCTTTGACCACATTGAAATAGAATAAAAAAAAATTAAAATGTTTTAATGGTAAAATGACAAATCTATCCTTCAAATTATTCACTCAAATTCTTTCATTTCACAATCTTATTTCTTCTTCATTTTGGACGATCTTTGTCCATTTTCAGCAGCCACATATGGAGCCTCATTCCACCACTTTTCGGCCATCAAAACCATCGGACTCCACCACCCTCAGCCTCATCTCACTCTCATCTACAACCTCCAACCAACAATTATCCACGAAACCACCATAATTGCGTACTCTTCTTCTGCCGGAAAACCTATCTCCGGCGACACCCATGGTTGCATACCACCACCAATGGATAGCACTCGTCCAGATGACGAACATCATGACTTAACATCGACCAATAATGCACTAATTCGATCTGCTGTTGCTCAAAAAGGTTCGCAAGCGCAACGTAAAACGACACTACAGTCGTTATCTGCAACATAAAACGACACTACAGTCGTTATCTGCTGTAATTTGATTTTTTTCAACGAAATGACCTCTAATAATAAAAAGAAGCAAAAAATATTGGCGAAAATACAGGGAATCCGCCCCCGATTTTTTTTTAACTAAGAAGATTGAAGACGACGATTTTGCGTATCAAAATATGCAAGTTAGATTGACTGACCAAAAAGACAATCAGTTTGTCGACCTATTTAAGTTAGGGGGTCCAATTCTTGACATCGCTCCACTGGAAAGTAGCAAAATATTGGAGAAATCAACATAACGACAAAAGTGTCGTTACTGCTTCGAGAACGACATAACTGTCGTTCTGCAACTAAAATCGATTTTGAAGAGCCACGACATGTCCAAACCACGATAATGATGAATTGAACTCATTTAAGTTGCAGGTTGAACACGTCACTTACAACATTCGAAATTTATGCTCATTACTTAATATAGAGGCAAACGAAAACGACACAACTGTCGTTACTGTTTTGAAAACGGCACAAGTGTCGTTCTGGCTTTAAAATCAATTTTGAAGAGCCGCGACCCATCCCAACCACGATAATCGATAAACTGAATTCATTTAAGTTGTAGGTTCAACAGGCGGCTTACAAAATTCTTGAAATATACCCATTACTTTGTACTTCCAAATGAATCTAGACTAAGATTTGTGTTTTCACCGTTTTATACCTATATTCTCTATTAAAAAATACGAGGGTTGGGCCCCCTTTTGGGGGTTCGGGGGCGGAGCCCCCGAAATTTTTTTTTTAAATTAAGAGGATTGAAAACGACAATTTTGAGTACAAAAATAGGTAAGTTAGATTGATTGATAAAAAAGACAATCAGTTTGTCGAACTTTTTAAATTAGGGGATCCAATGCTTGACGTCGTTCCGCTGGAAAAGTAGCAAAATATTGGAGAAATCAACAGAACGACAAACGTGTCATTACTTCTTTGAGAATGTCTACCAGAACGATAGAATTGTCGTTATATTTGTAAATAAAAGTCCAAGAGAATGACAATTGTCGTTCTGCCTCTAAGCGACACCTTAAGATCTTTCCCATGAAAAGTAACAAAATATTGGAAAAATCAAAAGAACGACACTAGTGTCGTTCTACCTCTAAACATGAGTACGAAAAGCCACGAAAATTGATAATCGTTTAACGGCACAAGTGTCATTCTGCCTCTAAAATCGATTTTGAAGAGCTGCGACCCGTCCAGCCATGATAATGATGAGTTGGACTCATTTAAGTTGCAGGATGAATACGCCACTTACAACATTCGAGATTTATGCTCATTACTTAATCAAGAGGAAAAAAGAAAACGACACAATTGTCGTTACTGTTTTGAAAACGGCACAAGTGTCGTTTTGCCTCTAAACACGATTTTGAAGAGCCACGACATGTTCGAACCACGATAATCGATAAACTGAACTCATTTAAGTTGTAGGCTAGACATGCCGCTTACGAAATTCTTGAGATATGCTCATTCTTTGTACTTTCAAACGAATATAGACTAAGACTTGTGCTTTCACTGTTTCATAACTTATATTCTATATCAATTCCACCGCTAGTTGCCATATTTTCGTCCTTCTTAAGTTGGGGGGTCCAATCCTTGATGTCCTTACCTTGAAAAATAGCAAAATATTGGAAAAATCAACAGAACGACACAAGTGTCGTTCTGCCAATAAATACGATTTTAAAGAGCCGCGACCCATCCTAACCACAATAATGGATAAACGAAACACATTTAAGTTGCAGGCTGAACACGCCCCTTACAAAATACTTGAGATATGCCCAATTCGTTGTACTTTCAACCGAATCTAGACTAAGACTTGTGCTTTCACCGTCTCATACCTTATATTCTATATCAATTCCACCGCTAGTTGCCACACAATCAATATTTTCGTCCTTCTTAAGTTGGGGGGTCCAATCCTTGATGTCATTGCCTTGAAAAGTACCAAAATATTGAAAAAAATCAACAGAACGACACAAGTGTCGTTCCAAGACACAAGTGTCGTTCTGCCAATAAATACGATTTTGAAGAGCCGCGACCCATCCTAGCCACGATAATGGATAAACGGGACCCATTTAAGTTGCTGGTTGAACACGCCCCTTACAAAATATTTAAGATATGCCCATTCCTTGTACTTTCAACTGAATCTAGACTAAGACTTGTGCTTTCATCTTTTCATAACTTATATTCTATATCAATTCCACCGCTAGTTGCCACACAATCAATATTTTCGTCCTTCTTAGGTTGGGGGTCCCAATCTTTGATGTCTTTGCTTTGAAAAATAGCAAAATATTGGAAAAATCAACAAAACGACACAAGTGTCGTTCCAAGACACAAGTGTCGTTCTGCCAATAAATACAATTTTGAAGAGCCGCGACCCATCCTAGCCACGATAATGGATAAACGGAATCCATTTAAGTTGCAGGCTGAACACGCTCCTTACAAAATACTTGAGATATATCAATTCCTTGTACTTTCAATCGAATCTAGACTAAAACTTGTACTTCACCGTTTCATACCTTATATTCTATATCAATTTCACCGCTAGTTGCCACACAATCAATATTTTCGTCATTCTTAGGTTAGGGGTCCAATCCTTGATGTCCTTGCCTTGAAAAGTACCAAAATATTGGAAAAATCAACAGAACGACACAAGTGTCGTTCTGCCAATAAATACGATTTGAAAGAGCCGCGACCCATCCTAGCCACGATAATAGATAAACGAAACCCATTTAAGTTGCAGGCTGAACACGCCCCTTACAAAATACTTGAGATATGTTCATTCCTTGTACTTTCAACCGAATCTAGACTAAGACTTGTGCTTTCACCGTTTCATAACTTATATTCTATATCAATTCCACCGCTAGTAACCACACAATCAATATTTTTGTCCTTCTTAGGTTGGAGGGGTCCAATCCTTGATGTCATTGCCTTGAAAAGTAGCAAAATATTGAAAAAATCAATAGAACGACACAAGTGTCGTTCTGCCAAAAAATACAATTTTGAAAAGTCGCGACCCATCCTAGCCACGATAATCGATAAACTAAACTCATTTAAGGTGCGGACTAGACACGTCGCTTACAACATTTGGGAGTTATGTTCATTACTTATTCTTTCAAACGAATCTAGACCAAGATTTGTGATTCTACGATTTGCTACCATCAATTCCATGTCAATAGCGAAGTTAGTTGTCACAAGTCAACGTTTTCGGCCTTCCTCATGTTGGGGGTCCAATCCTTGAGCACGTTCCTCCAGAAAAGTAATAAAATACCTTAGAAATCAACATAACGCCACTAGAGTCGTTTCACGACACAAGTGTTGTTTTGCCCCCTAAACATGATTTATTAGGCCGAGGAACCGTCCGAGCCACGATAATCGATACGACGGACTCATTTGAGATGCAGGATGGTCACCACGCTTACAACTTTCGTTAGAATTGTTCATTACTTGTACTTCGAATTGAACTTGGACCAAGACTTGTGATTCTACGGTTTGCTACCATCAATTTCATGTCAATACCGAAGTTAGTTGTCACGAGTCAACGTTTTCGGCCTTCTTCAGGTTGGGGAGTCTAATCCTTGAGGTCGTTCCTCCAGAAAAGTAATAAAATACCTTAGAAATCAATAGAACGCCACTAGAGCCGTTTCACGACACAAGTGTCGTTCTGCCCTTAAACACGATTTCTTAGGTCGAGGACCCGTCCGAGCCACGATAATCGATACGACGGACTCATTTGAGATACATGATGGTCACGAAACTTACAACGTTCGTTAGATATGCTCATTACTTGTACTTCGAATTGAACTTGGACCAAGACTTGTGATTCTACAGTTTGCTACCATTAATTCCATGTCAATACTGAAGTTAGTTATCACGAGTCAACGTTTTAGGCCTTCCTCAGGTTTGGGGGTCCAATCCTTGAGCACGTTCCTCCAGAAAAGTAATAAAATACATAAGAAATCAATAGAACGCCACTTGAGCCGTTTCACGACACAAGTGTCGTTATGCCCCTAAACATGATTTCTTAGGTCGATGACCCGTTCGAGCTATGATAATCGATACGACGGACTCATTTGAGATGCAGGATGTCATGACGCTTACAACGTTCGTTAGATATGCTCATTACTTGTATTTCGAATTGAACTTGAACCAAACTTGTGATTCTACGGTTTGCTACCATCAATTCCATGTCAATACCGAAGTTAGCTGTCACGAGTCAACGTTTTCGGCCTTCCTCATGTTGGGGAGTCCAATCCTTGAGCATGTTCCTCCAGAAAAGTAATAAAATACCTTAGAAATCAACAGAACGCCACTAGAGCCGTTTCATGACACAAGTGTTGTTCTGCCCTTAAACACAATTTCTTAGGCCGATGACCCGTCCGAGCCACGATAATCGATACGACAACTCATTTGAGATGCAAGATGGTCATGACGCTTACAAAGTTCGTTAGAATTGCTCATTACTTTATAAACAGTTATTGGAAAACGACACAACTGCCGTTACTGTTTTGAAAACGGCACAAGTGTCGTTCTATCTCTAAACATGAGTACGAAGAGCTACAACTTGTCCTAGCCACGACAATCGATAAGATGAACTCATTTAAGCTATAGTCTGGAGACATAAATTACAAGGTTCTCGAGATTTGCGCATTACTTAATACATAAAAAAGGAAAACGACATAATTGTCATTACTATTTTAAAAACTGCACAAGTGTCGTTACAGTACCAACGATGTTTTGTTGTAACAAAAAATAGTATAACTACTATTATGAATTCATCGAGTCTAAGACAATGACAAAAAAATCCTTCATTCCAATCATTATAAATAGTTTGATTTTCAAAATGACAAAAGTAGTACATCGTAAGATAACACCACAATCAATTTTCAATATTACAAAAAAAGTACATCGTAACACTACAAAAGTCGTATGTGTGTTGTCTTGCTTTCTTCTATCTTTTTAAACTCAACAAAATAGCATACTTGTACCCATATCATTTCTACAGAATCCATATCTGCAAATACAATAAAAAAAGTTAAATAATTTACTCAAATATATATCAAAATAATATGAAAATAGCTTTCATATTCAAATTATCAAAGTAGCGGCATTGTATTATCAAGAACGGACAGATCATAACATATATAATTTGTATTTTCATTTTATATGGACGATAACGACTGTAGTGTCGTTCTACACTACGTAAAACGGCTGGACTGGCGTTCTGTACTACAATTCGTCCAATATGTGCGAACAATTCAGAAATACAACCAACTATGAAGAAAAATCAGCTAAAATATCATTTCATAATGTATTCAACAATAAAATGACCAATGTACATGAAATTTACAAAAATACATTTCTCTTTCTTCAAATATAATAGAGATTCCAATGTAGATAATATAGAAACCAAAATTTTTGTTCAAATGCTCAAAATATTGGAAAAGATAGTGAGAAATATAATGAATAACAAGATTTTTGAGGTGGCAAACACAGGAGGCGGAGTGCACGTGCGTTCATATGATTTGGAGTCTTGGAGATGAATTGGGGAATTTAATTGGATTGAAAGGGTATTTGTGTCTTTTCATGATAGGGATGTTTTAGACATTTTATATCCTTTATTTATTGATTTTGTTTAATTGGGGCCATTTTTCAATCAAACTTTGAGGAAAGTCTTTTTATCCAATTACATTGTTTGACCATGCCTTTTAACAAAAAATCCCTTTTTGATAATGTTGTAGATATACAAACCTCTGTAAATTATTTATGTACAGAAAAGAGAATTATTCCTTGTTCTGCAAGCGCTAAATGGTGAAAACTATGCCACCTAGAGCTATTCCATGTCCATAGCCCTGAGTGCTAAAAATAAAACTGGTTTTGTTGATGGTTCCAAGACTGGACATTATTTGGTTCAGTTAGGTTCGAATATGAAGTCTGTAAATTATTTATGTACAGAAAAGAGAATTATTCCTTGTTCTCCAAGCGCTAAATGGTGACAACTGTGCTACCTAGAGCTGTTCCATGTCCATAGCCCTGAGTGCTAAAATTAAAACTAGTTTTGTTGATGGTTCCAAGATTGGACATGATTCGGTTCGGTAAGGTTCGATTCTCTTCAAAATCGAGCCGAACCAAAATTTTCGAGTATTTAATAAATGGAACTGTTCGAATTCGATTTGATTCGGTTCCATAGTTATAAACCCGGCCTGTACTGCCTAATCGGGTTGAAAAATCGGTGACCCGAGCTCTTGTCCGGGTCGGATAGATTAATTTAATAGGAATGTACACGACTCAATCAAAAACCGACTTTGACCGAGTTAACTGGTGGTATTGACCGAGTTAACCAGGTCAGTTTACCGGTTTTCAAATTTGTCTTTTAAAATGTTGGGAGTCAAAGGAATTGAACATTGGATGTTTAAGTAAAACAATTAGTTGATAACCATTGGAGTTGTAGAGCACTTTAATATTTTTTATGTACAATAAGTTACATGTATCCAATGAATCATATATATGTTTTTTAAAAGTATTTTTATAAAAATTTTGATCAAATATTTTACTTTATTTTATTGAACTAAATAATTAGTGAAAATAATTTTAAAAAAAATTTATACTTTAATTTTTTTTATAGATTTTTATGCAATAACCTACCAATCCGACCATTGACCTGCCCGTTCAACCAGTAACTTGAGACTCTGTACCTTGTCCGGGTCGAGTCTAATAATTATGTTCGGTTCGATTCGATTCCGTACCATAATTAATTTTTTTAATATTTCGATTTAGGCATGTAAATGTAGGTTTTCAATTTATCAAATGATTTGAGATTAGTCGACCCGTGCTTACCGAATGAAAGTATAAAATTGGAAACGGAAAGATAAAAACTTAAAAATGCCTACATCTTGAGTTAACAATGAAATTAATAATTGGGTTAAAAAATTGAATTTAGAAATTGGGTTGGGTTGGACTAGCTATGGACTTGGCTTGGGAGTTGGAGCATTAATCACTAAATTAGTTAATTTGCTAATTTGTTTAGAAAAAATTAAAATAATTTAATTAATTCAATACAAAAAATTTAAAAAATTATTTAGATTCGATTTTTATTCGATTCTTCGGTTCTTGATCTAGAACTGAACCAAACACATCGGTTCTCGATTTAAATACTCGTTAACTAATGAAGAACCGCTCGGTTCTATTCAGTTCGGTTTGGTTCGATTCAGAAGTTTTGTCCAACCCTAGATAGTTCAATTCAAAAACCAGCACCAACATATGAAAAGTTTTCATCATGGAAACGATGCAACGACATGGTCCTTTCTTGGATATTGAATTCCATAGATCCAAGTCTAGGAGATAGGCAAGATTTTCTTAGAATAATGCTCTAAGATTTTTTCAAATCAAACGTGATATAGCCTCTCTATAGCAAGGAAATCTTTCTGTTGCTACCTATTACTCGAAGCCAAAAGGGTTGCGGGTCCTACAATGATCTTGCCTGTATATACCTGCGGAACCTTAAAGAAGGTGGAAGTGAAGGGGTAACAAAGAAAACTCACACAGTTTTTGATGGGACTACATGATTCTTATTCAGAAATCAGAAAACAAATCCTCTTGATGCAACCTCTTTCCATTGTTGGAAAAATTTATTCGATGATTCTTCAAGAAATGAAATAATGGGATCTCACCATATTCAAAGATGCTCATGCTGTAGCAATTAAAACCTCATTTCCTAGTGAAACATACCAGCACGAACGCTAAGGAAAACTCTATTGCAACCATTGTCAAGGTACAAACCATACAGTTGATCCTTGTTATCACTTACATGACTTTCCACCTGGACATAGGTCTTGCATAAGGAATGAAAGACAAGGTCCCTCTATTAAGGCAAACTACGCCTCTCAGGATGATCCACATGATAAGAGTGGGTCTCACTTTACTCAAGAACAAACAAACTTTGGCCCCTCAATAAGGATAATGATGAGCATATAGCAAACGTAGTAGGTCAGACATATAGATGATAAAAAAAACTTGTTCAACTCGAATTTCATGGGGCCCCGCCCCAAATGGGACGAGAATTAACTGCCTAATCGGGTAAATGGGGCGGGGACAGGGCGAGTTTCATTGCCCTGAAGTGGGTATGGGGCGAGTACGGGAATCATTGTTCCTGCTCCGCTATCAGTCCCGTTTAAAACTAATTTAAATTTTAAATTTTTTATCAAACAAAAATAATATATTTATCATATTTTTAAAGATAATATAAGTTGTTTCTAATAAATTGGTAAAAAAGTAATAATATTTACGAAATAAAGACATAAAAAAATAAAGCAAAAAATAAAATAAATAAAAAATAAATGGGGCAATAAATGGGGTAAGGGAGCTGCCCCGCCCTCTCCTACCCGTCTCGTCCCGTCCTGTTCCGATTTAAACGAGTATGATGATGAGGTAAAGTAACAAAAATATCCGATGAGACGGGATAGGAATGGTCGACCCGTCCTATACCCACCACGTGGCCATTCCTAGTCAGACGCCCTTTGTATGTAAGTTTTTTTGTAAGAATCAAAATCAAGCAAAAATGGATTTTAGACACTAGAGCAACAGACCACACAACTTTTACTAAAGATCTATTATGTGATACGCATACACCTCCTTTTTTGCACGACTAGCCTTCAAATGGTCACAAAACCAAGATAGACACAAGAAGTTCCACCTAACTCACCATAAATTTAACCATGAAAAAATGTTTATAATGTGCCTTCTTTCAATATAAATTTAATATCCATTAGTAAGATAACCAAAGATCTGAATTGTTCTCTTACCTTCCAACCTGATATTACTTACTCACTCAAAAGCCTACATTTTTCCCCAAAAAAAAAAAAGTCGAAGCCAAAGTCAACCGAACATCTGGTTGACCAGGCGACGTCCGGTATGCCAATGGTCATTTTTTTAACTATTCTGATTTTTTACGCATAATGGCTAATTTAGTCGTCCGATTCAGTGGCGGACGTCGGTTGGTCGTCCGGTTGAGCAAAGACTTTGGGCATTTTGGCTTCTATAAATACCACTTCACTATGCATTCACAAACAACTAAAATAGAGTTTTCTTGTGAAATATACTTATGAAAAACATTCTTTGAGCTTACATTTTTACATTTATTTTTTCATAAGAAAAACTTTGATTATTGAATCAAACTTTTTGAATTATTTCTCTAATCAAATCTTTTCATTTCTCTTTGTGTTTAAATTATTTATATCAATTTTAAAAGAGAAATATATTTTTGAAGAATATTTTTGCACTTACATTGCATAAGCTTTTCTACTTCTTTGATTGAATTAAACTTGTAAAATTATCGTATTCATCAAAGTTTCTCATTTCTCTCTTAATACTTAATTTATCACAATTATTCATTAGAGAGAGATATATCTTGAGAAATTTTTTGAATTTAAATTGCATTTATTTCTTCTTCATCTTCTCATTGAAACACTTTGATTGATTGAATCTATTTTTTTATTATTATATTCATCGATTTTTTTTCGTATAACACTTGAGCTATCATTTATTGCTACTTATTGAAGTATTAGCCTCTCTTAATACTTAACTTGTTTGTATTATTTATCAAGAGATGTATTTTATTATAAAATCAATTTGATAAAGTGTGGATCGTGTTGAAATCCCCTAAAGATCAATATTGTATAAGGATCTACGTTCCTTGTTATAAGTCATCGTGTGGGTCATATTGAGGTCTCGTGAAAGCTCAATAATGGATCGTGTTGAGGTTCCATAAAGCTCAACATTGTATAAGGATCGGTTCTCCTCATTTGAAAGTCATCGGAAGTGTTGTAAAGGGTTGTATTGCATAATAAGTCGATCAACATAGTAAAAAGACCTTACTCGTGTCGGAGAGTTTGGTAACGGATGACGTAGATCATTGTTTTAGATCGAACCTCCAAAATTGTATTGTTTGTATCATCTTTCCCTTTTACTTATTATTTTTATATTTGTGGTTACTATTTTAACTAATCTATTTAATCTCTACTTGCTTGAATTTAGATTATTCTTCGAAAAAGTTTTAAAAACCTATTAACCTCATCTTGGCTAATTATTCTTGGGCTTTCAATTGATATTAGAGTAAGGTGCTCATTTTGAAATTAAGATTCTACAATCTTGAACAATGACTAACCACATTTTTTCAGATCTTGAGGGGCGTTCTACAAATTGTCTTCATTTCTTTGATGGTACTCATTATAACTATTGAAAAACAAGAATGACGATATTTATTCAATCAATCGATTATAATATTTGGAAAGTTGTTGAATTTGGTCCATATGTGCTTAAAAAGGTTTATTAAATAGGATGGTAAAACAGATCAAATTATTTCTAAATCTAGATAGGAATATAATGAAGTAGATAAACAAAAAATATTTTTAAATGTTAGAGTTAAAAATATACTTTACTCTGCTTTAGCCTATGTTTGACACCCATTTTTTTCCATTCTCATTCTCATTCTTTTTCTCTTTTTTCATTTCAAACACACATTCTATCAATAAAATAATATTACACATAAATCCGAAAAAATTTCTTACTTTTTAACCATACATTCTTCCATCAATCACTATTCAAAAATCAAATTTTCTCTCAAAATGGGTGTCAAACATATGCTTAGATAGGAATGAATTTAATCGTATTAGTACATGTGATCTCGCTTATGATATTTGACATATATTAGAAATTGCTCATATTGGAACTACCAAAATGAAAGAAACTAAGATAAATCTCTTAATTAAAGATTTTGAAAATTTCTTTATGAAAGAGAATGAACCGATTATTGACATGATCACTTGTTTTATCGATGTTATTAATGTCATTAAAGGTTGATCGAAAATTCACTAAAGGTGAACTTGTAAGTAAAGTACTTAGGTCACTCTCGTAAGAATGGGGTTCATTGAGAACGTTGATAGAAAATATCAAAGATATCAATATATATCCATTGGAAGAGCTCCATGACCGAGTCAAAGGAGAAAACATTGAAAAACAAAGAAGAGAAAAGAGGCCAAATCGTTTTAAAATCTGTAGTTGATGAAGACACTTCAAACGAAAATATAAATGATAAAGAACTTGATGATCTAGTTCTTCTTGTTAAAAAATGCAAAAGTTTTTGCAACAATCGTTGATTTCAAAAGGAAGAAGAAATTGGCGAAGAGAAAATAGATTTATAAAAAAGAAAACACTTCAATCAATATGAGATAAGAGTGATAGTGATGACCATGAAGGAGGTGGAAGTCAAGAGGAAATTGTCAACATGTGCTTTATGGTTATTGATGATGAGGTAAATTCAAATGAAAATTGCTCATATGATGAATTATCTACCTTTTATTATGAAATTCTTGAAAATTTTGAAAAACTTGTTTTAAATCATTCGCTCCTAAAAAAGAAGAATTCTTTATTGAAAAATGAGGTATAGAAACTTTTGGAAATTCAAAATGATTATGAAAAAGGAAAAGTCAATTACGATTCTTTAATTAATGAAAATTCCTCTTTACAAAAAAAGCTTTTAGATTTGATTCAAATTGTCCACAAATTTACTCAAGACAAGAAAAAATTTGATTTAATACTTGGTGAAAAAAAATATGATTTTTGATAAATGAGGAATTGGATACAAATCATTTAAAAAAAAAATCTCTTGAGAATTTCTTTATTAAAGCCTCAACTTCTCCCATTACAAATTTTACATTTAATTTTTGTAATAAAACTGAACATGTAGCTTTTTATTATTCTATTGCAAATAGATTTCATTTTGAAGACAACTACAAATGGGTTCAAAAGCCCACTAATACTAACTACTAAGGACCCAAGATTTTATGGGTACTAAAGATAAAAAATTGAATTATTTTTTGTAGGTACCAAAGAAAATAGAGCAAATGACTTTGGATGGTGGATGCTCAAAGCATATGACCGAAAATCAAGCTTTTATTGTCAAGTTTCAAAATAAAGGATGGTGATCATGATACATTTGGAGGTAATGCTAAAGGAAAAATCATTGACATTGAGATTATTGGTAATTATCTATCTCCCTTTATTGATAATGTTCCCTTAGTAAAAAAACATTAGTCTACTTAGTTTTAGTCAATTGTGTGATGAATGTTATCATATCAAATTTGATTCTCCTAAGAGCCTTATTGAGGATAATACATCAAAAGAATGTGATGTTTCTAGGAAGCCAAAGTAATGATATTTATGTCATAAACACTAAGTTTGAATGCGGAGAAAAATATTTATCAAATTCAAAATATAATACTTGGTTATGTCATAGAACAAATTGAAAATATAAAACTTGGTTATGTCATAGAAAATTAGGTCATTTTAGTATAGACCTACTTTCAAAATTTATAGAAATTGTTTTGTTAAAGGTTTGTTAAACTTGAAATTTGATAAAGACAACATTTGTGATGCATAGAAAACAAGTAAAGAGTTCTTTTAAAATTAAAGTACAATTCTTCAACTACAAAATATTTTTAACTTCTCCACATGAACATTTTTGTATCATCTAAAATCACAAACTAAAATAGTAAACATATCCTTTCGTCATTACTAATGACTTTTCTAATCTACTTGAGTCCCATTTTAACCTAAAAATGAAGTTTTGAATGCATTTTAACATTTTTGTAAAAATGTTCAAAATAAAAAAGGGATACACTATTAGGAGTAACCATGGAGGAGAATTTGAAAATACTGCATTTAATGATTTTTGCAAAAATATTATGGTATATACATAATTTCTCGGCTACTAGAACTTCTCAATAAAATGGTGTAGTAGAAAGGAAGAACCACACATTGTAAGAAATAGCTCGAACTATGAAAATGAATTACCACAATATTTTTTTATTCAAAGCTATTAACATCATTTGCTATATTGTAAATAGAGTTTTAGTTAGTCGAAAGAAAACTAAAACCCTCTATGAGTTTGCAAAAATAGAATTCCAAATTCGGCAATTTCAAAGTTTTTTGTTGCAAATGTTTTATTTTAAGCACAAAAGAGAATTTAGGAAAATTTGATTCAAAATCCGATATTAGAATCTTTCTAGGTTACTCATCGACTAGCAACTTTTGCTGTATGTTACTTTTGACGAAACTAATTATATTGATGTTTGGAGATTCCTTTTGAGGAAATAAAATAAAAAAATCAAAACAACGAAGATATTAAAGATGTTGAAGACTGGCATGAGGAAGAAGCAAAAATAGATAAAGAAGAATCTTTTGAAGTATAAAGTGATCAATCTCTATCTAAATAATGGAGTCAAACAAAGTACATCATGGACATGTTCAATAAGTTTGAAATGGATAAGTTGAAATCATAAACACTCCAATGAGCTCATCAATCAAACTAAACAAAGTTGATCAAGATACTTCCATAAACATAACAAAATATCGAGGTATGATCGGATCTCTCCTTTACTTAGTTGCAAATAGACTCGACATTATGTTTAGTGTATGATTATGTGCTATATTTCAATATAATACTCAAGAATCATACTTTAGTGTCATAAAACGAATTTTAGATATCTTAATGGCATTAAGACATTATGTGAATCATATTCTAAAAGCACCCAAAAGTGGGATATTGTATTAGAATTTGTGAATAAGGAAAATCAATTGGCGAATATTCTCACTAAACCTCTAATACTTGATAGATTTTCATATATTTAAAGAGGTTTGAGAATTATCGACGAATTTGAAGTAGGTGGTTAAATTGAATTCATACTAAACGTTCTCTTATGATTCAATGTGCATAATTGGTTGGAACTTATATAAAATTTACTCAAATTATTATACTTTTGTCATTTTATCACTCATGCTTTGAATATTATTTTAATATAAATGTGATGATTATCCTCTTATTCAAACTTGTATATATTTGACATATTGTGCTTAATTGACCATTTTGAGCTTAGGATGCTAAACCCTAACACCATTATATCATACATCCTTAGACCATTTTGAATATAATTTTAGGGAAGATTGAACTGTTGTAGAAAGAGTTAGAGATGAATAAGAATTCCATGTAAGTAAATTCTAATGTGGATTGTTTTAGACCAATAAGATAAAAATTAGGTGAGAACCCGAAGTTAGAGCTCTAATTTTAAAAATAAGTATTACACTGATCACTGCATTAAAAGAAAAAAAAAGCTACCATGATTCATGAGTGAAAACTACCCTACAAAGATTACAATGAGAACACATATTGAAAATCTAAAAAAAAAAAAAAAATCACTAAACAAAGGGATCATATGTAGTACATGGAACAGAATACACAAAACAATTATGAAAAAGCAAATGCATAAAGTAGAAGATGAGTATATGCATGATTAAGCCTCCAAACACTTATTTGAGAGGATTAGACTTTTGAAAAGACATTATTAGCCTAGTTGAGCTTAAAGGTTGAAGTGATCAAAATATAGGAGAATCAATATTTGTTGAGATATTGACTTACATTGGTAAGATCTATTAAAACTAGAGAGAGTGATGAATAATACGTCAATTCAAACCTTCGATTAAACATTTGGAAAATAGTTAAAGGACAAGGTTGGGGGAGTATATCTTACGAGCGTAGAAATGACATATTAGACCATTAAGGGTTGAAAATTGGAATAACTTACAGATTTATAACCCATTTGGTCATTATTATCCAAAAAGATTATCATCTCTTTCTTATTTTCAATCACAAAATTTTCCATAAAATAATATTGCATGTAAATAAAAAAATTCTCATTATTTTTCAACCACACATTCTCCAAAAAATATTATTTCAAAAATTATAATTGCCACATAATGGGAGCCATACAGGGGCTTAATATGCTTTACTTAACTCTTCACACACCCACGTCGGATTTACTCTAGATAAGAAGAAATTGGTTTTTGTATTGTGATTTTGAAGTTATTCATAGATTTAACACAACGATTCCAATTTTGAGACAAATAACATATTGTACAACCGAGTTTGTTTCATGCTTGCTTGTTGAGATAATGCTATAGTTTTGTTCGATGACAAATATGTTGACCTGTGATTGATTTTATTCTTAATGTTTTGATCATAACAAATAATTTTATTATTGTTTCTAACAATTGATTTTGAGTGGTAATAGTTCAATATTAAGATCAATCAATCATTGTCAAAATAAACATACAAATAGGACTCGAAATGCAGATCAAAGTGGAAGTGAAGCATTCAAGTCAAATCATTCGACACAAGAGCTTAAAAGACAAACGTCAAGACAAAGCAAAATCAAGAGCATGAGACACGACATCAGAAAAAGATCAAAATGAGAAGTCCAAGAGTCAAACTTTGAAGCAATATTTTTTTTTTAAAAAAAAAAAGACTTCTTAATATAAATGTAATAATACTTTGATATTTAGTAATGAATAATAAAAATACAAAAATCATTTTATGCACGAAAAAATTATTTCATAAAAACACTTGTATAAAAAATTATTTTTCAATTTCAACTTAATATTACTTACTCATTCAATAGCCCACACTTTTCCCCAAAAAAAGGTCAAAGTCAACTGAACGTCCGATTGACCAGGTGGACGTCCGGTTCGCCAATAGTCATTTTTTTAACCGTTCCGATTTTTTATGCACAACGACTAGTTTAGTCGTCTGGTTCAGTGGCAGGCGTCATGTTGGGCAGAAACTTTGGGTGTTTTGACTTCTATAAATACTACTTCACTATGCATTCGTAAACAAGTAGAAGAGAGTTTTCTTGTGAAATATACTTGTGAAAAACCTTCTTTGAGCTTATATTTTTACATTCATTTAATTTATTTCTTCATAACAAAAATTTTGATTATTAAATCAAACATCTTGAATTATTTCTCTTATCAAAGTTTTTTATTTATCTATGTGCTTAAATTATTTATATTAATCTTAAAAGAGAAATATATTTTTGAAGATGATTTTTGCACTTACCTTGCATAAGTTTTTTCTACTTCTTCATATTGCAAACTTTGATTGATTGAATCAAACTTTTAAAATCATTATATTAATCAAAGTTTCTCATTTCTCTCTTAGTACTTAATTTATCAAAATTATTCTTTAAAGAGAGATATATCTTGAGATTTTTTTTTTAAACCAACACTGTATTTATTTCTTCTTCATCTTCTCATTGAAACACTTTAACTGATTAAATTTAATTTTTTATTATTATAATCATCAAAGTCTTGCATCTAACACTTGAGCAATCATTTATTACTATTCAGTGAAGTGTTAACATATCTTAATACTTAACTTGTTTGCATTATTTATCCAGAGATGTATTTTATTGTAAAATTATTTTGATAAAGTGTGGATCGTGTTAAAGTCTCTTAAATATCAACATTGTATAAGGATCGGTGCTCCTTGTTGTAAGTCATCGTATGGGTCATATTGAGGTCCCGTGAAAGCTCAATAGTGCGTCGTGTTAAGGTCCCAAAAGCTCAACATTGTATATGGATCGATGCTCCTTTTTTGTAAGTCACTTAAAGCATTTTAAGGGTTGGATTTCACTATAAGTCAATCAACATAGTGAAAAGATCTTACTCGTGCCAAAAAAAACTTGGTAATGGAAGACGTAGATCATTGGTTTGGATCGAACCTCCACAATTATATTATTTGCATCAACTCTCACTTTTACTTATTTCTTTTATATTTGTACTTATTATTTGAATTAATCTTTAATTTAGATTAATTTTTCAAAAACGTTTTAAACACCAATTCATCCCCCTCCCTTCTTCTTGGTTAGTTATTCTTGAGCTATCAAAATAAATGTTCAAGTTTAGGAATATTTGATAAGAGTATTTTAAGCACTTACCTAGACTGTTAAATATGGATATTTGAAAGTACTTTTGATAAATTATAGCTTAATCCCTTACATATGTGGGTTTTTAGGTAAAACTCAATAATTGGTAGTGAATTTGAAATAAATATAAGAAAATCATTAAAATGATAATTTTCAAAGTTTAGGGGATCAAATTCCAAAGGGTCATTGGCGCAAAACGTCCGTACCTTTCGTTTTTTTGGCACAAAACGTCCTACATTTCACATTCTTTGCGTCGAACGTCTTTTTTACCAATTTTTAATATAAAATGACCATTATACCTTCTATATAAATAAAACAAAAAAGAAAAGAAAAGAAAAATAAAGAACAAATTGTAATATACTCCTAAACTTTTTTAAAAATTCAAATCAGTCCAAAAAATAGCGATTTGTTTTGCCTTTTTTCAGTCCAAATTCCGGCAGCCCAAGCCATCGGACGACACCAATCAACAGCCCTCCAATTACCACCCAACCATTTCCAATTTCATCAACTGTAGTGGTCGGAATTAATGGTGAAAGTTCACTGTCCTCAAATCTAAAATCGTCGGAAATTACATTCCGGCCACCCCCATGATCAGAACTCATCTCATATCAATTGCCTATCACTAGACGATCACACCCATGTCAACAATTTACAACAAACATCAACAAAAAAATTAATTTCATGCCTGATTATTTGCCAGTCGTGACACAGCCTGCGAACTTCTCAAATTTCGGCGCCGTCCGAAACACCCATGGTCATGGATCACCTGGGCTAGGTCCCTCTTCACCAAGCGCACATAGCACAACCATGGGCTAATTCAATTTTGACCTAAATTTCATTTGGAAATCAATTCTTACGCTATTATTGACTTAATTCCATCCTCTTTTGAGTATAGAGTGAGAAAATTAGAAGACATCTCTCATACCGCTCTCATATCACATAAAAAAAAAACGACAATTGAAGGAAAAGAACAAATCTAACAAGGAATTCAATACAAATAATAGCAAGAAGGTGAAGAATCAAAGCTTGGGATTGAAGGTCAAGAACAAAAAAATGGATTTCACACATTTCTTGTATTTATATACATTTTGGGTGATGACTTTTCATTCTTATTATTGTATTATCATTAGAAACATTCTAGGCCAGATCATTCTTGTGTTGGATGAAGATGAAACTTATTATTTAATTATTTTTAATTTAAAGATCAAGCAATTTAGTTAATTTGTTTCTTGATTGATATTATATGCCTTGTTGAATTATTTAATTGTTTTCGTACTATTTAGGTAATTAGTTGTTTATTATATTTTAGGAGGTTTATGATAGGTTTAGAATTTTACAGTCTTCACATTGGTAATAGATGTTAGGAATAACATATAATATGTGTGTAATCATATAGATAATCGCGAGATTTAACTTAGTATATAAATTCAGAATAAGAATCAATGATATATATATATATATATATATATATATATATATATATATATATATATATATATATATATATATAATTTTTTTTAATTTTGCAAAAATGTCTACTTTTCACGTACAGATTCCTCATGAATGGATCATTAAATGTTAATCATAACCGTTGGATTTTGAGAACAATGAGTTTGAATGTCATGACCAAATTTCATGACGATCGAACGACGAAATATTGAGATATCAGTGTTTTGATCACGTGTAGACTGTCCAAATACTACGAATTTCTGTACTATTAACTTGGAATTGTCTCTTTATTTTGGGTGAACTTCTTCGTGCTGATAAGGTCTTATAAAATTGAAAAAAAATAAGAGAGAAATATGTAGAATCAAAACTCAAGTGTTTATTTTATTGATAACTAAGATCCAATATTTATATGGTTCAAAAAGAGAGTTACAATTAGAGTAAAATAGTCGTTTTAGACTAGATAAAATTTATATATGCATCATGATAAGACTAAATAATCATCAATTAGTATTTCATAATTTTACAACACATCGAACACCTTATAAATACATAAAGACATTGTGCTTGCTTTATTTGACACAATAAATAATTTTAGCTGAATATATTTTTAGAACAATGCTAGAATAACATAATATTCTACATAATCTTTTACATAATGGCCTTGACCATTATGTAAATGATTTGGTAAAATATTATGTACAAATATGCTAATTCATATTTTTATATCTAACAAACAGTACACACATTGCATAAATTAGTTTATGGTATAGGCGACACGTTTCTCCAAAACTAGTAGCTATATAAGCCTTCATTGAAATAGATATGTCAATTGGGCTACGAGTGGTAAACGGGTTGAACCTAGCTCAATTATTTTCAATGAGCCAACTCATTTTTTAATTTACTTTATTAATTTCTTTAAGAAAATTGCTTTTTTTTTTTTTTTTGTCTTATTAAAAAAAAAAAAAAAAAAACCGAGCTGACTCGATCCATAAGTCCACAAGCCAAAGGACCGAGCTGGGCTCCATTGTTTAAAGCCCGTAGCCCATTCACAATTTCTCTAGAGCAATAATTAATTTTTATTAGTCATAATGTTGTCTATTTCTCTAATTCCTCTTAGCTTTTCCCGCACACAAATTCTTAAAAAATCAACTCAATTAGTTTCTAATAAATTTAAATACTATGGTTAGACGGTTTTTTTTTTTTTTTAATAATTAGAAAGAAATTATTCATAAAGACTAATGGTGCAAGTGAAAGAATAAGGATGTAGATACTCTTTCTTAAAATTTAAGGATTAAATTGTAATTTAAATCAAAGATTGAGACGTCGACTACTATTTTCACTACTAAATGTTTCTTATGCGGAGCAACCAAACTTGAAAGAGTTAAAGAGCACATTTGTGTTCGCATATAAGTAAATTTTTGGTAGATAATTAGTGGCTACAATCAATCCACGAACACATGCTCAAGCATGTCACGAATAAATACTAGTGTTCTACTCGTTCAATTATTGTTTCAAAGTATACTATAGTTAGCACTAACCACGACTTTACATCTTATCTTTGAATTCTTAATATGAGGATATTAAAAGGTCATTAATTTGTTGATCAGACACACATCACTTTTAGTTTCGTAAAACCAAAAAGCCCATTACCTTTTTTTACTTTTCCTAATCAAAAATATTATTTGAACTTTACCATGATAATTTATTATAAATTATAGGGGAATGCACACCCAATTCTTTAATTCTCGAGCCCCCTTAAATATTTGAAATTTTGAATTCATTTTCCCATCACTTTTAGGATGTTCACCAAATTGAGCTTTTTTGTAGAATCGTGACTATGTTAAATAGTTACTACCATTGAGTCGCGTCATGACTATGTTTGATAGTGATTTTATAATGGGGAATTTTAAAAAATGGCCAATTATATGCTTGTCAATTGAAAAATGTCTACTACTTTGAATTTTGTACCAAATTGCTCATTATGCCCTTAATGGAAAAATGAAGCATTTTTTTTTTCCAATTTTTCACAAATTTCGAGAAGTGGCTTCATGAGAAGCTATATTCAAATGATATTTTCGACATTTAAAATATTGTTCTCGACATATTAAATGCCTAGAATGACATTTCATTCTGAACATGACATTTCTCTACATTTGAAATGTCGTTCTCGACATTTATGTGTAAAAATTGGATTTATTGCAATTTGACAATTATACTTTTGAAATAAATAGGTTATGGATGTATCAAAATTTTATTGGCAAATAAAATTTTTAATAAAGTGGACATTTTTGTATTTATGTGGAATTATAAATTGTTAACAAGGGTATTTTGATCTAAATTCTTTCAAAATTAACATTTTTACAAATGGACACAAAAAAAGTGGACATTTTGTGAAATTTCCTCTTTTATATAATTTGGTTCCAGTTTTCCCATCAAATACTTGGGATACCTTTTCGCAGCCATCAATGATCCTTTGAATTCAATTGCATCATCGTATTAGAATGGAATTGAATACGTACATGTCCACATATAGAAATAAAGATAAACTTCATTTCTGGTCGTTGAACTTTAAGAGGAATCTCAATTTTTAAAGCTGCGTTCAATTGCGAATATGAAATTTACATGGAAAGAAAATAATTTTTAGACAATTCAATTGCCTAGAACTTATTTATATGGAAATTATTAATTAAATGTATTTGATTGATTTAGTTTTTAATCTATAAAATATTATACTTGTCCATTTTTTATTGATGGTAGATGAGATAGGGGATAGATGAAAGACATAAAAAAAGAATGAATTATCTGAAAAATAAAAACAACCCACTCCCTGAAGAAAATGATTTCCTTGTTTTCGAGAAAAATATGATCACATAATCAAAAGTTAAAAAATATTTTTTATGAAAAAAATTGTCAATCAAACACTTCAAAAATAGGAATTTAAATGGAAAAATGACATTTTCCATTCAAAATAAACACAACATAATGTGTATCGGTTGCTTCATTGAACGTACATTTAGTGTTAAGCTCCATCATTGTATTATATTGCATTACTTATCCTCCCTCAAATAGTGACAATTGCTTAGCTTACATGATATTATAATTGATGTTTCATGTAATCATTACGTGACACCAAGGATTTAGATTAAAACATTAAAAACTGATTTTTATTTTATTTACATGATGTAGCAAAAAATGCACCAGTGATGTGGTCAACAAATTCCAAGGCTTCTCACGTTCACGCAAATTGGGTTCCTGGACATTTGGACAAATCGTGAGTCACATGTGACCTTCTCTGCGAGGGGTAAAGTTGGTCGCACGTACTCCGATGGTCAAGTCATTTTGTGAAATAGTTTTTGGTGTAGTAGATCTTTAAACGTGAGCCTCCAATATAAAAATGGGGGTCGGCTTTATGGTGGAAAAGTAAAATGCGTGTGTTGCAAGAATATAGTTTTGAGAGTTTAAACTTGCATTATCTTTAAATGGCACTAAGTGTGAGCTTTTATACTTGGACAAAATGTATGCAGTCCACTGGATGATAGTGCACGTGGCCTCATCCAAGCGACTCCCCCCTCTTGTCAGATATATATCAATCAATCATAGCCCTAAATGTTACGACCATTTTTGTTTCCTTCAAGCTTAGCCTGAACTTTAGACTTGACCAAACAGGATGGCGGCGGTAACAGTGAAGGTGAGTTGTCTTGTCAACTCACATGGTGGGAGATCCATCCAAGGCCTTGTCGTCGCCTCGTCCAGGCTGGCTCTTGCAATGGGGTGTAACGAGGTCGGTCAAGGTGTTCTATGCAGGGGAAAACGAGTCGTTCATAATGGAGGTGGCTCGCTTGCATATAACTTGGTTGTCTCATACCGGTGTATGAGGTGTGGGCCCCTGAGCCACTCGCTACGTAGGCTAATTGGGCTCATGCGTGGGTCCTAGTTTTTCAAGGCGTAACAATATATATATATATGTTAAAAAATAATATGGGTAAAACCAAATACAAATCGAAACCGATGGTTCGTGTTTGAATTTGGTTCCAATAATTACTTACAAGGACCAAATGGTTTCATTTATGATATATTCAAAGTATAATGAGTAGTTCCGAGTGTTTCCAGATGTATTTTTAGCCGACCAACAAGCCACCAATCCTTGATGTTAAGTTCTAATAAGAGAATGTTAGGGGGTGCTTTTTCTATGAAAGAAATTACATCCTATGGCTTAGAAAGAAGCTCCACACACAAACATGCTCACAAGGTAGACCTGTCTATGATACATTAATGTAATGGACCAGGCCATTAATGAGGAGAGACGCTTTTGGATTTGGGTTGTTTAATACAATTTAACACACCTGGTGATGACTTATGTTGCTTTATATATATATATATATATATATATAAGTCATCACCAGGTGTGTTAAATTGTATTAAACAACCCAAATCCAAAAGCGTCTCTCCTCATTAATGGCCTGTGTGTAAGCAACGTGCAATGCACGTTTGCTTAGTTTATATTTAATAGTTTTGTTTAAGAATTAATTTGTTATTAATAAAGATGTAATTTTTTTGGTTAATTAAATAATTAATGATGTAATGTTTATATAATTGATAAATAATTAAATAAAGTGCTTCTCGCTGTCATTTCCAACCCAAAATCACAAACAGAAAACTCAAGGTATATTAAGGGGTAAGAATATGAGTTTACTTAGGCTTCATTTGATTCTAATTAATGTAGAATGAGAATGAAAAATATAACTGTTATTGGATCCCACACAAGAGATAGAAATTCAAAATTGATAGATTGATGTGATGGATAACGGTCATATTTTTCATTTTTATGAGTTTTTAATGAGAAACAAACGGAGGCTTAAACTTTTTGCATGACTTAAGTCTTTACTCTTTTTTAAGTAATAATGCAATTCATTTTATCGTTAAAGTATGATATGTATTACGATAATATATGTATATCATGTGTTAGACTTAGTATTGGTAAGTGACGGGTAAATTTTCGAGGACGAAAATATTTTAAGGGAGTGAGAATGTAATACCCCAAAAATTTTCATAAAATTCAATTTTTATATACTATATTTTAATATTTTGAAAGTTATGGACTAAATGATACATTTATCAAATTATATTTTATTTGTGTCAAATATTTAGATATTGATGGAGTTATCGTAAATATATGAATATTGTTCTCTTTGGATAAATCGTAATTAGATATATAAATCAGATTCGAGAAAAAGTTGATTAGGATAAGTTAGCTCCAAGATATTTTAGTTTGAAGGAATTATCAAAAGCTCATTTATTATTATTATTATTATTTAATTATAATTTTGAAAGTAGGGGGTGATGAAAAAAGATTTTCCGTTAAAAACAAAAAATTCCGTTAATTTTTCCGTTAAATCAAGAAATTCCGTTAGTTTTTCCGTTAAACCAACAAGTTCCGTTAAATAGGCACTTTTTATATATAGAAAGATATATATATATATATATATATATATATATATATATATATATATCCATGTTTTAATATCCTAATGACTATTTGTACGTACATACTTGACACTTTACATTTATATAAATCAGACACATAGTAGATAGTTCATTACGAGTACTTACAAATCTAATAGTCATTGGATAGTAAGAGGAAATCGTGAATTTCATGTTTTACAAGGTATTTGATATTTGATACGTTAGGAATTCCTCAAGAAATATCACTCATGAATTCAATCGAACACACCCAACACAATGCAGATAGTAAATAAAATGCAAGAACATAAAAGATCACGCAAAGATGATTACCCAGTTCAACCAAAAATGGTCTAATCTGGGGGCTCAAGAACAGTCCAATCCACTAGTGCACACCGTCGTCCACAAACAGAGAGATATTACAGAGAATGCTCAGAAATCAATTTTGGTCATTGAGCGAAAAAGATCTCCCAAAGCTCACAGATCTAGCCACACAACTTAGAGAAAATCTACACAACACCAGTCATTATTTCAGGCCTAGTAATACACACGAGATCTACCTCTAAATCACTAGAAGAATTACAAAGAAATCACCAAGAGAAGAAGAATATTACAGACTACACAAAAGAGCCAAAAAAAAGACAAAAAACCCGAAGGATCTAGAGAATGAGAAGTGAAGTCTCTAAAGGAGATGAAGAGACGGTAATATCTTCCAAGAATTAATCTTAGCGTTCATCTCATCCAACTATCATAATAGATTCAAACTAGCACAATCCGTGTGAACCCTTAGCTACCAAAAAGTGAAAGATGCTTAAGCAGCTGTGTTTAAAATAATCCGTCAAGTTAATTGACACAGATAACACCAGTCCACAAGGTATTTTGAGAATCATTAATCCCACATGATATTTAAAAGTAAGTTAAGACGATCAAGTGCAAAAGAAACCCTAGTACATAGTACTAATGACAACTATTATCTCAAAAATATATGCAAGAAATATATTCAAGATCCAATGAAATGCTAGCTTAGTCAACTTTTGATGACATCCACTTTATGGAGAGTAGATGTCCACATCGTATAGCGATAAGAACATTCCACATTTAGCAAATCTCATCTTTCCATGCAAACTTATGGTTTTTGATTTCCAAACCCTAGACTTCTACTTGATTCGATCACGTGGTTTCCCTTAATAAAAAATTGTCTGGTGGGAGTGACTTTCTTTCACTTTTCGAGGAACATGTAAAAATTGTCTAATGTACAAATTCAGCCAAGCAAATTTGTTACAAAATTGGTGATGGGATGAATGACGTTCTTCTCCCATACATTATCGTGTTAAACTGGTGATATTTTCACCGTTAACGGGGTAAAATATTTTTCTTTTTGCACATTTTTGCCGATTATTTTATAGCAACCTTTAGGTTATTGAAGTAACAGTGAGCACGGTACAATTCGTTCCACTTCTAAGAGAACCTAACCAAAACTAATGAAGCGAAATAATTGGTATGTCTATAAGACCTATGCTTTGTATGTCCTTACATATGGACTAACATTTGTTCAAAAAGTTGGTTCTATATGCAACTCTCCACCCTCTATATATATATATATATATATATATTCTCGATAATTTCATCAGACATTTTTTATTAATAATGAATGAAAAATAATATGGTTCAATATGACCTAAAAAATTTAATCTGCCTCCAACTTGGAATATATCCAACTTATCACATGAGGTATTCAGCAAAGTTCAAAATCAATGCTTGAAAATGAGAGTTAATTGTTACAATAATCACTTAACTTAGATTGACATCTTTGATTGCTTACTACACTTTTAAGATACCAAGTTTTGATCACTAAACTTATCAAAGTTAGGACGATACACACTGAAAATACTTTTGTTTTGCGTCTATAATGGAATAATCGATATGAACATTTTATTGAATTAGTATGAGAGAAAATCAAATCAAACTCAATCACCATTCTCTATTACTAATTTTATTTAAATTTTGTTTAATTTGGGAACTATAATTTGATTTGATTTTGACTAGTCTAAACATAACTATTTGATATGTTAAGCCTTTTTTTCTAATATCTTATTTTATTCCACGTGTGGAAGATCACACGGCATTAATAGCACAAACAATATGAAAATATATATTATTCTATGAGTCTTTGAAACTCGAAAATGTAAACAAGTATATCACTAACAAGACACATTTAAACATATTAAACTCTTATTGTTTGGTTCCTATTATTTTTAAAATACGTTTTTCTCTCTCTTATTTTCAAACACACATTCTTCAATAACATAATATTACACGCAAATTTAAAATATTTCATTATTTTTTATATACACATTATCCATCAAAATATTATTTCAAAATGTATTTTAAGGAAAAATGGAGCTCAAACAGACTCTTATTGTTGAATTAAAAAAAAGGTACTTGGATTTTCGACTTCTACAATTGAACATGACATTATAATATCGCGTAATAATTCCATTAGCAAAAAATTCAATAAAATGTTCAACCTAGGAAAAAACTTACTAAACAAATAACAACACAACATAAAACACACAAAATAAACAGAACACGTGCTTTCGTATCATCTCGACGTCACTTTGAAAATTTAGTGGTCAAAACTCGACCAGTTTAAATATAGTGAGCAATCAAAGCCGTCTATTAAAGTATAGTAAATAATCAAGACACCTTCCTTGTGTATTGTCCCTCTCTCGTTATTGGACATCTAACGGTGATAGGGCGTCAACTGTGAAATCTGTATACCATGTTAGCAATTTTGATAGAAATGCGTAACGAAAGTTATTCTAGTAAGTAGGGTGTACATTTTAAAAAAATTTAGTGACTAAAATTTGATATCAATGAAAGATATCAACTGATATTAATTATTGGGACAATTAACTCTAAAATTGATTATAAAAAGGTGGACCAAAAGGTTTCGAACTAACCAAGTTATTAAAGAACTTTTAAAAACAAAAACAAAAAGAAAAAGAATAGAAGATGACCATTTTTCCTCGTTTCATTCGAGCATTCCTAAGAGAGCGTATTTTACAACTTCCTCGTTTCAAATCCAGAAATTTGTGATTATGAACAAGGAAATCTAACAATCAGATGGAAAAGTAGTGCGGTATGGTGCTTCCAATTTCTTTAAATTTCTCTTCTCGTCATTGTAGATAATTTGAATTGTAGGATTTTTGAGGTTTAAGGCCTCTTCAATTTTATTTTGTTCCGTAATTTGCCTAAGATTTTGGGAAAAACTTGTATCTTTTCCCAATTGTTCAATTATTTGCTGTCGTTTTGCGGTGACTGAGGCCTTAATGCAAGTGCTTAGACCTAATTCTGGTGTCAATTCGGTGATCTTCTGATAGTTAAACGATTTCGAGATTGACAGTAATACCTCGAAATTAGCATTCTTAATTCATGGACTAAACCAGCGCCACGAATACTCGTTCAGCATTTGTCGCCCCCAAATTCTTCACCCATTGGGTATTTACACACCTAATATCGTGTGATAGCCATAGCCCCACATTTTAGTGATCTAGTTTCTGTTCTGATGCTCACCATATATAATTGTTAGTCGAAAAAGTACAAATGTACGTGGCTCTAGAACTCAATCACCCATGTGTAACTATCAATATATAAATTCGGGTGGAATTATTTATAGGGTCGGATTTACTATCTTCACTCGTATCTGCTCGCCATGTACGAGTGTTAGTCGACAAACTAGGAATATCCACAGCTCTAGAACTCTCTTTTGAAGTGCGGAAAAGAAAGAGACGTGTGGGGCGGCCCATTTGTGTACTAAGTTCAAGACAAAGGCTAATGTAAAAGAGAGCGTTTTTGGAGCATTGGGATATTTAATGACAAGGAGCCTGTATACAAGGTTGATTGTTTTGAGTGAAAGGTTAAGGGGATCCTAATTGTCTAATATTTAGTAACTTTAACCAGTGAAAAGCTGCTCAGCTTTGGCCATGGTTTTCATAACAGATTAATCTATATTTATTAGTTCCAAAGCTGAAATCTTATTGGCTTCTAGGATCTGCTTTTTGAGCTTCAGACTTTTTTCCAATTACACCACACAATACAACCATTAATTCCCACAGGACTTGCTAAATCTTTTAGCAACTGTGAAGAGAATTTAATTACTGTTCTTTGGAAATGAAGGTAAGAGACAGTGATATATTTGTCTTGTTTTCTTAGGAAACGGTATGCAACTGTAGTTATAGTGGTTTTGATTTGTTTTGCTGCAGTTCTTCAACTGGATGCAGAATAAGTTCAATGGAGAACAAGGGGATAAGAAGCCAAGTGCAGTTCCTGCTACACGTACGTTCTTCTTCCTTCTTATGTAATGCAAGTGAATATTCTGTTACAGTGTTTTGTTGATGATCTAATGGTGTAAGACATATTTTAAGGAGAGACTTGCTAGTAAAATATTCTTTTTCCTTTGTCCGTGGAGGAGGATTGTAGAAGTTATTTTGGAGAGGGAGTGGAAGCTGTGAGGGGACTTGAGGATTATATAATTGTAATTCAATTTTATGAACATGCACTTTCTAACTTGATCTGGTATATCAAAATCAATCTGATTAAGATTATAGTTTGATATGTTTTGCTATATTGAGCTTCTTTACTTTTCATTGAATATCGATTGTGGATCCAGGGAAGCACAAGATTCAGTCTTAATGTTGGCTTGAAGACATAACCGTGCATGAGACTTTCGTCTTACATGACTACTAAGTGATTAAAGAAAGAGCTCGTCTTTGTTCTGATTCTGTACAATTCTAGTGCTATTAACAATGGAAAATGATTGTTAATCTCCATGCAATCATAAAAATTATCACTTAGCGTGATCAGTGTTTAAAGAAAAGTAAAATTCGAAGAGCCCATCACGAAGTCATCTGATACAACACTCAGAATATCTTCTTTGGATGTTAGTGTAGGATACATTCCATGAAGATCCAGTGTCAATAGAGATTCTAAGAACTCTTGAAGTGACTGACACAAAAAATTTCATGGTCTGGCAATTTAAGCAATTTTTCTAGATATAATGGAAGAGTTCAGTGTATGTGCCTGCCACCTATCGATTTAGAGTCTCAAAATCATCTGTTTCCACTTGAAAGATTAAATTAATGTGTATTTTCAGCGAACCAATGCAACTTAACTATTTCCACAGAATGATACAAAACTTATGATTTTTTTACATGATATCCTTCTCACATGGGGAAAATTCTTAAATTTCTTCTCCATTTACATTCTACTTCACAATCTTACATATCTAGGGGGTTTGGCTATAGCAATTCAAATATCTTATTACATTTAAATTTGGTTATTACTTTTTGATCTCAAACTTTAATTTCGTTCATGCAGGTCATACAAAGAAAGAACCTCCGAAGGAAGAATTCAGTGACTGGCCTCAAGGATTGCTGGCAATTGGAACTTTTGGCAACACGGATCTTGCAGAAAATCAAGAGAGCCAAATTGTACAGAATCCAGACAACGACATCCTCCCGGACGAGCAATGTTCCTCTCCAGATTTTTCGGAATTCACTGCTGAAGAAGTCAGAAAGTTACAAAAGGAGTTGACAAAACTTTTAACTCGCAAACCAAAAGCTGAAGAACCAAGTAATGATCTACCATTAGATAGATTCCTCAACTGCCCTTCTAGCTTGGAAGTAGATCGCACAATTTCTAATAGATTCAGCATCAGCACTATTCCGGATGATAAAGATGAAGAAGAAATTGATCAAACCATTAGAATAATCCTCGGAAGATGCAAAGATGTTTGTGAAAAGAAGAAGAAAGCAATTGGCAAGAAATCAGTAACTTTCCTTCTCAAGAAAATGTTTGCTTGCAGAAGTGGCTTTGCACCGACTCCCAGCCTTCGAGATCCATTTCCTGAATCACGGATGGAGAAGGTTACCATCTCTATATTCTTGATGCATGAATCCATATAATTCATGCTCAACCTTTATACTCGATGCAAAAAGTGCAACTAATTGTACCTAAGAATGTCTAGTCTCCTGTTTTCACAATCTAAGATCCAAATATCTGCCTTATATTTTCAGAAAATGTTCGGTAATATTAGATCTTAAACTAGGATAATACTTTATGAAGCCTAATTGTGCAACAAATTAAGTAAATCGTGGACAAGTAGACAGATTGTACAATTTTTAATTCCCATAGAATCCTTTTAAAGAGCTTAATATTATGTTGAGCTCTCAGTCATGGTATTCCTAATGAATTGTATTAATCGTGATTTACAGCTTTTGAGGACAATGCTCACCAAAAAGATGTACCCTCAAAATTCTTCTCGAGCATCATCCGCAAAGAAATATCTAAGGGATAACAGACATACATCAAATGCAGAAAATCAAGATGAAGAGCTGGAGAAAAGACGTGAGGGGTCTAAATGGGACAAAACTGATTCTGAATGTAAGTTCATATTATACAGTTTAGCATATCTGATTCACAGTTTTCAATATAACATATAATTGACTAAAAAATATATATTCGGTTTGCAGACATTGTTCTTGAAATTTAAACAAGCCTTGAGGTTGTTAACATTCGATATTCAGTGACTAAGTACACTTGCTGGATCATGGACTGAGTTGAATTCTTTAAGCAGATGTTTCAACTAATAGTGGCTCATGAAGAAATTGTACAACAAAAAACAACTTTTTTGTGGGCAGGACACGCCCTCCTTTTTCATGGTTGTATCTATGCTAGAAGATAGATACAACACATGTTATGTAATATTCTGATACTATGAAGATATTCTTTGGGGCAATACATTATCCTATACGTTCTTAATCTAGATAGAGTTTCTCTATTCAATTCTTTCCTTCTTGTTGCTAGATATCTCGTTTTACACATTTTCTCTTCGTTTACCCTGCCTATAGTGAGCTACAGAGTTTCAGATGGTTATTAGATATTGCCTGTATCTTTTCAATTACTACTTATGTTCTAGATTCTATGTTCCTCTATCATGCTAAAATATTTTGTTCATGAATTGGTAAAATCAAAAAATAGGTTAGCGGAAATCCTTTAACTTGTTATCTAGAAGATATATTGATCGTAGTGACCAATGGAGTGTAATAAATGTGGAAGAAAGATGTCCTAATAGACGAGAGTTATATAGGTGTCTTAAATTATGAATTAAAAAAAAAAAAAATTGAAATACGCTATTATCAATGTTTCGCCCCTTTATATTACTGTTACCTCCATTATAATACTCCACTTGCATTAAATACATCTTACCATTGATTTTTAATTTTTAATGTAATATAACTCAACAATTCTTCAAGTTTCCATTAATTAATACTGTTGAAGCTCAAAAGCAACTTGATCAAAGAATGGAAGAAGTGAACTGTGATTGATTTTCTGTAGAAGAAGCCCGCTTCTGTTATCTTTGTTGTGTTAATGTTATTAATGAAGAAAGGGAGAATGTCACAATCCGGTCTTGACGGCGGTAGCTCTGCAAAAGTAGCCGAAACATGCATCTAAGAATGGCAAAGAGCTGAAGGCTGGTGATGAGGTTGCCACAAGCAAGAAGCTGGAGGCTATGTGGTGCAGTGCCAAAGCAAGGGGTCGAAACGCAGGACAGAAGCAGTGCATGCAACAAAAGTACAAGGCAGACGTAGGTAAAATCGAAGATTGGATGCAAGAGATGCAACCAGAAATAATAGTTGTCCGAAAACGTAGGGCTAACAAACTAGAGTATAGATCTGTTTAGTGTTCTAAAAAGTATAAAGCGTGGCTAGGCGTGGTTACCAAGTTTCAAACTTTAGGAGCCTAGGCGAAATTTAAGCATAAAAAAAGCATTTCTTATTTTAAATTTTTAATCATTGTAAAAAAATTCAACAATTCAAATAATACATACCAAACATTTAAAATTATAAAATACTGCATTTACTTAATAATTCCTTCATAAAAACAAGTTTCAAAATCATAATTACATAACGTAGATAACTTGTAACTTAAATCTTATCTAATCTAGCTCTTTATCGGATTCTAATTTAATGTTTTATTCTTCATTTATAAACAAACAGAAACAAAAAGAAAAGGTACATTTAATGGAGCATAGCATATTTAAGTAATTATTCATTGACCAAAAGAAATGAGTCGTGTATAGCGCGCCTAGGCGGGAAAATTGGGTCTCTAAGGAAAAAGCGCACCTAGCACACCTTGCCGCGCTTTGCCACGCTTAGGCGGTCAACGTTGTTCGTTGACCGCTTAGTCTCAAAGCGATGCTTTTTCATCCCGCTTCGCGCCTAGGCGCGCTTTTTAGAACAGAGGATCTGTTGTCTCTAAAATGCCGTCCCTAACAAAATAACAACACATCATTTAAAATTGACACACCATCTCTTTTATTTCAATTGCAGTAAACATTGTTAATAATAGAAAGAAATAGCAGCTCTACTGTCTCTACATAAATATGTAATGAAGGGCTTGTCCCCCGAAGACTACATTATAGGCCGACCTGTTGTCCACTGTAAGGAAATCCAAAATACTTGAGCAGTCTTATGTGCGATCCTTATAATGACAGATAGGTTTATCTTTTCCCTTAGCACGATGCTTTCCCTGGTAAATCAGTACAATGGATTCGAAATTGGAGTTAGCGAATGTTCTACCTCCATTTGATTGAAAGCAGACCCAGAGATAAATATTGATTGATCTTCCATTGTGACCAATTCCCTCTTCATTTTGTTCCTCGGATCATCCTATCGGGGTCGAGCTAGACATTCCTACAGTGAACATATGGATGAATTGGTTCTTTAGGGAGGTTAACAATAAATGTTGCCCCGATGCAAGTTTATTGTACCACTTTTTGGCTCCTTTGGAGAGTAATGTAAAAGCTTCGACATTTGTGTGATGTGCTAGCTCCCAAGAAATTTATAGTTATCCTCTCGGACATGATCAACAGGATTGCCTTTCCAACAAAACTTCTGCATTTTAGCATTGGGAATTTGCTAAGGCTTCCCGATGTTTTTTATTGGTTCTAAGAAAAAAGAACGTACTATCATTGTTGTTGACCCCAAAAAATGTATCAATGATGTGGCCAATAGATAAGTAGAAATTAACGTCCACGTAAGTCGAATCACAATGTATTATTCATATCAAATCACCAATTTAGTAGGTAAATCAATGAGGAGAATGATTCCAAGCGTTTAACGAGTTACAATGTTCTTATTTGTTGATAAAAAAGGGGGCGGCTTAAGGAATGAACTTAAGGTAGTGAGAGGGAGAAGGTTCACTTTGAATGTCTAAACTTGCATTAGCCCCCTCTAATACTAAGTGTGGATTTTTATACCCAATGCAAGGTGAATGATAGTGGTGGCAATGGGCCGAGCCAAGCCGGCTCGGCCCATGCCAAGACGAGCGAGCACGAGCCGAGCTTCGGCTCGGCTCGTGCTCGTGCCCGAGCTCGCCCAAACGAGCCGAGCGCTCGGCTCGGCTCGGCTCGTTTTTTTTTTTTTTTTTAAAATACACATAACACACTAGTTTAATTGTAAAAGATATATATATATATATATATATATACACATTTTGTGATTAATTTCTAAATATACATTTTCAAAAAAATTTATAATTTTTTTAAAAAATAAGAACAAAAATTATTTTGTTGAGTTACTAAGTTACTTGAGTAATAATGTAATATGTTTTTTGTTTACCATTTTATACTTAAACTTAAAAATAATATATATATAAAGTATTAACACATTTTATAAACCATTTTTTAAATATACATTTTTTAAAACATTTTTATTTTTTATAAATAAAAAAATAAAGATAGACCCTCCTCCTTTATCCGGGTTTGGGACCGGCTATTTCAATTTTTAGTAGGTGGAGTTAAAAATTGTACACGAACAACTTGTTACGTGTACAATTTTTTTAAAAATATTATAAATGTATGAAAATTAAATTTTGTGATGATTATGGTGAAATTAAATATCACTTACTTGGTTACAGGTAATTTCGGCATATTTATCTTGAATTCGATAACTAGCGTCTTCCCAATCTTTCACGCACATTAACGCTTCCAAAATATCTTCTTTGAGTCGACTCCTGACCTCAGAAAGAACCCTCTTCCCTGTACTAAAAGCAGACTCCGAATCTACAGTGCTAACAGGAGGTGTTAGTAGATCTTTTGCCATTGCAGAAACTACTGACCATCGACGTTCATTATCTCGCCAAAATTTAATTACCTCTTCTGAATTTTTCTTAACTTCTTTGTTAGTAGGCAAAGTATGACGAAAGTAATCGATTAATTCAGATGGCAACGCATTTGGACTATTACTCGAAGTTTGAGTACATGCAGTAGATGACAAACTACTACTACTACCACTAGATGAACCACATGCATATGCAAATGAATTAAATCTACATGAGTTCATGCTTTCGAATAAATCTAAAATTACATCGTCGTCATCCGTTGGATTAGTGGGAGGAGTAGATGTAGGTACACGAGTATTATGTGTACCCATTCGTGAAGCATATAATTCGTACATTTCACGTAATGTTTCTTCCAAATTCCTATAAGTAATAGGTGTACTAAAAGTTAAAGAATTTGAAATTTTATCAATTACAAATTTAGTACCTTCTTCCCAATATTTTCTGAATTTTAATTCCATGGAATATATAACTGCATGAAAATCGGGGTCATTTTGAAATCGACGAAAAGTCTTAGTAATTGCATAAAGACGTTCAAGAACCATACAACTTGTAGGATAATAAACGCCAGACAATATATTTGTAGAATCATAAAATGTGGACAAAAAATGTTTTATTTTAAGAACTATATTCCAATCGGTTTCATTCAAAATAGTTTCGTCTTTATCTCTAACATGCTTATTGTTATAAAATTCAGTAATTAAATGTTCGAAACCTTCACATGATTTTAATAATAAGTAAGTGGAATTCCATCTATGGCCTACGTCAGTAATAAATGTTTTTGTACTTGTCATTCCATTTTCTGAACAAAATTTTTCAAATGCTTGTTTTCGACTAGGTGTAATCGTGATATATATAAGTGCACTCCTAATTCGGTCAATTTCATCCTTAACATGTTTTAAACCGTCTTGTACTACTAAATTAAAAATATGATATACACATCGAATATGAAATAAATAACCACCAAAATCAGGTTGAAGTACTCTATGCAATTTATCGATAACAACTTTATTTACGGTAGCATTGTCGAAAGTAAAAGAACGAATTTTGCTCTCGCATTTATACTCTTTAACTATATTTATGATAGCATTAAATATAGTTTGGGCGTTGTGTGGGTACTCAACAATTTTAAAAGCAATAATTTTTTTATGCATAACCCAAAGTGGGTCTATATAGTGTGCAGTTGCAGCAATGTAACATCTCTTATTAATCCCTTCCCACATATCAGAAGTTAAAGATATCACACCCCCATATTTCTCTAAATCATTTATTAATAGTTGTTTTGCATGAAGAAAATATTTAATTGTATCAGCACGGAGAGTATTTCGACTTACCCCAACGTACCTCGGCTGAATATATGTTTTGACGTAGTTCACGAAATGTTGGTTGTCCGCTATTGCTAGTGGCAACTCAGACGCGGCAACAAACTTCACCATTCCCGTTCGAGCTTCTTCCTCTGAATACATCCATGTAGAAATTGGCGTAGTACCACTGGCGCCTGGAGAACCAAATTGTAGTTGAGTTTGACCAGATGGAAGAAACCCATGTTTGGTCACACATGCTTTGTAGTGACGATTGAGGTGGGTAGTTCAAATGCCTCTTTGCCATGCTAGTCGTTGTTAGCAGTATTTACATACTGCTTTGGTTTCGGGGATTCCATCGACCAAACGACCGGTTTGAACCAATTTAAAATGGTCCCAACATTTTGCCTTGTTCTTCCCCTTTCTTTTCCCTCTTGCATCGAGAATATTTGACGTAGGCTCTTCATTTTGTTCCAAATCAATTGGAACACTAGGATCAACATCAACGTCATCCAAATCAATTGGACGACTACCTTCATGAACGTCGTAATCTTCAATATTTTCTGGAATTGGTAATTCATTGAGACCGGAGAATTCATTCCCAAATTGATTTTGGGCAGGTGTTTGTATTTCGTTCTCCATACCGAACAAGTTTTCAACAAATGATTGTGAATCCATTTGTTAAGAATAATAGAAATTGAATATAGAAATGTAGAAGATGATTATAGAATGAATGAATGATATTGTTGATAAATAAATGGAGATTTGAGAATCTAAATTGTATAGAGTAGAGAATGAGAGAATATAGATTGATATTGGTGGAAAAAAATGTTTGATTTAGGTGGGTATTTATAGAAAAAAATTAAATTCGAGGACCAAAACGGTCACTGGAGATTTTTATTTTTTATTTTTTTTAATAACCCACGAACCGGCTCGTCTACAGTGACAAGCCGAGCAGGCTTGGCTCGTCACCCGTTTGGGCGAGCTCGGCTCGTGCTCGGGCTAGTTTTTTTACGAGCCCGAGCGGCTAGTGGGCGTGAACAGTACGAGCCGAGCGGGCGAGCCGACGAGCCGCTGGGCTCAATTGCCACCTCTAGTGAATGAGACTCGTCGGATGATAAGGCACGTGATTCTACTAGATCAATTGAGTCCTATTAATATCAATCAATCAAGCCATTTAATGATGAGATCCTCATATCTTTACTTCTATGCTAGGGATTTGACCATGTAGGTATGTAGAGGTGACGTTGGCAGTGTGTTGTCTTGTCAATCACTTCATAGGATCTGTTGTTGGTTGGGTGTTCGCCGCACCAGGGATGGGCTCGTATTGAAGGCATCTGCCGGTCAACCTGCTTTTAGGCTGAGTTCGCCTAGGCATGCATAGAACTAGGTCGCTCATATGCTACGCCACATGTGAGCTCATCCGTTTGCCGAGTGGAGTATTTATTTTACGATTATTTATATAAGTAACATCAGTCTCCAAAGTCCAGGTATGATTATTTATATAATGCGTGGACTTTTAAAGGTTAAGAAACAACAGGAGTGATGTATTCCTTCGCCTGCTGGAGTCGGTGGTGGGGCTTCCCTGGCATGGGAAAGGTTGTTGTTGTTGGAAGGACGATTCCCTTTAGATGAGTTGAGATGTGGAGGCGAAGCCTTTCTGTATGTGGACGAACCATATAGAGGTGAGGCCTTTCTGTGTGTAGACGAGCCATATAGAGGCGAGACCTTTAGTTAACGGGGCATTATTCATGCTTAAGTAGCATAATCCTATGATGTGACCTCTTAATGTGAGATGAGGCAGTTTGAATGAGTTATCGAGCCCCTACTTGCAATTAGAGCTTCCTTGTCGACCCGCATTAGTGACTTGGCAAGTGCTGGTTCCCAATGAATGACAGCTGGATATTCTGGTCATTTTCAAGGTTCGAGCGACGTGCGCATTTAATACGCAATGATGGTGATGTTACACTCCCACCCAGGAGTACGCAAATTTGAAACGTGTGCGTGGCACGGCCTCATCTGAGCCCTTGATTTAAATCTTAATAGGCGTCTTTTGGTTTCAACGTAGATGATGAGGTTATAGGTGAAAGGCTCAGATTAAATCAGGGGAATATCCAATGGTAGGGGTTCGTTAGGTAAGCCTATATATAAGGCAGGGAACCTATTTTTTCATATTTTCTCACTTTTTGAAAGTTTGAAATATCAAGTGTAGGAATTCTCTCTTCCGAGCCTAATACCTTCTTGTTGTCGCCGACGATTAACCGTTTTCTTCGACTTCGAGATTCTCCGGGACTCGGGTTTTTAGTGTTTACATAAGTATTTTCCCCTACGGAGGTGTTTCTTTCTTTTCTCTTACTATAATGGCCTCTAAATAAAAGAGAAATGCGAATGGGGTTCTTCTGGGGTAGATATGGCCCTGATATGTGCTGAGGCGGGCATTTCTCCGGTGATCCCCACTGAGCGGATTATGGAGACGATAGGGGGGCCTCATAATGAATGGATGATGCGAGAGTGTTCTATCAATTATAGTGTTAGGTGGGGACCTCTTTATGGCCCATAGATATAAAACAGAGTGAATTGGAGACCTTCCGTAAGAGATATAGGATTCCAGATAACGTAGAATTACTAGTGTCAACCCCAGAGGAGAGAGCTTGCTTCCCCAGGGATGGGTGTGTTGCTGTGAGCGATGTTATATTGGCTGGGGGGTTGAGGTTGCCTTTGCATCCTTTTTTCAGATTCATCCTTAGGCAATATAACTTAGCTCCTACCCAACTAGTGTCAAATGCATGGAGCCAATTGGCAGGGGCTTTTCTTCTTTAGAAGGAGGTCACTCTTGGTGAGGATATGCCCCTCATGTTTTTCTAATCCCTTTTTAGCCCCAAGTCTCTAGTGGGGGGGAGCGATTGTGAGGGATGGTACTGTATAAATCCATGGGGCCCACATTCTCCTTTCATCTAGGAGACCCAACCTCCATAAAAAATTGGAAATCTTCTTGGTTCTAGGTTAGGGGTCGCTGGCAAATGGTGGAAAGAGATGTGGTCCCAGAGATCACCATGTCGACCTAGTATCACGAGTACAGTGAGTCGAGCCTTCTTTCATATTGCAAGCTCTATTCTGTTTGTTTCCTTATCACTGATTTAATACGGATTTATTGCAGCTGTAGTTAATCAGTTCGAGCTCGAGCCGTTGGAGTGGGCCATCATCCGAGCTATTTACGAGCTTCATACAGAGAAGAGGTTCTTCAGATATGTTATTTCCAAGAGGAACCTATTCGTGATACATCTACTGATGGTGACGAAGGGCGAGTTTTTACATTTTGCTTTTTACTTCGACTAGTTTCGTGTTACTTTCTAAGTCCCCACTTTCTGTTTTGTAGGGTAACATAATAAAAAAGAATATGTGAAGCCTAACTTGCTCCAACTGAGGAGCATGGGCGAGGCCCAGAAGAAGAAACCATAGAGTGGTGGCTCGGCTACTTACAAAAATCAGCAGGACGAGTTGGCCCATTTGTCCAAGAAGAACCAATCGTCTCCTTCGGTGAAGGCGGGGGATAAGGAAAAACAGAAAGAGGAAAAGGTAAAGGAGGGAGAGGTTTCATTGGAGAGACCCCCGAAGAGGAAGCTCGTCATCTCAAAGAATGTAGGACCCCCTCCCCATCCCAAACGCCAGACAAATCTTGGCGAGTCATTGAAGTGCCGCATTCTTACTGGACCCATTTCATTGCTGAAGATCGTTGATGCGGAGGAGGCTTCTGAAGATGAAGGGGAAAGGTCTTGAGTGTCGATCCTTTAGTAGGGAAAGCCCATATCTATCTTGGTGAGAGGTCAGACGAAATCTCATCCACTGTGATGGAGATGCTCCCTGTAGAGGTCTAGGGAGCCACAAGGCTTAGCAACAAATACTAGACTGGCAAGTTCTCTTCTTACGCTGAGACTTATGAGGCAGTCGACCTGATGGATGCTGGGCTAGCCATGCAGGCTCGCTCCCAAAACTTCTTCATAAATGCCCAAATGGAAGTGAGGCGCATGCAAGGGCTTGTCCAAAACCACCACCACCGAGCTTAGAATGCGGAGTTTGCCTTAATCAAGGCCAATGTCGAGGCCTCTTCTACGAATAAAGTTGTTGAAGCCTCTAAGTTGAAGCATACTGAAGCCGAGTCGAAAGTGGAGACTCTCTCTAAGGAGAACGAGGAGCGGAAACACATCTGCAAGGCTGAGGTGAATGCCTTAATGAGGCGAATCGAAAATACTCATAAGATCGCTACGTTAGCCTTGGAGGCTACCAATAAAGAGAAAGGGGAGCTGAAGGCTTGCGTTGATGAGCTTACCGCAGAAGTCTCCAATTTGATGATCGGCTAAAGATGGCTGAAGAGGCGGTGGTGAATAACTATATTGCCCATTTTCGTGAAACTGTTGAGTATGATGGGCTTATCATATACTGGCGGGGGTGGCTTATAATTAGGTGTTCGCCAGACTTTCCGAGCTTCACCCCCAGTTGGACTTATCCGTTTTAAAGGGACAGTTTGTTCCTGCTGAGCTTCTACTCCTGCTCCTGAAGTTGAGGATTCGGTGGAGGAGGTCGACGCCCATGAAGGGAAGACCCAGCGGGATGAAGCTGCTTCTTTGGATAGGTCTTATTGCAATATATGTGTAATGGTTTCCCTTCTCTTTTGTAATTGAATTTTGACCTAATATAAGTGAATTTGCAATTATTTCCTAGACCATTGTTGTCTTACGGGCTCGCTGTACATGGAGTTGCTCAATCAACAGATTCTGTAACTTAACCTCGCAGTGAATTTGTAACGTATAACATGAGCTCGCCATAATAGCCACAAACGAGCTTGTCACACTTGAAAACATCAAATATGTAATATGGGTTTGTCATAATTAATTCTTTGCGAAGCGATAATTAATGGGCTCGTCACTTATGGATTAATACTCGCAATTAATTTATGGGCTCGTCGTACTTTTTAGCAATTAATTTAAGATATGGACTCTCCATACTTTAACAATTAATTTAATGATTTGGACTAGCCATCATTTAACAATTAATTTAAGATATGAGCTCGCCGCACTTTAACAATTAATTTAGTGGTATGGGCTCGCCATACTTTAACAATTAATTTAATATATGGGCTCGTCAAACTTTAACGATTAATTTAATGATATGGGCTCTCCACACTTTAACAATTAATTTAATGATATGGGCTCGCCATACTTTAACAATTAATTTTAGATATGGGCTCGCCATATTTTAGTTACTGGAGGTGTATGAGCTTGTCATACTTAATGAAATTTATGAACTTTTCATAACAAATATTCAAAGGATAATTATGCATTAATCATAAATGATACATGCATTGATCGGGGCCTTACTGATAATACATTCGGAGATGCTTAACATTCCAAGGATGGGCTGCACCTTCTCATCCAGGTTTTTAATTAAAAAGGTCATCGACCTAACTTTGCCTGAAATGCAGTAATGGTCTTCCCAGTTTGGACCCAAAGTACCCACAACAGGTTCTTTTGAAGATAAGAATACTCTCCTGAGTTCCAGACCACCTCTTTTGAAAGACTTATGCTTGACCTTGATGTTGTAGTAGTACCTTGTCATTTTCCTTTGGTAGATAGCCAATTTAATCTATGAGGTTTCTCTCCTTTCTTTAAGGAAGTCGAGCTCACATCGTCTAATCTCATCATTGGAGATTTCGTTAAACTGTAAGCGATGAGGCGATAGGAGACCCACTTCAACTAAGCTCATTGTTTCTGCCCTGTAAGCCATGGAGAAAGGGGTCTCCCCTGTTGCGGTTTGGCTGGTGGTACGTATCGCCCACAACACATGGGGGAGCTCGTCCACCCATACCCCTTTCGACTCGTCCAGTTTATTCTTTATGAGGTAATTTATAGTCTTGGTGACTGCCTCAACCTGGTCATTTGCCTGGGATGGTGAGGAGAGGATAAGTGCTTTTTTATGCCCAGCTCGTCACAAAGGTCTCAGAGCTTCTTGTTGACGAACTGTCGCCCATTATCTGTGACTATGAAGTGGAGAATTCTGAATCGGCATATAATATTTTTCCATATGAACTTAGAGGCGTGTGCCTCAGTGATTTTTAGCCAATGGCTCATCTTCAACCCACTTGTTGAAGTAATTGATGGCAACGAGAGAGAGAAGGTTCACTTTGAATGTCTAAACTTGCATTAGCCCCCTCTGATACTAAGTGTAAGTTTTTATATCCAATGCTAGGTAAATGAGACCCGTCGGATGATAAGGCACGTGGTTCTACTAGATCCATTGGCTCCTATTAATATCAATCAATCAATCGAGTCATTTAATACTGAGATCCCCGTATCTTTACTTCTAGGCTAGGGATTTGATCGTGTAGGTATACATAGGCAGTGTTGGCAGTGTGTTGTCTTGTCAATCACTTCATAAGATATGTTGTTGGTTTGATGTTCGCCTTGCTATGGATGAGCTCGTATTGAGGGCTACTGCCAGTTGGGGATTGATCAACCTGCTTTTAGGCTGAGTTTGCCTCGGCATATATAGAACCGGGTCGCTCGCACCACTACGCCACATGTGAGCTCTTCCGTCCGTCACGTGGAGTATTTATTTTATGATTATTTATATGAGTAACAATTGTCATCCATCTACTCTGGTCAGAGCTACTAGGTCCTCAATCCTTCTAAGGAAGCAAATAGATAAGCCTAATTTTCATACTTGATGGACTGACCAATTTTTTCTTGCTCAGCTCTTTCTCTAGATTCTCTCGAGGGCTTCGTCCTATATGGGCTCGATTCTTGTCAACGTATTGAAAATATTGGTGGACTTAGAAGCTCTCCGCTCTCGTTCACTATGGGATGCTTGCCTTCCTAGGAGTGGTGGGGGCAGTATGCATGTTGGCTCTTTGGTGGGGGGTAATGTGATGCTTGTTTTCTTTGCATTGAGCCGTCGATTCTATTATCACCTCCATCTTCTTAGAGAGGTGGAACTCCATGGCTTTGTTGTATTAAGAACTGTCTTACACGATGTTCTCATTAACAAAATGTTGTGTATTGGTAGTCAAGTCAGCTACTGTTTGAGTTAACCTAAACATTGTTTTTTATGACCTCCGATTTCATATTTTATAAGTATTTCCTTTCTAAAACATAGCTTCATTCCTATTCTACTTTGAATTTTTATTATTGTTTGAATCACTTCCATTTGTTTTTCTTGGCTTTTCTTTTTCCTTGCATGTTATTTGCTCGTGGTTTTGATAAGAAGTTCGCATAGTCAGCATCTAACTTTTGACCTCAACAAATGGATTGTATTTGTTGGGTGTGCGACCAGAGTCTCACATTGGCTAAAAGTGGGGAGGATCATGAGTTTATAAGCATGAACAATATCTTCATTGGTATGAGACCTTTTGGGGTAAAACCCAAAAGCAAAACCATGAGGGTTTAGGCCCAAAGCGGACAATATCATACTAATGTGGAAATATGTGGTATCCATAATCCTTACAAACGGTATCAGAGTCAAGCCTTAAACTTAGCCGTGTGGATGAATTCCCCAAAATACCGAACAAAGGTGGTGAGCCTCGATTTGCTCGCGATGATATCTGTGGACGAGCTCTATTGGACATGCGGTGTGCTCTGGATGCTTAATGGATGTGTCCTGACCCTAACACAGTGAAGAGGAGTTGACCTGGATAGAGTAAACTCGCGAGTCGAGTAGTGCTCTCTGGATGCTTCATGGACGTGTCATGACCCCAACACAGTGAAGAGGGAGTGGAGAATCCTAGTTGGTAGAGAGTGGACGGATGGATGATCGTTTGAGAGGAGGTTCGGTAGTCTTTTATTCGAGGAAGGATTGTTAGGTGTGCGACCAAAGTCCCCCATTGGCTAGAAGTTGGATGATCATGTGTTTATAAGTATAGACAATATCTCTATTGGTATGAGACATTATGATGGTAAAATTCAAAAGCAAATTCATGAGGGTTTGGACCCAAAGTAGATAATATTATATTAATGTGGAGATATGTGGTGTTCATAATCCTTACTGCATTTTTAAAAGCTAACTATGTAATTTTCCTAACAATTTCTCAAGAGCTTTTCCTCTTGGACTTTTAGAATCCAATTTTTAGTATTTTAGTGGGAGAGAGATTGATTTTCAAAAGTCATTATTGGTTTCAAAAGTCAATTTTAGTTGTGCAATGGCCTACTTATTAGGTTTGATAAGGAATTCATGATTAAATTTTATAAGCTTACTGATATTTATACTTTTGTGACATTGTCCATATTCAATCTGCTTATGTGCCAAGGCATGTGACACAACATCAAAGTTGATTTGTCCGAATTCACACTAAGATGTGCCTTGGTTATGTTCAAGACTGTTCGAGGCCTCTAATCATATTTCTAATCAAGTATTAAAATTCTGTAGATTCCTTTATTTAGGTAAGCCTTGATGATTGTAACTTTGTTTATTGAGACACATCTCAACGATTGAGACATAAATGTTCATTTCATGACACACGGGCACACGTTGCCCTACTGTTATGAAAAAAAAAATATTTTAGCAATATTTTTTGAAAAATGCCTCACTGGTATTGAAAATTAATATTTTATAACTCCTCTAAAATAAATCTTTTTGTTTTCATTTAAAATTAATTTTTTATTTTTTGTTAGGAAAAATAATATTTTATGGGTTACATGTTCGAGTAACACATGTTTTATTGTGTTACTTGTAGAGTAACATTAAAATAATCCATTTTTTTTTTATTAAAAGATAACATTTTTGGTATTACATTGTTTTACTTTGTAGATTAATACATATATTATTTTGTTACACATTTTTTGATTTGTGGGATAATAACTCTATGATTTATAGTTAACATATATATTACTGCATTACTTGTATGTGATAATATGCCATGTTACCTAAACTAGTAATTTAATTTGTGTTCTATAATAGTAAATTAGTATATAAAGACTATGTGGATATAGAAACACAAATTTTATATGTATGGTAGTGGAAATTTAAACATAAATTTTGTTAAAAAAAAATTGGAAATAAATGATTTCATTCTTTAGTATTAATTATACAATTATGTGTAAATGATATAAATATGGAACAAGTGTAAACTTATTATTAAAACTTCATATTTATAAATTTATAAAATAAAACAAGATGTTAAATATAAACATCATGTTTTACAATTCAATGAAATTTAGCTAAAAATAGTACACGTTAATTCATCAAACATATTATAATATCCTTTTGACTTTTTCATATTTAATTACATTTATAAGTAACTATTTTCTTTTAAATCTAATGCAATACACACGCGTGTATATAAAATGTGTCAATTTTTATTTTATAGTATACTTTAAGGAAATTAAAGTACAATTCATCTTTTCCATCAAATGATATTTTAGGTATTAACCTTATTTTATATGATATATTTAGGGATGACAACGGAGCGATAATTTTATATGATATATTTAGGGATGGCAACGGAGCGGGATAACCTCCTCGCCCCGCCAGACAATTTCCCGCCCCATTACCCGTTTAAGGCAAGGCGGGACGGGGCGGGTTTACGACCCCGTTTATTTATTTATTTTTAAAATTTTGATAATTCATTTTATTGCTCTCATTCATTAAAGTGAGATAATGATATATTTTTAAATTTTTTTATTTAGCTCATGTTTGGTACACATTAGAAATTTTATTTTCATTCTTTTACTCATTTTCAACCAAACATCCTTCAATACAATAAAATTTTTCATCACATCAATAATTTTTTCTTCTTTTTCAACCACACATTCTCCATCAGTTTACTATTCTAGAATACATTCTTTCCAAAATAATGTGGCTCAAACACACCCTTATTTTCAAAAGTTAAATTACTTGAATATATTGGTAAACAAATGATTTTATTGTTTGTCATTTAAATTATTCAAATATATTTGGTAAACAAATGTTTTTATTGTTTGTTATAGTTTTTAGATAATCTTAGTTATCATTTTCTATTAAAACTAATGAAATTTCGTGGATTTTTTTATTTAAATTATTGAATTCTAAAAAAAAAAAATTAAAAGGAATGGGACGAGGCAAGCTACCCATTATTCGTATCCATCCCAGGGCAAAGTTACCCTCTCGTCCTCGATCCGAATACTCGATTAAGTGGGTAATTTTCACTCCATTCGGGACGAGGCCCACGAGTATCGAGTTTGTCGAATTTTTTTTGTCCTTCCTAGTAGAGGTGTCAATCCGGATGGTCCGGGCGGCATCGGCCTGCTAACATATGAGCCCGATAACGGTCCGCGTCAAAAAAGTCCGCTAGATGCCGGTTCCGGGTCGACTCACAGTTTTGAACTACAACTCAGGCCCGCCCGCTGACCATCTGGGTCGAGCCCATACAGGTCGCAGTTTGTTCCGATTTAGCCCGTATGATTGTATAAATAAAATTATAAAAGTATAAAAAATTTCATATTTATAGCAAAAAATATTTTTTTTATTAAATGTAAACTAAGAATTGAACAAAATGATAAATTCATATTTATACCAATAAATATTTACATAGAATTCAAATTTAATGTTACATGAATTATTTATAACTTTGCAAAGTTAAATTTAACTTAAACAAATAACAACTAATTGCATTTCTAATTACTATTATCAAATATTTATAGTATAAGTATATCATAACTAAATTGACACCTACTTAACTATAATATTTAATTTTTTTTTTTTCACGGGCCGCGGTTAATCGCGGCCCGTGAAGATGCAACATGTGAAGCCCACAGGTCACACCTCCTTGATTTGTGAACCGTCCGCTTGGATCATGGGTCAATCTGCGGTCCCGGATCGATTCAGACCGATTTTCACGGGTCTAACTGGCCCGTCGGTCTTGACACTTCTACTCCCTTCATATATTGTCTCAAAACATAACTTGGAGGCAACTAGTAGGTGGAAAAAGTTTGAGGACTTTCTTTTGTAAAATCTTGAAGTGAAAACTGAAAAGAATACTTTCTAACAAAAAGAAAATAAAAAATAAAAGAAGAAGAAGCGATTTCACTTCACGGTGATTTTACGAAACCTCATTAATCAACTAGCATATTTTTGCGCCTCCACAGTCCTCTCCGATTGCGGATAGGCCTATGTCATACCAGAGTTTAGGGTTTTCAGATCTGAACTTTGACAATAAGTAAAAACAAATCCCCTTATTCTTTTTTTCTTGAATTGGGGTTTTATACAAATAATATCACTTCTCAAATATTTTCTTGAAGAAGAAGTGAAAGTGGGGTATTTGAGGCAATACAATCGGAGAAATCTGAGCTGCCAATGCAATTTGATTCATTGAAATTGTTGGTTATTTCTGTGGGTTTCTTGGGAAACCGATAAAATTGAAGTCTTATTTTGAGCTCATCAATGTCTTGGGCAGGACCGGAAGATATTTACCTCTCTACTTCTCTTGCCAGCTACCTTGACAGTAAGTTTCTTTTCTTTTATTCAGTACTTTTTTTATATTTTGCTATTATGTTGTAAAGTTGGGGTGGTAATTGGATATTTCTTGATATTTGAATCTAAATTTTGATCTTTTTAGGTACCTGAATTTTTTTTATTGGTATACGTGCCAATTGTTCTTGAAGTCAGTAGGTTGTGGGAATTTGCAATTCAGCCATATTTGTGTTACGGAATTGAATTTTACTTTTTCTTTTATGGGTGTACTGGGGTGAGTTCCTAATGGAGATTTTGACATATGGGGAGCGGGTGCTAATTTCAGCTGTATGCCTTTGTAAGCCTATATGTAATGGTCATATATTCATGTTTTGGATTAGTTGTTTCCATGGTTTTTACATTGGTTGGCCTTTTATGCTTTATTGTTTTAAATATAAAGCTTTTTCAGGAAAAAGGGTTAAGATATCCTTCCTACTTTGTCCATTTTCATCAGTATGACTCATTACACTTTAGTTTTCAAGAGTAACTCCTGTAGGATTGTTTAATTTCAAACACCAAATTTTGTTTGTGAGATAAATGTGGTTTCTTTATGAGATAAATGTGGTTTCTTTATGAGGTAATAGAAAGATATGCTTCATGCCATGAGCAGGAAGCCATCAAAATATGAACTTTACCTTGTGAACATGTACTGATTACTTATTAAGTCTTCTATATCAATGGATGTTGACGTGTTGTTTTGGAAATTTTAATTTCCTCATTATAAATTGACTTTCGAATTGCCTACTCAGAATAGAATATTGAATTATATTTCTTGGTTCGGAATACCAATAATTGGATGAAACAGAAGCTCTTTCTTTCTCAATGTAGTGACAAAATTTCAATTGCTTCCATCTTTTGTTTATCTTATCCTTTAGTGCCACTTCAAAATGGACTCCACAAGCTTATTATTGCTTACAGTCCAAGAAATGAAACCTGCATTAGTACTGCTGTTGTCTGGCTTATATTTGTGTTTAAACATCACTTCAATAAATTGTTTCCAATTTAAACCCTAAAATATCTGGATGGTTCTGATGATGATTGGAATGACTTAGATAATTTTGATTCCGGGTACAAGAAATTCAAAACTAACAAATGCGGTTTGTCTAGAAAAGATGAGATTCAAAAATATTTGATGGAACCAAATGAATATGCAGATGATACAAATTTTGATATTTTGAATTGGTGGAAGATAAATACCCCAAGATTTAAAATTTTGTCAAATATTGCAAAAGATGTGCTTGCCATTCATGTATCTACAGTTGCTTCTAAGTCGGCATTTAGTACTAGAGGGCACATTTTTTATTGTTTTAGGAGTTCTTTAACTCCTCCTTTTTCTTTTTTGACATTGAGACTTCTGTTTTCTTCCCCAGAGAAACTCCTCGTATTGCTAAGAGATGGAAGGAAATTATTGGGGACTCTTCGTTCTTTTGATCAATTTGGTAATGATTTTGACATATATGTGTAATGTATATTTTGCCTGCTTATACAATTCATCATCGTCTGACTTACAAAAGTTTCAATATTTCATTTGTAGCCAATGCTGTTCTAGAAGGTGCATGTGAGCGTGTTATTGTTGGTGATCTTTACTGTGACATCTTATTAGGTCTATATGTAATCCGTGGGGAAAATGTTGTCTTGATTGGCGAACTGGTATGTATTGTCTTATTTCTGCAGAATCTATCTTGCTTCCTTTTGCTTTATATGAATTGATTGTGATTGATTAGGATTTGGAGAAAGAGGAACTTCCTTCGCATATGACTCGGGTATCAGAAGCAGAGATAAAAAGGGTAATTATTTGTGGTGTTCTATAGTGAGCAAATTATAATTGAAAAGATTGGATGGATTTTCATTTTCAATGCATGTTGTTGCTTGTGTTATAAAGGTGCCTTAGTTTTTTTTTTTTTTTTTTTTCCAATTTTCTTTTTCTAGGGTCCGTGTGCTGCGGGCAGGGGTGAGGGGTTGCACGATTTTTATTTGTGGATTGTTTCCATCAACTTCAATCTTGGACCTTGCCTTTTGAAATATTGGAGTGTGCTGGTGTAACAAATTTTTTGGCAATTTTGTTAATAGCCTTAAATATGCATATTTTTGTCAAGCGTTCCACTTTTATCCACATATTTCATGAGACCATAAATACCACCTACTTAGCCCTTTTTCAGTTGTTTGTGCCCAATTTTTTGAGAGTAGAATTTGTAAAAAGTGATTTTTTTAAGAAAACGTGGGGTTAAAGAAGTGTCTTGGGTTTACATGCAAAATTATTTTATTGGAAGAGCATGTGGTTGAAATTGAGTTTGGAGAAAAATGAGTCTTTAAATAATGGGGTTCAAACAAGGACTTATTCACCATTCATTTCTATCTATTGATAATTTAAATTGTTTATAAAAACTTGCGAACATATGCAAAGAAATAAACTAAGAACTTATCTATTTTAACAAAATGATATGTGGTGGTGAAATATACTCTTTCAAGTGAATTCCTTAGTTTGGGTGGAAATTCCAAGTAATTTCTATTCAGAATGGAAGTCATGTCGCCGTGAAATGTTGACTCTTGCATCGCCGTGAAATGTTGACTCTTGCATGTATCATGCTCCACCTTTAAAATTCTCACGGTTCTTTAGCCTCAGCTTATCATATTTTTTATTTGAACCCCGACTCCTTTCTTTACATTTGCACTTGCATGTATCACTCTGATATTGTTTGATTTTGTGCTTTTTGAGATGATGGGAGAATCCGTTAATGGATGGAACCTGGTGATTTTTAGCGTATTCTTGGCCAGAGTAAACTAAGCCTTTTTTTTTTTGGTCTGAATTTTCCTTGGGTTAGTTAGGACTTGGCTTCCCAACCTTTCATGTAGCATAGTTATGGGTCCTCAACCTATTTAAATATGTGAATTTGGGTCCTCACGTGACAAAAATTCATCAATTTGGACGTTCAAATTGCAGGCAACTTTCAGTTTGACGGGTACAATCCAGTAATCTAATTCTGTCTATTCTTTCTTCTTTCGCATTTGCTTCCTCAAGTTTTGCCCTCTAGCTGTGGGTCATGGAAAGTCCCAAATGATTTTAGCCCCCGTTTTGGCTCCATTTTTCCAAAAAAATATATTTTTCAAAAACTCATTTTCAACTACACATTCTCCCATAAAATAATGTTATACGTAAACTCAAAATTTTTCCTTAATTTCTCATCACAGTCTCCAAAAAATCACTATTCCAAAACATATTTACGCCCAATATCTCATTTTAGTGGAGGCACAACAGAGGCTTAATGTCTATATTGATGGTTTTGATCATTTGGGGTCATAGATTCGCTATTTTAAATAGGTTGGGGACCCATAACAACACCACTCAGAAGGTGGAGGAGATCACCCATAATTTACCCCTTTTCCTCTCTCAATGTCATAAAAAAAAATGATAAAAACTCTTCAAAAGGTGGACAAATTCACAAGTTTTGTATTTTTGTGAGTTCTTATTTGTGGCCTCTTCTTTGGACGATAAGCCATTGTACCAGGTGAATATATAGATATTAGTAGGGCAATCTGAGTATTCTGATTTATTTATTTCTTTTGAAACCCTAGACGGTTGCTATGCATTTGTATGTATGTATTTGCTTATCCAAATACTATTCTTCTTATACATTCATTCTGTACTTTGATCAGGCACAGAAGGTAGAAAGGGAAGCTTCTGAACTCAAGGGAACTATGCATAAGAGGATGGATTTCCTCGATATGGATTGATGTTCATGTTTGTGACATCCATTTCTGCAGTTTCCTCAAAGCTCATGCCAAGATTCCGCAAATATTATCGCGGTCTATAGCTTTGTAGAAAATATTGCTGATATCGGGTCTTATCATTTATGTCGCTTGTTTTTCAACATTTAAACAAAATTATGAAAGACGATTAGTTTTCTCCTGTAGATGTATCGAGCAGGATGTGTGCCTATCTTCATCTTAATGATTTGTTTGGTGAAGTTTCCTATATCGTACAATGAAACTGTGTTATGAATGGTCGAAATATCTCGGTTCTTCCGTATTATTTTGTTTGGAAGGACTTTGAGTTTTGGTCATGTTGACTGCTTGTATAAACAGGTAGGGCATGACATTTTAATTATTTTGAAGTAACACCTAAAGTTTGTTCATTTATAATCCCGTTATATGTTTACTTAAAGATATCGTGTTGGACTGCATGACAATCTTGTGACCTTTGGATGTCACATTCGGTTGAATCGAATTAACTCAAATCATACACTGACACTGTAAAATATTAACACCATTTAAATAATGGGTCACAATCACAATTGATGGATAGGGCCAAAAGAAAAAGAGAGAAAAAAAAAAAGCCAGTTACCCGTGTTACAACTTACAAAAATAGATTCTTTCGCTCAAACTGAATGAAAGTCACAATCTGTTAACGGTCATATAGTTACAATAGTCACAGGGCCACAATCTAGGATTTTTCATCTTGATGAGGTGCAGTACCAAAATTAGGGAGAATACTCACAAATAGGCGGGCCTCATTTTTGTCAATATCTAATTCACATGGGGGCCCACCCCCATGTTAGTACCTGTATTTTTTCTGTATGAGCAGAAAAATTCTCAAAACTATAGTGAGTATTTTTTTTTCTAGAGACAATTTGGGGTTTTGGATAGGAGAGGTGTGGATGTCAACGAGCCGAGCCGAGTCGAGCTTGAGCCGAAAAAAAAAAAGCTCGAGCAGAGCCCGAGCTTTTTTGGGCCCGAGTCGAGCCGAAAAAAGTGAGGCTTGGCCCCAGCCTTAGCTGGCCGAGCCGAGCCCGAGCCAGCTCAGGTTTTTTTTTTTTTTTTGTGACACCTTATAGCCTAATGTCGGATAACATGTTAGATTTATAAATGAGTAAATATCCATTATAACAAAGTAAGAAATCTTTTGAATGATCGATTTAAATTTTCTTATAAATTTTAGTAACCATTGATGAAATTAAGTCAATTTTTAAATGTAATCAAGCACTATATATCACTAATAATTTCACTTAATATAGAATAATAAAAATTTGTGTAAATGAGAAAATGCTTACTTTAAATATTTAGGCACTTAGAGTTTTAGAGAAATGAAAATAGTAATAAACTAATAATACAATAAATATTAAACAAACAAATATCACTAATTTTTCAAAATAATCTATGTGATACATTATGAGATAAATTTGTCACTTATAATTAGTTTATTAGTTTCATGATGAGTGGAATAAGTTGGCAAATTTTTGTGGTTTTTTTTTTTTTTTGCGGGCCGGCTTGGCTCGGGCCGAGTCCTCAAAATGAGGCTCGTGGAACCGAGCCCGAGCCGGGCTTTTTCTGAGCCGAGCCCGAACCGTGCGAGCCGCCGAGCTTTTTTGCCGTCCCTAAAGAGCGGAAAAGTTTCATAGACTCACACTTTGTTAATTTAGGTAACTAATTGTGGATAATTATTTTCATTTATTTTTTTTATTAAAATCATTCATCATCTCACAAAATTCAAGATTTTTACAATTTCAACATTATTGCTTGTTGACCTATGGTTGACTTTTCGTTTTAATTATCACAAACAAATTACATTTTACTCTAACAAATTGTATTCAAGTATTTTAGAGTGATCATTGCAATATCTTTGAAGACGCCAAAGATCAAAGATCACAAGAGTTGCAATTCAACAAATCAACATGGAAACAAGCTTGACAAATGAAGGGACGTAAAGATGAAAGTCGACACGAAGAATTGCATATGAAATCATTGAGATACTAAACTTAGATACCAAAATTCATGTAAAGGTAAAATGTTTCAATACTTGGCAAATGAATTACTAAGAGCTAAAAGTAAATTTTTATGCATAAAATAAATTATTTTCAAAATCAAATGATAGCATAAAATTTTTATCAAGTCACTTACTTTAAAAATAATACGTGAGAAAATACTTCAAGAAATTGTATCAAACGAAAAATTACGTAAAAAAAAGTGTCCGGGGGCAAAAATGTCCATCCAGGCGTCCAAATGAGGAATCAAACGTCCGGATGACCTCCAACTGTCACTTTTTTTACCGTTCTGACATTTTCAAATGGCTAATTTTTTATGAGAGATTAATTTTTATCGCGGGCCCCACCCCCTTGTGAGAGGTTATCATCCATTGTTGTAACCCAAAGTTGTACAAGTAGAATTATTCATTTTTTAAACTATTCGAACGCATGAATACCTTGTCCGGATGGACAGAGTTTTGGGCGGTTTAAGTGCTATAAATACATCATTCACTCTTCACTTGAAATAACTTTTCTCAAGCATTAAAGTGATACTTTTATTGATCCCAACAACCTTATTTTCTATACTTAGAAGATCAAAAGTATTAAATGCTTGAAAAACTTTTGAGCGATTAAACTTTGTGAAAATCCTTATTTCATTAAAAGTTTTCAACCTAAACACTATGAGTTATACTATTTGCCATCTATTGAAGTGTTTGTTTCTTATTTTCTTATACTCATCTTTGGATCTATTATTAGATAAGAAGAGAAGATTTATCTTGTAAATTCATTTTGATTTGTGGGTCGTGTTGATGTCCCGAAAAATTCAACATAGTAAAAGGATCGGTGCTCCTTGGTTGTAAGTCAAAGGAAGCGTTGTAAATGGTTGGATTGCACCATAAGTCAATCAACATAGTGAAATAGACATTGCTCTTATCGGAGAGATTGGTAACGGGGGACGTAGATCAATACGTTGTATCGAACCTTCATATTATAGTTTGCACTCTCTAACCCTTTTACTTAACGTTTTTACCTTGTGCAAGTTTGTATTGTTTGATTTACGTGCTTACTTGTGTTTAGTTTATTTCTCTATCATCCGTGTGTCCATTAGATTAAAATCTTGAGTAATTAACGAAAAAGTTTTAATAATCAATTCACCACCCTCTTGGTTAACCATTCTTAGGCTTTCAATTGGTATCAGAGCTCGATATTCACCTCTTTAAGATTTCACAATCTTGAGTTATGGCTAACACCATGTTTCAAAATTTTGAGGAGCATTCTACAAACCGGCCTCCTTTCTTTGATGGCACACATTACAATTATTGGAAAGCTAAAATGATTATTTATGTTCAATCTATTGATTATAACATTTGGGAAATAATTGAATATGGTCCCTATGTGCCAACAAAGACTATTAAGATTGATGGTAAACCGGAACAAAGCATTCCTAAATCGAGAGAGAAATACAATGAAAAAGATAGAAGAAAATTGTCATTAAACGCTAAGGTCAAGAATTTGCTCTATTGTACCCTAGATAGAAACGAATTCAATAAAATTAACACATGTGATTCGACTCATGAAATTTGGCTTGCTCTCGAAGTCACTCATGTTGAAACGAATAAAATTAAGGAAACTAAATTAAATATGTTGGTTAAAGAATTAGAAAACTTCTTTATGAAACAAGATGAGTCCATTGTTGATATGATTACACGTTTTATTGACATTGTAAATAGTTTAAAAAGTTTTGATCAAAAATATACTAACATCGAACTCTTGAGCAAAATGCTTAGGTCACTTTCGGAGGAATTGAGTCTCATACGGATGCTTATTGAAAATACAAAGGATGTGAATACATATCCTTTGGAAGAATTGTGTGGAACCTTGATGAACTATGAACTCAACAATGTCGAGATCAAGAAGAAGACAAGAAAAAGTAAAGAAGAATTGAAAGAGGCTCATAAACAACAAATTACTCTAAAATCGACTATTGATGAAGAAACATCAACCAACAACATGGGCGATGAATAGCTCGATGATCTAGTCTTTCTCATCAAAAAATGGAGAGTATTTCGAAACAATAAAAAGTTTCAAATGAAGTACGACAAAGGAGAAAAAAGGAGAAAAAAATTATTTGCTACGAATGTGACAAACCCGGTAACAAGAGAACCGAGTGTTCAAACAAAAAGAAAAGTTTCAAGAAAAAAGCACTTCAAGCTACTTGGGATAATAGTGACGATGAAAATCAAAATAAAAGCGATGATCAAGATGAAATCGAGAACATGTGTTTCGTGGCCCTCGAAAATGAGGTAAATACAAAAGAAATTTTTTCTTACGATGAGTTACTTAATTCTTATGATGAATTACTTGAAAATTTTGAAAAACTTGCCTTAAGTTACTCTATTCTCAAAAATAAAAACTCTTTATTGAAAGATAAATTAAAGAAAACTTTAGAAAAATCAAAGGAAAAAGTTGATTACGATTTATTGGTTAAGAAAAACATTTATTTGAAAGAAAAGGTTGAAGATTTGATAAAAGTCATTTACAAATTTACCGAAGGCAAAAAGAATTTTGATCTAATGCTTGAGAATAAAAAATGTGTGTTTGACAAAGGAGGAATCGGATTCAAACCCTCTTTAAAATAAAAATCTCTTAAAAACATGTCGTTAAGGATTCAAACACCACTTGTACCTTTTGTAATAAAATTGGACATGTATCTTTTAATTGTTTAGCTAAAAAGAAATTATATTTTGAAAACAAAAATAAGTGGATTAAAGAATCCTAAAAAACTAACTACCAAAGATCCAAATTTGTATGGGTACCAAAAATCAAAAATTAAATTGTTTTTATGGGTACCAAAAAAAATCAAAAGGAAATGATTCTTGGACAATGGATGTTCGAAGCACATGACCGAAGATCAATCATTACTTTCAAACTTCAAAAGAAATGATGGAGGTCATGTAACCTTTGGAGACAATACTAAGGGGAAGATTATTGGAATCGGCAACATTGAGAATTACTTATCCCCCTCAATCGAGAATGTTTTATTGGTTGATAACCTCAAGTATAACTTGCTAAATATTAGTTAATTATGTGATAAATGCTATAATATAAAATTCGATTATTCCAAATGCCTAATTAAGGATGCTACATCAAAAGAGGTAATTTTCATTGGGAGCCGAAATAAAGATGTTTATATCATAAATATTGAATATGAAAATAATGAACATTGCTTACTCGAATTAAAAGATGAAACATGGCTTTGACATAGAAGGCTAGGTCATGTAAACATGGACCTTATTTCAAAAATTTCTAAAAATTGTTTTGTAAAAGGATTGCCAACTTGAAATTTGAAAAATACAAAATTTGCGATGCTTGTTAACTTGAAAAGCAAGTTAAGATCTCTTTTAAACCAAAAATCTTCTTTTTAATAACAAATTCATTGCAACTTCTCCACATGGATCTCTTTGGACCATCGAGAACGGCTAGTTAGGCGGTAAACATTACGTCTTTGTTATCGTTGATGATTTTTCAAGATTTACATGAGTTATATTTTTAAGTGCAAAAGATGAAGCATTGAAGGCATTCAAACATTTTTGTAAGAAAGTTGAAAATGGAAAATGTCACACTATTACCACCATTAGAAGTGACCATGATGGATAATTTGGCAATCTTGCGTTTGATGATTTTTGTAACGATATATGAACACAATTTTTCGGCTCCTAGAACTCTACAACAAAATGGTGTAATAGAAAGGAAGAATCGTACAATACAAGAAATGGCTCTGACTATGCTAAATGAAAATAATTTACCTAAATATTTTTGGGTCGAAGCCATTACTACCGCATGCTATATCATAAATAGAGTTTTAGTAAGTCGTAAGAAAACCAAAACTCCTTACGAGCTTTGGAAGAATAGAATTTCCAACATTATCTATTTCAAAGTTTTCGGTTGCAAATGTTTCATTTTAAACACAAAAGACAATTTGGAATAATTTGACTCAAAATTCGATGTCAGAATGTTTCTTGGTTATTCATAGACTAGTAAAGCTTATAGAGTTTTCAACAAAAGAACTATAGTCATTGAAGAATCTATGCATGTTACATTTGATGAGACTAATCTTTTTGATCAAGAAAAAGGTATTGATGATGATGTAGGTTTGGAAACCCCTTTCAAACAAATGAATATTCAAGACAAAGTAGTATCAAATGAAGAACAATCAAAGGAGCCCAACAATCATTTTGAGTTGTGGGTCATGTTGAGGTCCCGAAAAGTTCAACATTGTAAAAAGATCGATGCTCATTGGTTGTAAGTCACCGGAAGCGTTATAAATGGTTGGATTGCACCACAAATCAATCAACATAGTGAAAAAGACATTCCTAATGCCGCAGAGCTTGATAACGGGGAACGTAAATCATTGCGTTGGATTGAACCTTCATATTATATCGTTTACACTCTCTAACAATTTTACTTAACATTTTTACCTTGTGCAAATTTGTATTATTTCATTTACGTGCTTACTTGTGTTTAGTTTATTTCTCTATCATCTATGTGTTCATTATGTTAAAATCTTGAGTAATTAACAAAAAAAATTTAATAACCAATTCACCCCATTTTGGTTAGTCAATCTTGGGCTTTCATTACTAATTTTTCATTTTCTGAATTTGTAAAATTGTAGGCAGGAACGGACCCAACATTGAAATTCAGATTGGGCGAACTTTGACCGGTCAACGTTGACAATTAACTATCGTAAGAACGATGTCGTTTATTAATATTTAATTAAATAATATTAAAAATTATTCAATATATATGTAAACACACTAAAACGTAGAGAGAGAGAGAGAGAGAAATATATATATATATATATATATGAAAACGTAATTCAATACAACTCAAAATGCTAAAGAAATATGCAATACAACATACTCGGTAACTGTGATCTCCGACAACTGCATTTTACGGAATCTCATGTTTTGAAAACGTTGCAATATTACCTCATTCTCAATTTTTCCAAAAATCTTTCTCCATGTAAACCATCAAATTTTCATTCAACCAATCGTCTCTCATTTTTGTTGCGCAAGTCACTCTTGATTAGATTCATAACAGAGAATTGAGATCGTAAGTCCCAAATGGAAAATGAGCCAAAATCCAAATCACAAAGGTGTGTTTGAGCCACATTATTTTGGAAGAATGTATTTTGAAATAGTAGATTGATGGAGAATGTGTGGTTAAAAATAATTATTGATATGATGGAAAATATTATTTTATTGAAAAATGTGTGGTAGAAAATAAGTAAAAAAATGAAAATAAAATTTTTAATGTGTACCAAATATGGGCTCAATCAACCTAAACCCTAAATTAAAATAGTGCAAGTGTGTAACACATAAATCAGACAATCAGTGAACTAATGTCTCATAATCTCATACGTCATATGATATAATCTCATTTCAAATTTATGATAAATGAAAATAATGTTACCTTATATAGTTGTATTTATATTTGTGAAAACTGATTTCTAGGAATTAGGTTTATCTACTTTCCTTGTATATTCATATTTGTACAGTATATATATACAATCAACATGACAATAAGAAAACGATTTTTACAGAAATTCTCTAGATTGTTCAACCTCTTTTGACTTGGTATCAGATCGGAGGTTCTAAGTTCTTACCGGGTGTTTTTTTTTCCGATTCGTCCCTTCGGTTTCATATTGGGCTTGTCGCGATCGGACCATTCTGTTTCGGTCGTGATCGAACCATCCATTTTTGGGTTGGGCTAATTGTTTCGGTCTTGGTCAGGTCGCGAGCGCGTGTCTCTGGTTTCGTTGCTGGTCATTGCTGGGTCTTGGTGCAGTATGGTAGGCATCGCTCGAGCTCGTTACCTTCAGATTTTCGATCGTCTTCTAGGGGTTCCAGTTCCGACGAGTTCTTGTCTGTTGAAGTCTTCCTTGGGTTCGATGTTTTCACTGTGTGGGTCTTCTTTGGTTCTTCCTGTGGCTGGGTCTCTCTGTATTCTCTCTGTGGCGGTTCACTTTGGTTGGGTACTTCATTTGGGCCGGTCTTTCCTATTTGGGTTCTTTTGGGCCTCTCTTGGTTATTTAATTCTTTGTTATTTGGGTCTCGTTATTGAGTTGGATATTTATTTCATAATGTCATCCGACAAGTTAAACTCATTTCTTATTCGTTTTAATGGAAAAAAATTACTCGGCTTGGGAGTTCCAATTTCAACTATTTGTCAAAGATAAAGAGTTGTGGGGTCATCTTGATGGCAGTGACCTTGTTCTAAATGTTGTCGATGCTTTATCGAAGTGGGAAATCAAGGATGCTTGGGTTATGACCTAGATACTAGTTTGGTCGAACCTGACCTCATTCTCAATCTGCGACCTTACAAAACTGTTGTTGATATGTGGGCTTATCTTGGCAAGGTTTACAAGAAAAACAATACCGCTAGACGTTTTCAATTTAAGTTTGAAATGTCTAATTTTACTCAGGGAAGCCTATCCATTGAAGAATATTTTTCGGGTTTTCAAAATCTTTGGGCTGGATATTCAGATATAGTTGATGTTCCAGCTACACCTCTTTCTGTTGTTCAATCAGTGCATGAGATAAGCAAGAGGGACCGATTCTTGATGAAGCTACATCCCGACTTTGAGGCTGTGCAATCTAATTTGATGAACCATCATCCTGTACCATCTCTCGACACTTGTTTGGGTAAACTTCTTCGTGAGGAAAAATGTATTGTTACTCAGACTACCATGGAAACTCAGACTACCATGGAACAGAGGGATACTGTTAGTGGTCTTGTTACTGTGGCTTATACAGCATAAGGGTAGAGACATACGTATTGTACAGTATCATAACTGTAGAGCTTTTGGTCACATTGCTCGAGATTGTCCTAAGAAACTCTGTCATTATTACAAGAAACCGGGTCATCACATTGCTGTTTGTCCCATTCGACCTGCAAGGAATCCTATCGCTGCCTATCATGCCTCCACTATTGCATCTAGCTTTGCGACATTGCCTACTGCCTCACACGTTGTTCCTACTCCGGCTTCTGCATCCATTATTACCCCTGAAATGGTACAACAAATGATAAATTCTACCTTCTTTGCTTTTTGCCCCTCAAGTAATACAACTTCTTCTAAGCCTTGGTTTTTTTTACTCCGGCCCCTCTAATCATATGACCAATACAGTTAGTTATCTTTCCAATCTAAGAGATTATGATGGCAATCTCCAAATCCACACTGCTAATGGTAGTTCTCTCCCTATCCGCGATGTTGGTGACCTTTCCTCTTCCTTAACTAATGCTTTTGCGTCTCCTGACCTTTCTACAAATTTAATTTTGGTTGGCTAATTAGTTGATCATAATTTTGATGTTCATTTCTCTCGCTCTAGTTGTGCTGTGCAGGATCTGTCTCTGGGAAGAAGATCGGGACGGGGCCAAAAGTGGGACACCTCTTTCCTTTGCATCTTTCTCCCTCCCCCGGTTTTCCTTTACTTTCCTTTGCATGTAATACTTTTAGTATTGGTTCTAAATTATGGCATAAACATTTAGGCCACCCAAACTCTGATGTACTTCGTACTTTATTACGTTCTGCCTTATTGGGTAATAAAACATGTTCTTCTAATCTTTCGTTTGATTGTACATCATGTAAAATTGGCAAAAGCAAAACTCTACCTTTTCCCTGCCATGGGTCTCGTGCCTCCCAATGTTTCGACATTATTCATAGTGATGTTTGGGAGATTTCTCCTATTATTTCTCACGCCCGTTATAAGTACTTTGTAACATTTATTGATGATTTCAATCGCTTTACTTGGGTTTATTTTTTAAGGGCCAAAGCCGATGTCTTTTCATTCTTTCGGCGTTTCCTTGCTTTTTTTGAAACTCAATTTTCTAGCGGCATAAAAATCTTGCGATCTGATTCTGGAGGGAAATATATGTCCAATGAGTTTCAAAACTTTCTCCAAACTAAGAGTATCGTCTCTCAACGTTCTTGTCCTTCAACGCCGTAGCAAAATGGTGTTGCTGAGAGAAAGAATTGTCACCTTCTTGATATAGTGCGAACTCTTTTACTTGACTTATCTGTACCTTCTCATTTTGGTGTGAAGCACTTTCCACTTCAGTTCATTTGATTAATCGTTTACCCTCTCCCACTTTAAATCATGCCTCTCCATTCTTTCGGATGTATGGATATTCACTGTCATACTCCAATCTATGTACCTTTGGTTGTGTTTGTTTCGTGCACCTTCCTGTCCATGAGCGTCATAAGCTTACCGCTCAATCAGTTAAGTGTACTTTCCTTGGTTATCGTGTCTCTCAAAAGGGTTATGTTTGTTATGATCCTCATGCTCAATGCATCCGTGTCTCTAGGAATGTGATTTTTCTTGAACATCAATATTTTTTTCAATCTCATACTGTGTTACCATCTACACCTTTCTCTGTCTCGCCTACCTTCTCTGATTTCGCTGCTCATGTGGCATACGTTAAACCTGGACTTGTTTATGAATGACGCAATCGTGCATCTGGTGTCACCTCTTCTGTGCCCCTCCTAATCTCGACCCGACACCTAATCCTACTACGGTTCCTGCTTGTCTTCATAGGTCTACACGTCCTTCTCGACCACCTGATCGGTATGGTTTCTCATCTCCTGTCTCTCTTGTCGCTACATTATCTGCTATTTCCATCCCTTCTTCTTATAAATAGGCCATGGAACATGAGTGTTGGCAAAATGCAGTGAAAGCAGAACTTCGGGCACTTGAGAATAATCACACTTGGGACGTGTCTTGTCCTCCCTACGGTGAAACCTATTGGGAGTAAATGGGTTTTCTCACTGAAACTCCGTTCTGACGGCTCTTTGGATCTGTACAAGGCTCATCTTGTACAACTGGGTAATAGACAAGAATATGGGGTTGACTATGAGGAGACTTTTGCTCCTGTTGCCAAAATGACCACAGTGCGGACAATCTTAGCCATTGCTGCCTCCCAATCTTGGAAACTTCGTCAGTTGGATGTGAAGAACGCTTTTCTTCATAGCGATCTTCACGAAGCAATTTATATGAAACTTCCTTCTGGTATGACTACTTCTTCTCCTCATGACGTCTATCAGCTACGTCGTTCTCTATATGGACTCAAGCAAGCTCATCGGTCCTGGTTTGAGAAGTTTCGTGACACGCTCATCACTTTTAGTTTTACACAAAGTCAATATGATTCTTCTCTCTTCCTTCACAAATCGACCTTAGGTATTGTAATTCTGTTGGTTTACGTGGATAACATCATTATTACTGGCAGGACGGTAGTTTCATTTCTAAGCTTCAATAGTTATTGCATGCCACTTTTCACATGAAAGATCTCTGCCAGCTCACATACTTCTTGGGCCTGGAAGTTCATCATCAGGCACAAGGTATTTTCTTAAACCAGCATAAATATGTTCAAGATCTTGTTGCATTGGCTGGTTTGGAGGATTCTTCTTCTGTCGATACTCCTATGGAGGTCAATGTGAAGTACAGGAAAGATGAAGGGGATCTTCTAGAAGACCCTACCCTTTATCGTCGTCTAGTCGAGAGTCTTATTTATTTGACCACTACTCGCCCCGATATCTCTTATGTCGTTCATCAGGTTAGCCAATTTATGTCTTCCCCTCGGCGTCTTCATCTTTGTTACTGTTCGCCGTATTGTTTGTTATCTCCGTGGATCTCCTTCTCGTGGGTTGTTCTTCCCTAAAAGGTTTTCTCTTCAACTCTTAGCCTACAGTGATGCTGACTGGGCTGGATGTCCAGATACCCGTTGTTCGACTACTGGCTGGTGTATGTTTTTGGGTGATGCTTTAATCTCTTGGAAATGTAAGAAACAAGATCATGTTTCTAAATCATCTACTGAGGCTGAGTACTATGCCACGTGTACCGTTTGTTCTGAGATTATTTGGTTGCGAGGTCTTCTAGGGGAGTTTGGGTTTCCTCATGCTCATCCTACTCATCTCCATGCAGATAACACTAGTGCTATTCAGATTGTAGACAATCATGTCTTTCATGAACGCACCAAACACATTGAGGTTGATTGTCACTTTATTCGTGACACTTTGATAAATCAAGTGATATCTCTTCCCTACATTTCTTCTGATCTTCAGGTGGCCGATATTTTCACGAAAGCAATGACTCGACTGCGACATCAATTCCTTGTTGGCAAAATTGCTGCTGGTTGATCTCCCCGTATCAATTTGAGGGGGATGTTACCTTATATAGTTGTATTTATATTTGGGAAAACCGATTTCTAGGAATTAGGTTTATTTACTTTCCTTGTATATTCATATTTGTACAGTATATATACACAATCAACACGGAAATAAGAAATAACGATTTTTACAGAAATTCTCTAGATTGTTTAGCCTCTTTTTACAAATAAGACAACTAATTTCTCATTTCAAATCAATGAACTACATCACAAGACAACAAATTTACTAATTGCAATTTACTATTTGCATAAGAACCAAGTATACCTAAACCATTAGCAAAGAAATCTGACAAACGGAGACTATTTCTGCATTTCATTACACTTAAATTTCATGATTTAACATTGAATATGATATGACCAAAATAATTCATAAACACTTAAAAAATGACGCACGTAATGCCCAAAAACAACTTACGGTTTCAAATTCATCAAAACTCGCTACGGACGGTAGAAGCCTGACGACAGGTTAGCCGGACTAGTGGTGGCAGGCGATAGCGATAGACAGGCGATTGGGCGACAGTCGAGAGATTGGAAATTGGTGAAGATGAATCCTCAAAAATTTGGGGATGTATTTCGATTTTGGAATGAAGGCCTGAAGACTGAAGTCATTTGGTCATTTGCATTGGGCCTATATATTATATAATTAAGGATTGTGCCCCGAACAAATGGCTCAATCCAATTACAAAAAAAAAAAAAAATAATAATGGGCTAAGCCGAATTGGCCCAATTTATATAAAAAAAAGATTATGGGATGGGCCAAATTGACCCAATTTCACAAAAAAAAAAAAAAAAAGGTAGAAGGGATGAAGAAGACGAAGTAGCAGGGACGGAAGCTGCTGGCGAACTAGCGAAATTCCTGACTGCTCCGTCGGTCCAGCAGAGCTCAGCACGCGCAGTCAGGGGCGGACCCGCACCTGGCCAGCCCCCGCGGCCGCCCGTGTTGGGTCCGCCGGAAGTTTCAGAACCGCCAGGACTGGGAGCCGGATTGAAGATCAGAAACTAAAGAAGGATGAAAAAAAAGGAGGAGTCTGCTGGACCGAGCTGGAGCTTGAAGTGGAGTCGCCTTGTTTTATTGGTCCAATTAATGAGCCCAACTGCCCAACCCAATAGCTACAGGCCCACAACAAAACCAATTAATCCAATATCCCAAATTCCCAATTCCATTCTTCTTTTGCTTTGGTCCGGTTGAGAGGAGAGTTGGAGAGGAGACGAAGCGACGAGGGGAGAGAAATTGTTTTGGGGCTTGGTCGCGGCTTGGGGTTTTTGACGTAGGCGATGGTCCGGTGGAGCTGTGAGTTTTTGGGCTTGAGCTGCGTAGTGGAGTGGAGCTTCCGGGTTCCAGTTCCGGCTTCGAGCCTTCGACAGTTCGACCGTTCGTCTCTTCTAACCCGGTAACCCCTGCTTCTCCTTTCTTTTTCTGCAGACTGCAGCCGTACCCGTATTTCACTTTTAGGATGTCCAATTTTTGGCATTCTGCAATCTGCACACTGTATTTCATATTTTTATTTTCGATTATTATTATTATTTTTTAATTTTTGTTAATTTGTGAAATGTGAATTATGAGAAATGAGAATTTATGTTATATTATTGATTTATTGTTTGAGAGACTGAGGCTATGAGTTAGGAGTGTTAGGATTTATAATTTTGAATTGTGTTTGTCAGTTTGTGTAATGTGAAACGTGATTTGGGAATTTAGGGGTAAGTGAAAAAAATGAATGGTGAAAAATGAAAATGTTTGACTCAATTAAACCATGTCCATGTGTACAACAGTGATCAACGTCGTAAACCCTCAACCTTCTGCGAGAAAAATTAATATCATAATCAAAGTAAGGAGAAGGTATAAACACGAACTAAACATACCCCCAAGCAGTTCTAGGCGCTTGTAGACGTTGATCGGTCGGCGTTGACCGATCGCTGATGTAGACGTTGACCGGTCAACGTCCGCCTGGGCTGGGCTGGTGGGCTGGGTCCGCCCCTGCGCGCAATCGCATCCCATGGTCGAGTGCTGGGTCTGTCCCTGATTGTAGGCATCGATTTTTCCCTTTTCTTTTTGTATTTAGTGATTCTTCACTTAAATATTTGTATTGCTATTTTTTCGTATATTTTTAGCTTCTAAAATAAATTCTCAGTAAGAAAATTCGGTAGACAAATCTAGGGACCGATCTGAATTCTCAACAAAATAGACCTATCAACTTATTAATTCATTGCTTAAATATCATGTTTACTAATTAATTCCATGGCAACAATGATTTGATCAATCAGCATTCAGTAGTTTAGAAAGCTGACCGACAGCACCAACTTGTTTTTAACACAATCAACTGGACCGGGTTAATAGCAATTTATTAGAGTCACAATCAGCTGCAACCGGTAGTACAAATTGCAGCACTTGAATCACAAGTCAAATACATGACTAGGAAATCCTATTCAAAAATAAAAAATAAATAGCAATATCTCTAGGGGTAGTCATAGAGCAATTCAATAGAATCAAATCAAATCGAGGGTGTTTGAGCCACATTATTTTGAAAGAATGTATTTTAAATAATAGATTGATGGAAAATGTGTGGTTGAAGAAGAAGGAAAATTTATTGATGTGATGAAAAATATTATTTTATTGAAAAATGTTTGGTTGAAAATGAGTAGAAGAATGATAATAAACATTTTAATATGACTCAAATAGGGGCCGAGTATCAATGAGAATTTTTACTTATAGATTCGTTACAATTGGCAATTTATGTACAATTAGTCAATCATGACGGAATCGAACTTTACTAAGCTAGCTATTTTTGAGCTGCATAATGTATAGTCAATCGTGTTTGACTCAAATTTGAGTCAATTATGATACTTGGAGCTTGTTTAGGAGAATGCGTGATTTCTGAATAGTGATTTTTATTGTGTAAATGTGTGGTTGAAAATAATCATATAACAAATCATAATAAATTCATAGCTTCTGTTTGATCCACATTAAAATTTTTATTTTCATTCTTCTACTCATTCAACTACACATTTTTCAATAAAATAATATTTTACATCACATTAATAATTTTTCCTTCTTTTTCAACCATACAGTATCCATCAATCTACTATTTCAAAATATATTTTTTCCAAAATAACGTGACTCAAACACTCCCATAGTTGTCAAACAGGCAGACTCTCAACAACGATATTTATATGCTAATATTTATAAAATAGTGATTATTTGTGAATCCATGGTAAACTTCAATCGTGATAGAAGTAAAAGAAATTACTCGAATGATTGCCAATCCTAATTGCACCCTAATCCAAATTGGATTTCAATTGGGTGCATGTTTAGCATAACGTAACGTGCGTCACAGCGTATCATTTTCAGCCTGTTCTTTGATGAGTCAATAACTAACCATAGTTAAACACTTGACCGCACTCAGTAGTCTTGACGTTTGCCACTCCCTCCCTCAGATCCTCGCTCTCCATTTGTTGTACTGCAGTGCAGATCTAGACTTGCTGAGTTGAAGTGAGTCACGACAACAATGGTGAGGTTGGATTATCGAGTTACATATTTCTACTTAGCTATTACGGTACTATGCGTGCGCATTGACGCTTCAATACATGAATACTTCGGCGAGCAGTTCGTGAGCAAGGGCAATGCCTTCGTGGTTCACGGCGGAAGCGAGGGAACTTACTCTTCTACACCGACCCTCAACGAGTCTTCCTCCGGAGACTCTTTCATACGGTGAATTGTGATTTTTTTAGTACTGAATTTGTTTAATGTTTTTTTATTTTTACTGAAATTGTATGATTAACAATTCTTAGCAGCTTATTCTGAACCTTCTTAGTTATTGTCCGATGTACAGAGTCGAGATCTGGTTGGAGTTTATGTTTATAATTTTAAACTCGGCAGTGAGGTTTAATCTAAGTAATCAATAATTAATTTTAACAACGACACGTTACATGAACTTTTATCAAAAGCTACTAAAAATTGATTTTAATCTCCACCAAACAAGGGCTTAGTGAAGAGCAGTTTTTGCGGTGGATTAGATCATGCAATCTTGAGGATTTTTAATTGAGCGTGCAAGTTGAATCGTTTCTACTTAAATATATGAGCATCGAAACTGTACTTAGCTTTCATAATTGAGTCCTACGAAATCCACTTTAAATTTCAATAGAGATATTCAGGTTCGAAAATTCTGCGTCTGGGGTTGTCCTAATATTGTTGCAGTTAGCTCAAAAGGTGTATTTCAATTTGTACAACTAATTTTCCATTTTTATGGTGATTAGGTGGATAGCAAACATGTAAGACACGTGAAGAGCATTGAACTTAAAAGGAAACCATTTTCCTGTTCCTTTTTTCTTTCAACAAGGTTATGGGAAGGGTAACTTCTCAAATTAAAATATGTTTTTAAAGTAAATATTTTGATAATAGCCAGCATTGTGATTTATGATTAGTCTTTAAGAATGAACATTTCTTTGTGAATTTTTCTAGCGGTGTATTTCAATTAAAAATTCGGAATAATAGACAAGTGACTTTTGTTGCAAGATCAACAAGTTTAAAGTTGTGAGCTGAGAGCAAGTGGTCATTCATGCTATTTATATTTTGGTTTCCATTTGGATAATCTGCTTTCCCTGGTTTATGTTTCTTGAAAGATGGTTATTATTTGAGTTGATGTTTTAAACTCCAAAGCGACAATTGGCCTTTATTTTTGTTCAAAACCAGTTTTGAGAAGATCATATTTAGGAGGCCTCAAGAGCTTTCAAACTTCAGCTCAGGGGCAATTCATGCAATATTATTTGAGGTGGATGATAGAGAAACAATTGGGGGATCAGCCTATGGGGGTCAAAGAGCTGTATGCTGCACAGGAGATCTTGCCAAACTTGGAGTCTGTAAGCAAGGACAAATCATTTACCGCCCATCTACAAATAGTCCTGGTTGGCCTCAAGTATATGATACATCATTTGATGTTGATAAGGCAGAGACTATTCTGCAGCCAAGATCGATACAAATCACAAAAACTGGAATGTACAATTTGTATTTTATTCATTGTGATCCAAATCTTAAAGATGTTGTTCTTGAAGGGAAAACCATCTGGAAGAATCCTACTGGTTACCTACCCGGTAGAATGGCACCACTTATGAACTTCTATGGGTTCATGTCTCTTGCATTTGTAATCCTTGGGATCTTCTGGTTTTCACAGTATGCAAGATTCTGGAAAGAAGTTTTTCCATTGCATAACTTTATTACACTTGTAATAACATTGGGAATGTTTGAGATGGCCTTGTGGTACTTTGATTATGTCAAGTTCAATGAAACTGGGGTTAGACCAACTGGGATCACTGTGTGGGCAGTCTCCTCTGGAACTGTGAAACGTACTATTTCAAGATTGATCATCCTGATGGTTTCAATGGGTTATGGTGTTGTCAGACCTACTTTAGGTGGCCTTACATCAAAGGTTGTAATGCTTGGAACAACCTTCTTTGTTGCATCTGAAGTGCTTGAACTGGTCGAAAATGTTGGTGCTACAAGTGATCTCTCAGGAAGGGCTATACTTTTCTTTGGTCTTCCTGTGGCAATTTTGGATGCTTTCTTCATTCTATGGATATTTAAATCCCTCTCCTTAACTTTGACTAAGCTTCAGGTAATTGATTCTCAATTGATTTTGGCATTTTCTTCTGTTGTTTTCATAGAACAGTGGTGACCAAGCTGAAACTTATTGATGTTGCAAGTTCATATTTTTACATTTACATTTTATCGAAGAATATTCTGTTATCAAGTCCTTGTTGCTTCCCTCAAAGAAGATTATAAAAGATCTAACTTTGATAGGAGTTCTTAAAATGTAGAAGCTCTTTAAGAAGTCGTCTAGTGTTTGCACTTAAGCAACAAAGATTAGGTTCCTGACTAGGTCATCGAAAAGTAATTCTACTTGATAAAGGTGTATAGGTTGGCATTTCACTTAAAAGTGTATAGGTTGGCATTTCACTCACTAAATGCCATATGTATAGAGAGAATTGCAGTCACGGTACTAAACTTTTCATTTAGTAGCAGACTTTTCCCAAACTTTTCATTTGTGCTACCGTGAGTACCAAACTTTTAATGAATTCACAGCTCAGGTCCAAAATGATGATTTCCTTCAATTTGACCACCAAAGCCATCAATTGACTCCCAGAATAAAAAACTTAATTATTTTCTCCAAATAAGTCAGGGTCATTTTAGACAAACCACATTTCTCCTATTAAATCAAAAATTAAAAAACAAAAAATAAAATCACAACCTACCTTCATCTCCTTCTTCCCCAAAACTAAAACCACTCTACCCAACTACCATCGCCGGCACCCACCACTACCCACCCAACACCGGCACCATCACCACCCTAATCAAAGTTCAAATCCAAACACGTATGATCCCCCTAGCCATTCTGGAACCAACCTCTGTGAATATTATTGAATCCTGGCCCGACAAAAAGATCTTCCACTCCATGCGATAGCTCCTCCCCTTTCTCTTGTTGCTCTTGGCTTCTACTGCTACTTTTCTAATTCCAATTTGCCTCGAATTTCTCCATTATTCTCTTTTTCACCATGAAAGTTTAACACCTGCAACTTATAAACTCCAAAAGAGCGGTGGTGGTGGTGTTGAATTTTTTTTTTTATTTTTTTTACGAGAATAGGAGTCTGATTTAATCCAGTCAATTTAGCAAGATTACAGTGATGAGAAGGCCGGATTTTAGTGGCATTTGTGCAGTATTCATTTGCGTACATATGTAGCTTTGACAAGCAGCAACCTAGATACCAATGCCAACAACCTTTGAGAAATAGTTGACCTTTGCTTCCAATTGCAAGCTATTTTTCTTACCACAATCGTTTGTTCGACGGACCGCAAGGGGAGACAGCGGCAATGGTGGTGGAACCAGATCGAACAGTAGAAAAGGCGTCAATAATTGTTGTTTTCAACTCTGAAAAATTCCTTTCAAACAAAAAAGGACTCCCAATTATGTTGATATCTTTCTGGGACTTCTTCTGTTGATTTTTGGTGAATTAGTTGTGGGTCAATTTGTGATCTTTTTCTGCTACAGCAACGGCTTAGGGTGGATGTAGTCGGTGACAGTTGGGTGGAGTGGTTTTGCTTTTGGGGGTGGGGAAGAAGGAGATGGAGTGGGTTGTGATTTTTTTTTTTTTTAAATTTTTTATTTAATAGGGAAAATGTGTTTTATCCAAAACGTTCCTGCCTTATTTGGGGAAAATAATTACTTATTTTTATTTTGGGAGTTAATTGACAGTTTTGGTAGTCAAACTGGCAGAAACCATTCTTTTGGACTTGAGCTGCAAATATTTTAAAAGTTTGATACTCACGGTGGTACAAATGAAAAGTTTGTGTAAAGTCCGTCGCTAAATGAAATGTTTGGTATCGTGACTGCAATTCTCCTTAATGATACATCTACTGAAATTTCAAAATTAGAATTTTTGGAGTTTTAACTAAGTATACATGTTTATTTGGTTCATAAATTAACGGTCATTAGCAATAGAGCTGGTATCCCGTATCTGGTTCATTTATACCCTTGGATTCTCATCAATAGAGAGATCTGGTAGACTTCTTAGAAGTATAATATAAATAATTTGTAGGGCACCTTGATTGCGTAATCTTTCCCGGAAAAGAGAATTCAGCTTGATCTGTACCTTGCTTGCCCCCATCACAAATTGGACTTGCTGTGTTTCTAACATCTGTGTTCCAATTAGTATTATAAATTAACATTGACTCAACTGAAACTACTGTCTTCATTTTGTACATTTGATAGGCTAGAAGGATGGCAGCGAAACTAGATATCTACAGAAAGTTTACAAATGCCTTAGCTGTTACTGTTATCGTGTCTGTTGGGTGGATTTGCTATGAGGTAATGCTGGTTTATCATCTGTTCTATCTTATATTTTGTACTTCATGGCATTTCCACGTTGTAATATACTGTATGACTTGTTTTTTGTAGCTTTATTTCAAGTCAAATGATGTGTACAATGAGAAATGGCAGAATGCATGGATCATCCCTGCCTTCTGGCAAGTCTTGTCTTTCTCTCTCTTGTGTGTCATCTGTGCTCTTTGGGCGCCATCTCAGAACTCAATGCGGTAATTATCTGGCTTTCGCTTTTATAATAAGAAGCATGTTTACACTCCCGTGATCAGTGCGTCAAATCAGGCAGCAGGGCCTGCGACTTAAGCATAAACAGTTGGGATAATTGAACATTTAGATCATAAGACTTGTCTTCAATTGTCAACGTTTATGTTTTTACATATTATATTGACATCCCATAATTTATACACATTGAATGAGGTTTGTTTGTTTGGTTTTGAATTCATTTTGGGATGACCTCGTCAAATATACTAAGTGATAGTGACGTACATTTTGGTTGCTTATTCTTGTCTCGTTGATTTTGTTTGACAGATATGCATACTCTTCCGAGGATTCTAGTGAAGACTTTGATGGGGAAGATTCTTTGACACTCATTAAACCATCGTCTCTATCCTCAAAGGATGTAAAGCGTCCTTCAGAACTCAGATCGGTGGAAAGCAGCAATAGTCTATTGTCCCATGGTGATAACGAAGAGGGCAAGACTCAATGAAACAAAAAGCTTATGGTAATGTTACCTTTGGTAAGAAGATAAAATTTTGTTCAAATACCGTCCAACTACGATCTAATAATGCATATCAAACATGTCCTTGTGTCGTTACTGTATTCATTAAGACAGGCTCAGGCTCACAATATCTAGTAGAAATTAGGAAGAGTGAAAAGGAAAGAGCAATTCAGGGAATACAAACAGCCGGTTATTTCTGTATTTTTTTTATTATTTGGTCTCATATGCCCTGCCTCTATATATCTGTTGATCGATATTTATGACAATGACATCCATCCAGATTTTTCGCTTATGAGCTTAATATTTGGTCTATATTTTTATGTATAACCAAGTAATCTCTTGTGGTTTCTCACTTCTCCGCCAATTCAAAAAAATCATGCACAGATTGCATCAAATTTGATTCACCAATTTTCTTTATATTCTTTTTAAATTGGTGGGAAAGTATTTTGGCCCATTAGCAACTCAAATAGCCGGTCCAATTTCCGGCTCAAACGGGCGGGGTTGTATCTTGATATTCTTGGTCACCATCTATTTTAAATGGCTTTGATGACCATTCTCCTACTTTATAAAAATTTAATTTATGTTGTAAAAGGAAAGTAAATTAGGGTTTAATGTGAATGACACATGTACCCCTGCAGCCTTAGATATTATTACCATATGTATTCCTATTGCAGTCCTATAAATATAGGGCTTTGGTTCTCATTATAATACACAGAAAAGTCTATTAACTTTTATTCTCTCTTCTCTTTTCTCTCTTTTATAACACGTTATTAGCACGAAAGCTTAATTTTTCAAAGTTTATCACGACACGAAGAGCAACATTCCAAAGCAAGAAAGAAAAAGCAGAATACCGAAAACTCAATCATTTAGAAAAGATATTTTGAAACGAACAGCTATTCCCACCAAAATGCTCAGGAAAGCTTAATTTTTCAAAGGTTAGTGAATGTAGTAATATTTTTTTTTTTAAAGCATAACTATCTATCATATGTACCAAAATTAATTTGGGGACGTGTGAATTTATTTATATACATATATACAAGGCGACTGTTTTTTTTTTTTTTACAATTCCGTCGCCACCATGTATATAAAATTTGGAATATGGTTTTCTTGGATTAATAATTTATGCCACAATTGACTGGACGAAAAAAAAAATTATTTTTTTCTTGATTCTTGAATGGTTCTAATGCTAGTATAAAACTAATTGCATGGGATATAATTATTTCTTTTCAACAATTGTTCTAAAATATGTGACCTCTGTTTTCTGGATGTATTCTTAGTTACATTAACGTTCTTTATATTTGTTTCACATATATATTGTTATTATTGTTATTGAATCTTTTTACCTTTAAGTAAATGGTATATCATGTTGTTACTCCTGAAGTAGCACAACATTATGATCAATATTTTAGAAGAATATTAATCGCAAATTTATCTATTACAAATATTGTTGTTCTTGAAGTAGCGCACAATTATTAATATTCTAGTTAGATTTTATTTGCTCCCGAAGAGCATTATTAAATAAAATAAATTGTGTTTTAACTCGTGAAAAAATAAAATTTTATATAATTTATTATTTCAAATAAAAAATATGTTATTGCTCCTGAAGAGCATGACACTCCGATTCCAATATTTTAAAAGAATATTGATATATTGCTCTTGAAAAAGCAAATATATTGCTCCTAAGGAGCTATTATTTCGAAATAATAGTTTATTGTTGTCCCTGAAATTGCACAACATCATAATTAATATTTCAGAAGAATATTACTTGCTCCTAAAGAGCATGAATTATAATTAGTATTCCAAAGAATATTAATCGTAAATTTATCTATTATAAATAATTTGTTGTTGCTCCTGAAGAGTATAAATTATATTTTTCAATATTTCAGAAGAATATTGACATATTGCTCTTGAAGAAGCAATATTAACATACAACGTGCTCTCGAAATAGCACATGTTTCGAAGAACATACTATTTTTGAATTAATGTTTATCCCTGAAGAAAAACACGTAACTTATGTCATATTGATATTGTTTGATTAATTATCTCGTTCACATTTGTAGAATAATTTATGAATTTAGTACTCTTATATTTCTCTATTATAAAATTGTTGCTCCTGAAATAGTACATTATTATAATTAATATTTCAGATGAATATTACTCGTAGATCTATATACAAATAATTTGTTGTTGCTCCTGAAGTAGCACAAAATTATATTTAATATTATGGAATAATATTAATTGCTCCTGAAGAGCATAAATAATAATTTTCAATATCCTAGAAGAATATTGGCATATTGCTTTGAAAAAAGTAATTAAAATACGAAGTAGCACGTCATTATAATTAATATTCTTGAAAAAATTCCCGAAGAGCGTGATATTACGATTCCAATATTCCAGAAGAATATTATTTGTAGATTTGTCTATTACAAATATTGTCGCTTCTTAAGTAGCACATTATTATTAATATTTTAGTTGGGTTTTTGTTTGCTCCCGAAGAGCATAATTATATAAAATCTAACATAAATTATATTTTTACTCCAGAAGAGTAAATTCTTAAATAATTTTATTATAATAATATTTGATTGCTCATAAAGAGCATGAATTATAATGTTCAATATTCCCGAAAAATATTGACACATAACTCTCGAAAAAGCAATATTGAAATACATCGCTCTCGAAATAGCGCATATTTCGAAGAATGTATCATTATAAATTCATGTTTATCCCTGAAGGACAATATGTAATTAATTTCATGAGAATATTGATTAGTTTGATTACTTGAATGATATATGATTATATAATGTTTAATCATATTCTTCGAAATTAAATAATTGAATTATATCTTATATTGAACCAGAAGTTCAATTTGACTTTATTGTTTGGCATGACCAGTTGTACCATCACTGGATCAATAATGATGCGAAATTAAATATTCAAATGGATATTCAATGAAGAATCGGAAGATTCTTCAATCCAATGAAATCATATTTGATATTTGTTCTTTTTATTGAAAAATGGTTATTTTACCAGTTAAATAAGGATTGAATTCACTATAGTTCTGAAAATTAATTAGGGTGATATATGGGGGCCCGTCACCCTCCACGTTGACCATCTAAATATTATTTGTATCTAATAGATTTGATACAAATATTAGATGATTGCATGGTATTCGCAACCTGAAGTTTGCGAAAGTGATACTCAAATTATGAGCATAATTTTCAGATTATACAATTAAGACAATGTGTCTTTTTAATACTAGTGATCCTAAATCTCAACTTTTTAATAAGTGGTTAGTTGAGATGTCGATAAATGGTTTAACATTATTGTTTGTTAAACGTCTCCAATTAATTTAATTGAGAACAAAATACTTCCCATTTCAGTTTAGGGAAAGTCATTACGCATCATGTCAACATCATAGTTCTCCTAGTTATAACTTGGCTTATGGTCAGAGCCTAATGTTTTTTTATCTCGATAGTGCTGTATATGTAATCCACTACAATGCACTGAGATGGAAAATAAAAAAAAATACTGAGAATAAATGAGTAGCATGAACCCTTATTCCAAATGGGTGATATTTTATAACTCAATAAAAATGATTGTCAATTTGACCATTCTCTCAGCATTAGGGGGGAAGAATAAAGAAGTTAAAAATAATATACAAATGCATCAATATCTAAATCATCACAAAAGACAATTCGAACCAGAAGTTCGAAAGATGATTTATTTAGATGCATTTACTGACCAAAGATATTAACAATCTCGCACACCAACTTTAAATGCTCCAACTTGAATTGACTCCTGGAAGGACAATTCGTTAATATTATATTTGATAAATTTATGGCACGTCTGAAACGTGATGATATTCGATTCTATTACAAAATCCTCCAAACGAAAATGGAACAATTGATAAAGGTTGTCTTATTAAGGAGGTATATACTTTTAATGAGTATTTAGACATAACATATTATAAAACCCCAGAAGAGGTTCAGGTACCTGAAATAATAAAACTTGAGATATCTCAATAAGTTATGTTATAATGGAAAAAGAAATAGAATCGAAAAAGATAAGAAAAAGTTGTCGACGACACTTTTGCACATGATGTATTGCATCATAATATAATAGCGAGGAATCGAAATAAATTCGTTAAAATATATCGATCAAAGAAATAATTGGTCAAATAAAATGATATAATCAAACAAAAATTTAGTAGAGAAACCTGAAGTTTCTAGATCCTAGTAAAATTAAACTTACTAGAGAAATCTGAAATTTATGGATATAGTGACTGCCTATTTACATGGTTCACTTGATAGTGACATATATATGAAAGTCCCTGAAGGACTTAAAGTACGTGAAACAAATGATACATGCTCGAGAATTATGTTCTCAATTAAACTGCAAAGATCATTATATGGATTAAAACAATCTGGACGCATGTGGTATAATCGCCTTAGCGAATATTTGTTGAAGGAATGCTATAAAAATGATGATATCTGCCCATGTGTTTTTATAAAGAAAACGAATATTGGATTTGCAATTGTGGCGGTTTATATTGATGACTTAAATTTAATTGGAACTTCTGAAGAGCTCAACAAAACTGCAGATTATTTGAAAAATGAATTTGAGATGAAAGATTTGGGAAAAACAAAATTCTGTCTCGGATTGCAAATTGAACATTTCTCAGAAGGATTATTTGTTCATCAATCTACATATACAGAAAAAGTCTTAAAACGATTTTATATGGACAATGCACATCCATTGGCATCACCTATGGTTGTTCGATCACTTGATGTAAAAAATGATCCTTTTCGTCCACCCGAAGATGGAGAAAAGATTCTTGGTCCTGAAGTACCATATCTTAGTGCAATTGGAGCATTAACTTATCTTGCAAATTGTACTCGACCCGACATAGCTTTTTCTGTAAATCTCCTTGCAAGATATAGCTCTACACCAACACAAAGACATTGGAATGGTGTTAAACATATTTTTCGTTACCTAAAGGGTACTATTGATTTGAGATTATTTTATTCTCAAAAGTCGGGATCAGCTTTAGTGGGATATGCAGATGCATGTTATCTCTCTGACCCACATAAAGCTAAATCACAAACAGGATATGTGTTTACACGTGGAGGAACAGCTATATCATGGAGATCTGTAAAGCAATTATTGGCAGCAACATCCTCAAATCATTCTGAAATCATTGCAATCCATGAAGCGGGCCGAGAATGTGTATGGTTGAGGAACATGACACATCATATCCAAGAGTCATGCGGATTAGTTTCAACAAAAGATAGTCCAACAATTTTGTATGAAGATAATGCTGCTTGTATTACACAACTCAAAGGAGGCTATATCAAAGGTGACCGGACGAAACAAATTTCTCCAAAATTCTTTCATACACACGAGTTTCAAAAAAATGACGACATCAATATTCAACAAATTCGTTCAAGTGATAATGTGGCCGATTTATTTACAAAAGCGCTGCCAACATCTACATTCAAGAAATTGGTTCACGAGATTGGAATGCGTCGACTCAAAGATTTTCAGTGATCAACATCAGGGGGAGTAGCTGTACTCTTTTTCCTTCGTTTATTCTTTTTGTCCCATTGGGTTTTTATTAAACGAGGTTTTAACGAGACAGATATTTGTAATGTGTCATTCAAGGGGGAGTGTTGTAAAAGGAAAGTAAATTAGGGTTTAATGTGAATGACACGTGTACCCTTGCAGCCTTAGATATTATTACCATATGTATCCCTATTGCTGTCCTATAAATATAGGGCTTTGGTTCTCATTATAATATACAGAAAAGTCTATTAGCTTTTATTCTCTCTTCTCTTTTCTCTCTTTTATAACAATTTATTACTTTTGGGATGATTTTCATGATTCTCAAAAGCAAAAAGTGGACTTATTGGGCAATTTTGGAATTAGAAGGTGAAAAATGGTGACACAACTAATTCTCACAAGGCTAATAGAAGATGCAATTTTATAACCCATCAAGCCTAGAATTATAGGTGGGTGTTAAGAATCAATTGAACCTTTATAAATTATTAATAGTTTTGGGATCAAGAAAACATTATTAATGTACCAAATAATTAAGTTTTTTGTTTAACAAAATTTATAAATCATTTACAAATGGTCAAACTTCATTTTTAATCAAACATTTCAACAGATACACAAGTACTGTTTTTTTTATCAACCACCCATTTATGTGTATTGATACACAAATAGAGGCTAATAACTTATTACTTTATCAACGGACTCATAAGTACTATCCATTTATCAATCACACATTTCTGTCTATTGATATCCAAATAGAGCCTAATAACTTATTACTTTATCAAGGTAACAAAACAACTTCAAAGAAAAACAAGACAAGAAAAGACTTACAATTGTTATTTATTGTAAGGAGGATGGTTTAGAGGAAATTCGGATTATTGTGGAGTATGCTAACTAGCGGTATTTCTAACTTGCACAATATGAATTGTGAGTATCATGTCAACAAACGAGCTTGGATGATTGTTATTCGAAGAATATGTTTGACGTCTCGATAGATGAATCATTGGTAAAAAAAAAAAAAAAAAAAGTTTTCTTGCTTGTCTATATTGTCTTGCTCATCAATTTTTTTTTTTGAAGGATTTCATAATGTTTAATTATTATTCTTGCGACCATACCCAACATCAGAAGATTTAGCCTTGTGATGCGAGGATCATACGAGCTCTCAAGATGCTTTACCACAGTCAATTATATTGTACTCTTTTGGAGGGGTATGAAGTATGGAACCAAATATAGAAAAATAAATATTTTAGATGCGATGAATTTGGCATTTCTTGAAAGTTCAAGATTGATTAACCAAAAAGGGGTGAATTGATTTTTAAAAAAATTTCTAAGATAAATTCAAGTTTTAAACAATATATTAGCAATTGTAACAATTCAACAAAATACGCACAAATATAAAGATAATTAAACACAAGCAATCGAAAAATTAATCCAAATTCAAGCAAGTAAAGACTAAATAGATTAATTTAAATAATAAGCATAAATATAAAAGGGATAGAGAGTGCAAACGATGTAATATGGAGGTTCGATCCAATGCAATGATCCACGTCCCCTATTACCAAACTCTTCGGCACGAGTAAGGCATTTTTCACTATGTTGATTGACTTATGATGCAATCCAACCATTTACAATACTTCCGATGACTTACAAGTAAGGAGCACCGATTTTTATACAATATTGAGTTTTACGGGACCTTAACACGACCCACACTATTGAACTTTACGAGACCTCAATATGACACACACGGTGACTTACAACAAAGAGCACTCATCTTTATACAATGTTTATCTTTAAGGGATTTCAACACGACCCACAATTCAAATAAGTTTTACAAATGAAATATTCTCTTCTTAATGAATGATAAATTCAAAGTCAAGTACAAGAAGAGAAGTAGGCTAACACTTTAATAAATAGTAATGAATGAAGCTCAAGTGTTATGTTAGAAAAACTTTGATGAATATGATAATCAAAACTTAGATTAAATCAATTAAAGTATTTCAATCTGAAGAAGTAGAAAAATTTATACAATGTAAATGTCAAGAACTTCTTCAAAAATATATTTCTCTTTTAAGATATATATAGATAAGTTATGCACAAAGAGAAAAGAAAAACTCCGATTGACAGTTGACTTTGACCGTTAACTTTTTTTTAATGATGTGATATAAGTTCAAGTATCACTTTAAAAAATTAATATTACTTTTGATCAAAAGTATTTAATGCAAGTGATATGAAAATAACTTTGTGCACAAAATAATTTTTGAGCTATTGTCATTCATTGCTAAATATCAAAGTGTTATAAATTTACATATGATCTCGAAAGCCTAGTCTTTGATCTTGGTTCGAAGTTTCTTTCATTATTTGGCTTTAATGCTTGACTTTGATATTGACATTCTTCATGAGCCCGATTTAATAGTCTTGATTTTGATCTTTTAAGCTCCTGTCTTGAATGATTTGACTTAAATGCTTAACTTTCACTTTGTTATTCATTTTAAGTCCAATTTATGATGTATTGATTTTGGCAATACTTGATAGATTTTAAAATTGAATTATCATCACTCAAAGTTAATTGTTAGAAACAATATTAATCTTGTTTGTTATAATCAAAACATTGAGGATGAAATCAACTATAAGTCAACAATTTCCCCATTTTTGATTATGACAAACAAGATGATTTACAATGTACAAATTAAACAAATTGATGAGGAATAAAGTCGCATACATATATTCCCCCTTTCAACATTCTACTTATCATGAATAATCATTTAATCATCTTCCTCATTTTGGCATAAGCAAAAAGAAATACGAGAAGGAAGTCAATCATAGCATAAAAATGTAGTGATATCATATTGATAAAGGAATATATATTATAAATTTATCATGCAATTCATATTCCTCCTATCTTTTATAAATCAATAATCATATATTCAAAACATATTATATCAAGGCATGTATAATCATCTTTCTTCATTTCCCCCTTTTGACATAAGCAAAAAAAAGTATAACATTTAATATCAAAAGACGATTATGGAAACCATAAAAGATTCCCCCATTTTAATACTTTTCAAAATTTATCTTACTCAATTTCTCCTCCTAGCATAAGCAAAATGATAGCACATATGAGAGGAATATTATTGTATATAAGATCAAAACTTTAAATCAACCATAAGATAATGATATATTCCCCCTCAATTAAGCACAAGATGCTAAATGTATACAAATTTAAGAAAAGAATAAGCATCACTTTATAATAAAATATTAATCAAAGTATAAGTGATGCAAATGACAAAAGCAAAATCATTTGAATAAAATTTATATAAATTCCAACTAATTATGCACGTAGAATCATACGAGAGCATTTAATATGAATTCAATTTAGTCACATTCTTCAAAATCATCGATAATTCTCAAACATCTTTGAATATATGAAAAATCTATTAAGTGTTAAAGGTTAAATGAGAATATCGGCCAATTGATTTTCCTTTCCTTATTCACAAATTATAATACAATATCCTACATTTGGGTGCTTTTAGAATATCATAGACGTAATATCTTAATGCTATTAATTTATCTAAAATTCGTTTTATGACACTAAAGTGTGATTCTTGAGTATTGTGTTAAAATATAGCACATAATCACACATTAAATATAATATCGAGTCTATTTGCGATTAAGTAAAGAAGAGATCCGATCATACCTCAATATTTTGTTATGTCTATGGAAATACCTTTGATCATCTAGTTGATTGATGAGCTCATTGAAGTGTTCATTGATTTCAACTTTTCCATTTCAAACTTTTGTTTGGATCCATTCCTTAGGTAGAAATTAACAACTTTGTTCTTTGGAAGATTCTTCTTCATCTTGTTGCACATTATGTATTAATTACCATTTTAATAATTTATTTGTGACTTATTTGCGTTTTTAAAAAAAACTATGATTGCAATTAGTTTTTTTTTTTGTTTTTTTTTTAATTAAAGATATGAGTATATTCGTCATTTCATAAATTCTAATTGAGAAAATAAGTGAAAATGCCAAAAAATAAAAATAAAAAAGGTATTGACGTTTTCCATAATAACAATGAAATGTGATGATATGCTAATTACCCCATAAATTAAATATATTAAAGTCACAATTCTATAAAATTTGGTCACAAATTATAAATTAATTAGTCGTACATTATATTTCGGTCACAATAAAAAAATTTATAGGTCATAAATTATTTCACAATCACAAATTGAAAATTTTATAAGTCACAATTTTTTATCGATCACATATTTATAAAATTAATAAGTCACATTATTCATTGGTCACAAATCATAAATTTTATTTATCACAAATTATTTTAATGTCATAGTTCAAAATTTTCATAAGTCACAATTTGATTATCGATCACAAATCAAAAAATGAAACGTCACAATTTATTTATAGTCACAAATCACAAATATTATAAGTCATAATTTATTAGATAGTTACAAATTAACAAATTATCGATCACAAATTAACAATTGTTTAGGTCACATTATTTTTTGTCATAATATATCTTTTTCATTAGTCGAATATTGTTTATCGATCACATATTAATCAACTTAATGGTCACAAACGACGAAATAATCTGTGACCTCCTTCCAACAGCAAACCATCATCTAAAAAATACCGACATCACGACGACCACCACTACCCAACAACCACCCCCGCACAACAACCACCACCACTAAAACCACAGAACATCTACCACTACCCAAAAAAAATCCCTAGCCCTACCTCATCGTTACCGTCGTTGCAACACAAATCTACCACCACCACCACATACCACCGCACCATCCAAAGCGCGCAACCACCACCATTTACATAGCCCCACACGTCACGACAGAAAGAAAATGGAGAGGGAGGAGGGAGAGGAAAATGAGAGTAGTGGCAACACATGTTCCACTTCGAGCGGTGACGATCATATGTAGCGGTGCCACTGCCGTTGCGCCGATTGTGTGCAACTTATAGGTTGGTCGCCGGAGCCAGAGCAACCTTTCTTTTACTTGTTGACGTCGGGGTCCGTCGGGGGGGGGGGGGGGGAGAGAGAGAGAGAGAGAGAGAGAGAGAATGTGAATAATGATTTGGGATTTTGAGATTTTTAAGGTTTGGGAGTATTAAATATTTGAATTAATATATGATTTTTATATAAATAAATTTTATATCTGATTTTTGAAATTGAATTTTTAAAATTATGGTTTTGTGTAATTTTCACTAGTTCCATTTACAAAATGAAATTCTCGTGGTATATTTTAAATTTTTTCTAACATTGTCCTTTGTCACTCCTTTCTATGTTTATTTAAAGTCAGATTATATTGATAAGTTTATCCATAAATAAATATAAAATTAAATATCACAGCCCCAAAATTTGACTCTCTTATATTTTGTTTCAAGTTATTAAAGATGTATTTTTTCTTTTAATATATATTTTGACTAAGCGCCCACGTTTTATTTAACTGATTTGAATCTGATTGCTCTGTTACAAACCAAGAAAATTTTGTTCCGAACGACCATTCTAAATTTGAATATTTTCTATGTTCCAAGCTAAGGACATATCATTGGGTTTACATTTATAATAGAAGCAATGCATTGATAGGTGGAAGAAATTGATGTAAGTATTATTAAAATCAGTGTTTGAAAAACACGTAAATTGTAATTAATAATTAAGATCAAACTTCAAGTTTTTACGAGCCCAAACGGACATAGAAAAGCCTAGCCATAAAACAACATATTGTGTCCCACTTTTATCTGCTTCCGGTTAGATTAATACTAAAAACCTGAAGGGCTAAGCAAAAGCAATATTTGAACAGAATAAGCTTGGAAAAATACTGCTCTTTTGGAGTCAAATAATCAACATTCTATGCCAATTCTATTTGACGTTAGACCAGTCTTTTGCTTTCACAGAGAAAATTCATCTGGTCTAATCTAACAGGTCAATTTTGGGTATTAGGCCATATGACCAGTGCTTCAACCAGATAATGGTATCATATTCTTGTAATACTTTTCAAAAACCACTCCCTCATTTCAGCAATTCAATAAAAGATTTCCAAGAAATCGCTGCGAGTTGTCGCTTTCTAATTTAAAGCTGCACTTATAAGTTATAATGTACTTACTATGGAAATAACAGTCTGCAAGAAACCTTGGAAGTCGTTTTCTCCCAAGTGTCATCTTGCATAGGGACACAACAACATCAAGGACCACATCTAAGAGGACACAATAAAAGTAGGTTGAAAAATCCAAACTCAGAAATGGAAGTCCCATTTAAGCGGGACGACAGGGGAAGACTACATAATAGCTTACAAATTGAGCAGTCCAGGTTCCAAATTTATAGCTATGTCAAATTAGCTCTATCGTTCTATCTTCACGAAAGCAACACCAAAGAGAGTGATTATTTGACGCGAAGAAACCACATATTTCAAGCATGGGAGAATACTCAAGAATAAAGAAAGAGCAGAATGCTAACTGATTTTTCTTGCAGAATTTACATCCCGATAAGAAAGTCCTAATAACCTATTGAAGTACCAATAACCCACTGATGAAGTAAATTTAAGAAACTATTAGAGAACACCCCGTACTTTTCACAGGCCATCACGTAATACAAGGAAGCAATTAGAAGGCCAGTACCATCTGATATTGGAAATGTTTAGGAATAGTAAGAAAAATTTCGTTAATTCTAAAATCATACTGATTGCATTTATTGTTTTCTCCTTTAATGAACTTACAGATGCAAAAACGAAAAAGAAGGGCAGATCAATGGAACCACAGAAGATAGTTACTAGTTTCTTCAGATCAGACATTTCCACGAACAACTGTTCTGGCTGGGGTTAGCTAAAATCGTCAATACTTATCTAAATTCTATTCTTTTCGGACAAAAATATTTGACTGTAATAAGTAACAAATATAAATAGAACAATACTCATATAAACAAATAAAACAAAATCTAAACTGGGAAAGTACAAACAAAACATGCTTACAGGCAGAAGCATTCAGGAAGAGAGGCAATGGCTACCCCAAAGTGTTAGAATTGATTATACCGTTGATTGATATTCAGCGTCCTTAGAATTTTATATGCTGCTTTCTTAAAGGAATCACAACCTCAACAAATATTGGAGAAAACAGAACCTCGTCCCAAACGCTCCACAAAGAATTCGAAGAATGATATCATACACTGTAAGAGGAAAAACTTAATTCCATTCTGCTTACTGAGATCTCCTCTTTAGTTGAAGGGACACCGGGTGTCCGTCAAAGAAATCCAAGACTGCATTCTCAAGGTCCTCAACCGAGTACTTGATGTAAATCTCTGGGTGCCTTCCACTCTCAACATGGCTTCTGTACCGTCCAAGAAAAGATCTATAAGCTGGAATAACCTTATCGGATATGGAAATCCTAAGCTCCTCACGCAGCTGAGGGTCAGGTACCAACCAAGTTGCTTGTGTCTTGTGAACCTCCTCAAACATAGCATTGAAAGCCTTAAACCTATCTCTCAAAGCACTCCTGGACACACCAGATGAAGAACTCCCTCTCACATGCAATCCTTCATCTCTCAAGCAATACAATACATTCACCAAGGTCGATCGCTGGTAACTAGTTGCAGCTAGCCGATATTTCCCCGTTAACTTTTTCAGATATTCATCCCCAATCATCTCCCTCAACTCGGGTGACCCTTTTATCTTTTGAACAATATAATGCACGTTATTCATGATAAACAAATGTGACAAGGATGCATCCTTATATTGCTTAGATTTGTCCTCCAAATTAAACTGCAAAATCACAAGTATCCAAATCAAATGAAGAGATAATGGGGTTACCTCTCCCTCAAACTCCAAGAAATCCATATCTGGCATATTCAGATCACCCGAGTATCTCGACCCAGTCGAGGGCTTAGAAACAATCAATTCATGCAGAGTTTGCTTATAATCCGATATCAAACTAATATAATTCATTACATATCTAGTCAAGGGATGAAGAGTCCCTCCTGGAACCTGACCTCTTGATGGTTCCTGAAGAATTCTATTCTCAAATTCCAATAGTATCCCTCTCGAGGCCTCGGCCAACCTAGACAATATCTCTACCGCCTCGACCCTAATAGATTCAGTAGATTTCGACTCAAAAACAGCCTCAATATCAGGCAATAAATCAGATAAAGCATCATAAAGATCCAACATCTTAAACAATTTCTCAGGCGATCTTTTACTAATACTAATTGCTTCTGCAAAAGTAAACAATTGAACTGCAGGACCTTTAATGGTCTCCATAAAACAAGCATCATCAGTAGAAGTACCTAAACCTTCAAATATTTGCTTGCACAGCATCTTCTCACTCGCGAAAAGAACCCGAACACAGATTTTCGAAGCTCGAATCCACTTCCGGATCTTCGTCTCCAGAATCGCCCACTCGAGCCTCTGAATATCCCCGATGCCCAATTTCTCGATCCCCAGCTTCTTGAAGTTCGCGTCCACCACTGACTTCCTTACGCTGCCATACACCTGAATACACTCCCTCAAGTACCCGGCAGCAATCATACGCTCCGCTATACACCGTAGATCGTAGATTGCTTCACTAGGTACGAGATCCACCTCCCGAATACTACTCGTAGACTTGTAACAAGAGCTTGTACTGCTGCTATTGCTCTCTAGATGCTCCAATTGTTTGACCAGGCTTCCTTCAATATCGTACTTAAATTCCACTTCCTCCGAGTTCGAGCTAATCAACACACTGCTATCCGAAGTAGAACCTAAAGAATGATGCCTGGACGAATTACTGAACTCGGAGAATGATTCAGTTTCAATAGCATAAGTATGTGAAATAAGGATGTTGCGAAACTCGTCTTCAAGCCGAGCCATGGCCATCTGAAGGGCGGAGGAGTTCGAATCAGAGAGGGTTGTAGAGTTCATGGACTTCTGTAGCTCGTCCACGGCGTGGAGATACAGGTCGATCTCGTGACGGTCGCTATCAAAGATCATTTTTTCACGGGCTTCCGCCGCCGCCATAGAGTCCCACCGGAGAATTATCTTCTCCGGCGACTCAGTTGTGGCGTTTACTTCCGGCGGTTCCATAGAAAAATAAAGGTTTAAGCCGAAGATTTAAGATATTTATTTTTTGGGGTTTTGAGAGAAAAAAGGAAGAGAGTCAGATGATTGAGACGACGACAGAAAATTGAAAATGGAGGGGTGGAATTGAAAGGAATTGTCTATATTTCAGTAATTTGTAAATACTTTTTTATAATGTTTAATTATTTTTTAATTTTTATAGTCTCCAGCAAAGCGGGGCGTAGAGGTAAAGTTTCACGTATTTTTTACAGACTTCCATAATTCCATTTCACAAATTTTCATTGATCTTTGACAAAAAAAAAAAAAAAAAAGCGTGCTACCGACGCAACGTGCCTATGCACAATTCCCGGAAAGTGTTGTTTCCTTCCTCCTGATTTAGCTCCTATTTGTCTCTCTTGAAAATAAAATTATTGAATTATCACTCATTTTTAGTAAAATATCTACAAAATAGGGGTGTCCAAAATATCCTAACCGAACATGATCGAACCGAACAGAACCGAGCGGTTCTTCATAAGTTAAAGACCCGAACGAGTACCCGAATCGAGAACCGAAAGGTTTGGGTCGAGTCTCGGGTCTAGACCAAGAATCGAATAACCGAATGAGACCCGAAACTAAATAATTTTTTTTATTTTTTTATTGAATTAATTAAATTACTTTATTTTTTCTAAATAAATTAACAAATTAATTAAATAAATAAAATCATTTCATAATTTTAAGAGGCAAAAAAAAAAAAAAATCAACTCCATTGTGCTGAAAATATTTTACGGCCCAAACAAAAAAAGAGGAAATTACACTAAACCAGGTGTTTAGTTTTGACTTTTAAAAAATCAGGTTTATACTTTATTTAATAAAAAATCAGGTTTTAGTTTTTACCATTAATATTAATAATGATATTTTAAATTAAACTAATCTACATACCCACTATACTACCTACCCCACCAATTTTATTTTAACTATAAAAACGTAACCAAACCCTAATCCATTTCATTCTTTCCACTCTCTCGCCGCCGCCGCCGGCCCCCTCCACCGCCACTGCCCTTCCCTTCTCCCTCTCCCTCCCCTTCCCTGCAGCGTCACAGGCAGCGACGCTGCTGCCTGTGACGCTGCTGAACGGCTGCGAAGCTGCTTCCGTTCAGCAGCGTCGCAGCTCCCCTCCCCATTCCCCTCCTTCCCTGTTGCGAATCGCAGCACACAGGCAGGCAGCGTCGCTGCCTGGGACGCTGATTAACGGCTGCGACGCTGCTGCCTTTCAGCAGCGTTGCAGCAATGTCTCTCTTCCTCTCTTGCTGTTTTTTGCACTCTCCATTGTTGAGATCTGGTGGCGGGTTGGGGTTTTTTTGTTGGGTGGTGGTTGTGGTGTGGGGATCTGTGATGTCAGCGGTGATGGGGCGGTGGATCTGGTGGCTGCGACGGAGTGGAGGTGGTGTCCTTTGCAAAGATGGGGTCTAGTTATGGAAAATGTCGTGGAGGTGGTGGATCTGTGGTGGCGGTTGTGTGGTGGTGATAGTGATCTGTGTGGTGGTGGCGGTGATGGGGCGGCGGTGGTTCTCTTGGTGGGCGGTGGATCTGGTGGCTGCGACGGAGTGGAGGTGGTGTCGATGGTGCCGATGTATGTGACCCACTGTTTGTGGTGGGCGGTGGATTTGGTATCCTTTGCAAAGATGGGGTCTGGTTATGAAAAATGTCGTGGAGGTGGTGGATTTGTGGTGGTATGTTTTGGGCGGTGGTGGTGGATCTGTGGTGGCGGTTGTGTGGTGGTGATAGTGATCTGTGTGGTGGTGGTCGTTTTTTGTTATTGTTGTGGCGGGTTCAATGGCGGTGGTGGTTCTTTTTGATGTCTGTGACATTCAAATTGATCATTTGTAACTAAAAAAAGAACCTGTGACCAACAAATTTGAAAATATACGACTCGTGACATATAATTTTTTCGATCTGTGACCAATTAAATAATCTGTGACCTATAAAATTTTAGTTTTGTGACATCAAAATAATCTGTGACTTGCAAAATTTTTGATCTGTGACCGATAAAAAAATTGTGACCTACAAAACTTTTGATCTGTGACCAATAAAAAAATTGTGACATAAAAATTTTAGATTTGTAACCTCAGAATAATCTGTGACGTACAAAAATTTTTATCTGTGACCGGTGAACAGTGGACGTCGGTCATCGGAGCAGTAGGAGGTGGGGTGGGGTGGGGTGGGGTGGATGGGTTAATTATATTATATTACAGTTTAATATTTAATTTAATATAATAATTGTGAAATATAATTAATTAATTTATGAAAAACCTGATTTTTGCAATTTTAAAATTTGGGACCTGATTTTTGATTTCATGATAGATAAAGCCTGATGCGTGAATTTTTCCCAACAAAAAAACCCCAGCCCAAAAGTTCAATACAAACCCTCAAAGTCAAAACATTCAATTACCAATTTACCAATTCCAATTTAGCCCAATACATACAAACCCTCAATTTATCCTCGTCAATTCATCAATTGATTCAAATAGTTGGTAAGTATTAATATCTACTTTTTGGTATTTGTATGCATTGAATTAATGTTATTCGACAGCTAATTATTTTTATATTTTTGAATTTGGTTACGTTAATTTGTAAAAGTTACAAATGAGATGTCATTAGTTATACTTATGTAGTGTTGCTGTAAATATTAAAAAATTTAATTATGATATGGAACCGAACGGAACTGAACCCGAACGGTTCCATAATTATATTTGGACCCGACGGGTCCATTTATTAAATACCCGAAAATTCTGGAATCGAGCAAAACCGAACTGAATCGACCCACGGACACCCCTGATATTTTGAACGTACATTCAAAATTTGTCCCTACTTTTTAATTACGTTCTCTAAAAATTACTATTCAAAACATTAGGGACTGTTCTCTTCGTGTTTCATTTTTCCGTTTTGAATTTTGTATTTTGAGTGTTTATTTTGAAATTGTTGAAAACACGTTCTTTTTGTTATTTCAATAAATTATTTTCAAAATTGAAAATTTGGCCAAATTATAACTGAAAACTCCGAATTTTGGGGGGGGGGTTTTTTTTTTTTTTTTTTGTAAATTTTAAACTTGTTTTTAAAAACGAGTTTTCGAAAATAAGAAATAAAACACGTTTTCACTGTTTTGAAAAATCGAAAATAGAAAACGACTTGAAAACAGCAAAAAGAATAGTTTTTTTTTTTAAATAATTGTCATCAAAAAAGGTTTAATCTTAATTCGATCATTCATCTTTACAATCCCACTACATTACCATCCCTAAATCACGTCATAGTTTGATTGGCAAATATCATCATTTCTTCATTGCATTTACTCAATGAACTTTAAAATATCTCAAAATGGTCACTAAACTTTAACACGCTTTACTTTATCATGCACTCATCAAGTTTCATTTAAAATTTAGTGAGTAAAGCGTGACAGAAATAAAAGTTCAATAGATAATGGTGATAAAGTGCAACATGTTAAATTTCAGTGACAACTTGAAAATATTTTAAAAAGGTCAATGACTAATGAAATATGTTGAATGAGCGATAGAATGTAATGTGTTAAAGTTCAATGATCAATCAAAAGTATTTTAAAATTCAATAAATAAAATGTGATGGAGGTGGTATCAGTTCAATGACTAATGAAACATCTAACTACGTAGTGACTAACTTAAAATAAAGTTCAACCAAAATAAAATTTAGCCCATGTTTGGTTAATATTAAAATAAAAATTTCAGCATTTTTTGATAAATATTGATAAAATATGTGGTTTGAAAAGTCGTGGATCTTGTGAAATGTGTGTTGAAATTAATTGTTGATTTTTACTTAGATAATCAATTTTTTAATTGTATCAAACAGGAACTTAGTGACTAACATGAAATTTCATAAAAAAATTAGTGACTCAAAATATTTAGCCATTGTTTGAACCCATTTGAATAATATTATTCATAGTGAAAACTATTCCTAGGCGTCTTACGTGGCATAAATATGGCAGTTTGTTATTGATGCATGAGACAATAAAAAACTATCACATTAATATATCAAATAACAATCTCTCTGTATATGCCACGTGGGACAACTATTGGTAGTTTTTATTATGAATAGCATGTCACTCCATTTTGGGAAAAAAAAACGTTTTGGAATAGTAATTTTTTGAAAAAATATATAGTTAAAAAATAAGAAAAGTTTTCAATTTCCTTGTAAAATCATTTTATTGGAAAATGAGTGGTTGAAAATCAATTTTAAAAAAAAAAAAATTGGCTCAAATTATTCTCTATGAATATATTTTCATATGATGCACAAGTACTATTCATTTTTTCAATATTCATTTTTTCCCGTTTCTAAACGTTGTTATTTTGACTTAATTGATAAGATGATGACTTTCTTCTATGATGAATTAACAACATTAGCGCTACATTTTGTCTCTGTGAATCGAGGAGAAAATGAGATTATCCATTCCTTTTCTCAATTTTATTTTACCATGAATGTGACTATTAAAAGTGAAAACTGATTTTCTGTGAATTTTAATCTTGACAAAAATTTAAGTTAAAATTAACAATTAATTTTAGTCACATATCTTATAAACTCAAAATTTTTTAACCACGTATTTCATTAACTTCTATTAAAATTTATTAAAAGCTTGATTTTTAGTTATACCAAACGGGCACTTAATACGGAGGTAAATTTGAGAGGGTTGTTAAAAAACTATTGTATGAAAGTAAAACGACATAGAATAGTAGGATTAATAGTAGAAGATTCCTTGAAAACGTTTCCATGTGTGATATACTCTCTAATCTATTGAAAATTGTAGAAAATTCCCCGTTTGAAATCGGAAAACCCTTACTGTGAAGATCCTTTAGATTAACTATTAAAAGCAGTAAAATGTCATTTTTTTCAAAGAACTATAGTTGCAATACCAAAGTTTTTGTTTTTTATTTTTTTGCAAATTATACCTAAATTTTTTAGTGTTTTTAAACAATTAATCTAAAGGATATTGACGGTAGATAGGTTTTTCAAACAAAAGGTTTCAAACAAGTGATTTTCTGCTATTTTCAATAAGTATGGACATATTGCACATAGAAACGTTTCTAAGAGGATTTTTTTGCTATCAATCCCACAATCCCAAATTGTAATATGCATTGAAAAAGACTTCAATGGGCCCATACAGAAATATTTCAAGAGGAAATTACACCCAACCCTACTTTTAAATTACCATTTTCATAAATCCTTGTTCAAGTTTCATATTGCAAAAATCAGGTTTTAATTAATAATTTAAAATTTTATTTTTATTTTTATATCTATTTACAATAAATTAATTTATATATACTCCCCAACCCTATCCACCCCAACAAAACCCTAAATCAATTGAACCCCTCTCCTTTCGTCTCTACCAGTCATTTCCTCTCCACCCGTCTCTTCTCCAGCCTTTATAATCAACGATGCCGCCTCTTCTTCCCTTCCTCTCCCTCACTCGTCTTCACTTTCCCTTTCGTCTCTTCAGTCTGGGCTCCATCATCGGTCGACGCGTGCGATGGCGATTTCTGTGCGGTGGTTTTTTTACCGTCGATCCGGCGAAATAGTAGGCACAGTCGCGCCGTGAGACGCCCTTATGCCGTCATAATGCAGATCTGTTGTTTTTTGAGTGGTGCAGTGCGGTGACGGTGGACCTTGTGTTGCGGTTGCGGTGCAATTTGGTGGTTGGGTGAGATGTGGTATGGTGCAGTGGAGGTGGTACAATGGTGTTCAGGTTTTTCTCTGCCCGATCTGGTGTAGGACGTCGGTGGCTGCTTCGACGCGAAGTATGAACGGCAGCGTCGCAGCAGCATCCCGTCCTTTCTTTTTTTTTTTTCTAAATGGTGCGGTGGACGGCTACGGTGCGATGTTGGTGGAGGTGTACAGTGCGAAGAGGAACTTGGTTGGGTGTGTGTGTTTGTGCGGCGGTGGTGCGTTTCTGTGCGGTGGTTGTGCTGTATTCGGTGCGATCGTTGCGGTGTTGCTATGTGATGGTTGGATGTGCGGCGTGTGGCGGGTGTGGTGTTCTACACGCGATGGTGGTGAAGATGCGATGATGGTGGCGCCGCTGGTGGAGTCCGTGGCGAAGTGGTGGTCACAAATTGGTGATGGTCACAAATGATTTGATTATTTGTGACCAATAAGTTGGTCGGTTTGTGACCAATAAACAATTTGTGACTAATGAATTCGATAAACTGTGACGAGTACAAGCTGTATGACCTAAAAATTATTAATTTGTGACCAATAAATTGATATTTGTGACCATAAAATAAGTAACGTAACTTTTAAATGTTGTGATTGTGACCGATGAACAAATCACGACTTTTGAAATCAACAATTTAATCTTAATTTCTTTCGCATTCATAACTTATCTACTCCACATTTTTCACTCATATTATTGGGATCATGACCATTCAATAATGCACAACTGAGACTCTTTATCGGTTCTCATATTGTTTTGGTGAGTAAAAGTTACGAGTTCAATCCTAAAATCATCTAGATGAGGTTGAATGAGTGAATAACGCGAAATTAAAATTATCAATTAAAAGTAACAAGTCACTTTTTAAATATTTTAGATGTTTAGTCAATCAAGTCAAATTTATCATATTTGGAATTACCACAATAATAAATAATACAGTAAATAATACAAGATTTGTTGACGGAGAAAATTATCAACAAGATTAAAAACATTGGGACCAAGCCTACATAGACAATAAGAACTTACAATATGATCCAATCTAGAAAACCCATTGGACTCGCTCATCTATTCTTGCAATCTTCAGGACTTGCTGAAATGTGCTTTATCACACCTGCTCTCGATCTTCGAGAATTGTTTATTTCCTGTAAATCACCAAGATTGTACTATTCCTATATTTCTGGTTCAATTTTCCTCAATTTTCAACAACCTTTGAAAGTATTGAGAAAGTACATTCCTAATTATATTTAGGTAGTGTGTGTTTTAAATTATTTGATTTTGATGTTTTTCCAAACTTTTTATTGATTGATCTCAAGATATAAAATTGTTGGTTGGTCTCCAAATGATGTTATGAAGGTAAAAAATAATGATCAACCACAGTTTTCATGAACTGGAGCTTGAGTATTTTATAAGATATTGTTTCTCTATATTCCATATTTGAATCCAAATACTCCTAGTTCATTTATACAACATCCCAAAAGACTCAACTTTTACAACTTTTTTGAAATAATCTTTTTATCTAAAGAATAGCCAATTCAACTTCAAACCCAACCGTGATAGTTTACTTCAAACTATAAGATGAGTTAATTAATTCCTTTTAGCTCCCTCTTCTTATAACTTGAGTTATTGAAGTAATAAAATGTACAAAATCGTGTAATTTCCACCTCAAGTAATTGTTTCGAAAGGCTTGTTAAAAAAATTGAGGTCAAAGTTAACAAATAATGTTGACCACATTTTTTATCAAATTCACAAAACTTATTAATTTTTCAACGATACTTTTCATCAACTTTTATATTCCCTTCGTGCCCATTTATATAGGTTAGTTTTATTTTTCACACGAATTAAGAAATCTTATTCATGTTCTAATGTTAGCTAAAAATTTTCCTAGTTTACCTTTATTTAATTATCAACAATTAGCAGTAAAATATTGATGAAAGTAGTAAAGAAATTGAATGATTTAATTTTCAATTCTCACATTCATAAGTTATTTTGATCAAATTCATTGGGAAACATAATTTGACCTTTTGAAACAATGTATATTTGTAAAATCTTAAGATTAAGTTGGAGAAAATTGGTTATAACTAGACAAATTAAATAAGTGTATATTAATAAACGATCAAAATAAAATATTCTCAATAAAGAAACATGACTATATAATTGAGACAATAAAATAAGAAAAATTGACATATATACTGAGACCGAGGGAGTAATTTTTATTTATTTGTTAAACTACTGCTAGATGTCAAAATCAACCCATAGCTTTCTTCCATTAAGGCTAATAACGAATGACATGTATGTTAACAATTTCAAAAGAAAAATACATTGAAATTTTACCAACAAAATATTTGCTCTTGTTTGGAGATATTAAAATCAGAATTTTAGTAAATTTTGATAAAAACTAATGAAATATGCGATTGAAAAATTATGAATTCCATAAAATGTGTTGTTAAAATTAAATGTTGACTTTAATTTAAAATTTTAATCCAAACCAAAAAGGGCGCTATATTTTACTAAATTTTGTATCACTGTTAAAAATTAATCAACTACCAATTTTTTTTCTTCAAAAAAAATACAATTGTTTTGATGTTAAATATTTATAATGACAACATACTTCCAAAGTCAATTATCGAAATAAAATACTCTCCTAATTTCTAGCACTATGATGCTACAATGCTCTTGTAATTACTACAGAGAATGAGGTAAGTACGAGAAGTAAAATGTTCCCATTTTTCGTCATTTTTATGTATTTATTTATTTTTATTTCTAAATACGATTTTATTAAAAAAGGTCATTTTGTTATCGGGAGGAATTTTTTGATAATTACACGCTCTTCTAAAAAAACTGCAACACAAGGAAATAATAAGCATATGGAGTTAGGCTAGATGTATAAAATTTTTTATATAACGAGTTACCTAATCGACAAGTGGCATCCCCCTATTGGGGGGGGGGGGGGGCACTTGTCGATTAGGTAACCAATTATGTAAAAAAGTAGGTACAACTAGATTTTTCCATAAGCATATACTCCTGTTATTTTACCATCTGTGTGGTTTGTGAAATATAGAAATTGAAATTTATGTTTGATAATGTAAGTGATTGTTACAGAGATGTTATGACTATGGTTTAATGGAAGTATTTTGCTTTGTAGTTAGGCGAAACTTGTGTAAAGGACTGATAATCAATGAATGTTATAAACCATGTTTGTGAGATTCTTAATAATATTTGATGTGCGAAGTTTTGGAGTTGAAATTACATTCTGGCATCAAATGTTAGAATAGGCTAAAAAATTTCCATCCTTTGAAATCAGGGGCAAGATATTTGAAATTTGGACAGAATACTAATGCCTTTTCAGCTACACTGGTAATCAAGGATGATCAGTATATTGAAATTGGCAAGGATTGTCAGTTTAGGATTTGCAGCCTCTTGTATTGGTAACATCTCCATGCTAGTTTTGTTTTTCGATTCGTCTTTTTCATAATGTGTATTCTGCTACTCTATTTGAAAACCGACAGTTAGTTTCCGACTTTCCAATATTCTACAAATTCTGGGTCTTAAAAGACGTGATGTTTCCATCTTTTTGTGTTATGATTGTCTGTATGTTGTCATCCTAGATGGAAGGCACCACCTGTGATGACGATTTCATCTTTACCTATCCTTTGGATCCATAGATTAGAGTATCTTAAATTGCTTTCCTTTTTATTTTTTTAATGTCCTTAGGCAATTATTGTATCCTTACAAACTTTAATGGAATTATTCTTTATAAATTAATTGTGACTTTTTGTCTACTTTTTTTTCCAAGCGCATTAACCTCAGAACTTCAAAAGTTTGTATAGTGCTTTATCACTAAGAATGCATTTAGGATTTTCAGGAATCGTATTTTCTTTATTTTAGTTAGTTATTAGAAATATGTCATCTAATCGTAGTTGGATGTGGCAACGAGTGGATAAGAGCTTTCTTACAAATGAATTTATTATGGGAGTTGAAGAGTTTATTCAATTTGCATATTCACAGTCACGAGTATTTGATAAGATTAGATGCCCTTGTCATAAATGTTGTAATAAAGAATTTCATATGCGAGATGATGTAAAATCTCACTTACAGCAAATGGTTTACCCATGATTATACTCAATGGTATGCACATGGTGAACAATTTAATTCGGGTGAATTCTCAAATGCACAAGAACAAATTGAATGTAGAAATCAAGTAATGTTGATGGATGCTATGGGCCCTAGTATCTACAATACCTTTTCGAATCAACAACATTCTTTTCCTGAAGAACATGAGTCGAATCCAAGAGCTGCAAATTTCTTTAAACTACTTCGAGAAGCCGATGAACTTATATGGCCAGGTTGTCCAAAACACACTAGACTTTCAGCAATGTCGCAACTTTTGAATTGTAAGTATGAATTTAATATATCTGTAACATGTTATGATCGCATGTTGTCCATAATTATAGACATGTTGTGAGAAGGTGCATAGTTAGATGATACATTTTACAAAAAAAAAATGTTAAGCAGTCTTGGTCTTGATTACATGAAGATACACAGCTTATGATAATGATTGCATGTTGTCCTATAAAGAAACTGAGAATTTGAAAGTGTTCGATTTGTGGCAAGGAACGGTATAAAGAGAAACCTTCTAGATCAGGATGTAAGGTGCCATACAAGGTATTACAATATTTACCTCTAATACCTAGACTAAAAAGGTTGTATATGTCAAGTCATAGTGCAGAGCAGATGATATGGCATTCAAAACATAAATATATGAGTGGAGAGATGTCACATCCAGTACGTGGTGAAGCATGGAAGCCCTTCGACATAATTTATCTAGAATTCACCCTTGATCATCGTAATGTGTGTATAGGATCCTAATACTCTCAATGATGAGTTGGGAGGTGAGCATGCACATGATTTGCTTAGAGCTAGTAACAGGACCAGAGGTCCTAGTCGTGGCACTCTTATGCCTGTTGATCGATCACAACGTATCGAAATAACTATTAAAAATAACATGTAAGTATACATTTATTTTCAATTGATTTTATATATTTAGAAACATAATTGTTGGTGTTTTGTAATATTTAGGCTCATTTTTCATGTTCTCGTGATATCTTATTTCGATTGTTTGACTAATCAATGTTCTTTATATTGGCCTCTTTCTTTTATAAGTTGTATTTTTATTTTTTCTTTGATTTAGAATATAGCAACTTGTGGTTAAAGATGATAACATTTATTAGATTTACGTTTAAATATGTCGTGTTTCTTATATGGTTACATAACTTATCAAAAAATTTCAAATCACATTTTTTATATTTTTTATGCAGTTTTGGTGAAACTTTCGTTCCACGCGACATCACCGCAACCATGAAAGCATATTTTGATGGTCCATGTCCCACATTTTGCTCAATGCCACAACTCATAAGAGATGGTTTATGAGATCGATTTATGGTAATTATATTTATTATATATGTAAATTTCTTATATTTATTAGATCTATAAATAGATTTTTTATTTATATATAATGATAAATATGTATGGACGACTGCGAATACTATCAATGTGTATGACACATGGAAGGTCATGGCGAATGATAGATATAAAGATATGATGAATGATGTTTGCGAGAAAGCGAAGTGTACAAGTCAATCTAATAATCATGTTAACTAGAGAGGACATGGCCCGTGTGGATAAGGGCAGAGTATTGTGATAGTCTTGTAAATTATTGGAATACCGAGAAATGGAAAAAAAATGCGAAGATTGCCAAGGCAAATCGTCTTGCACAAGGACATGAGGGTGAAATGAAGAAGCATACTGCTGGTTCAGTCTCCTTTGTAATTACTAAGAAGAGATTGATATTTTTTTTTCATATTATTTCTATTTTGTATTTTAAAGTTCATGTATATTTTTATCTGATTGTGATTAATGAGTTGCGTATTTCAAGAGAAAGATATGGATCATCCAATGTCCCAATTAGAGTTTTTTAGTTATGTTCACAGGAAGAATCACGAACTTGGTGATTTTGTTGATAAAATGATCTAAGCAAGTTCATGTAAGTTCAATTAGAGTTTATGTACTTCATAGTTTATTCATATAGTTTGTAAGAATTATTTTTTTATTTTCACATGATGCTTACAAGGCTTCATTTAAGTCCAAGTATGGTATCGTTAGGGATGATCAACTTGAGTTCGATCCTGATTCATGGATTGATGCTGTTAACGGTCCATCTAAGGGTTGTGTTTATTGGTTTTGTCCTAAATAACATGCTTCACATGTTCTTGGTATACCTAATTCACCTAGAAGTTCAATACTTGCACGTGATGAAGATGTTAATAATTTGAAGTCAGTGCTAGCTATTGCACGAGATACAATAGATGAGAACAATGAAAAGATTGATGATCTCATTGTACGTCTTGAATGAGTTGAAAGAAATTACAAGGTCGGGATGCGAGAAACAGTGCGAAACATACTTAAGGAACTAAATATTCCTAATTTTCAATTTCCTACTAGCTCAGGATCACGAAATGATGTGTAAGACAAAATATTTGAAATTTGAAATTTTGGTGTAATAATTTATAATTTATTAAAGATTTAACGTGTTTTGACGATTTTGATTATTTAGTGCATTTTGAAATTAATGATTATTAATTAGTGGGTTGTATTGATTTTTAGTACAAAATAATAAATTAAAACTCACAAATCCGTTGGTATTGAAGCTGAATTAGAAAGTAATTTTAGCAACGAATATTTTGTTGGTAAAATATAATATTTTTACTGACAAATATTCCGTGGGTAATACATATTTTACCAATTATGACTATATTTTCACCAACATAATTTTTGTTGGTAATGCAGACTTTTTACCAACGAAAATGCCATTGACAATTACAAGACTTTTAACAACGGAAATGCCGTTGGCAATAAAAGACTTTTACCAACGACATTTCTGTTGGAAATGACAAAGTTTTTACCAACGAAAATTTCGTTGGTAAAAGTTGTACACTATGAGGCATCCTCAAATTAGCAATGAATTTTTAGTTGGTCTTTTTCCGTTGGTGAAGATTATTAGCGACATATATCGTGGCTTCAAGTACTGATATTCCGTGCCTAAAACCTTGGTTTTTTTGTAGTGAAAACTCAAATTTTAACTTTAAATTTTCTTGATAAATATAACATAGTAGTGAAAACGAGATGCCCAACATATGGACCCACACAAAGGCGTGATCTTTCTACCGCTTCACGGATTGAAGCACACAAATAATCATCGACTAAAATGTCTAGATAAAGATTGCTATCTATTAAGGGGTTTTCATTCTTATAGTAAATATGCGCCCCCCCATTTTTCAAAATTTATTTTCAACTACACATTTTTTTATAAAATAATATTACACATAAATTGAAAAGTTTTCCATATTTTTTAATCATACAATCTCCAAAAAAATATTATTCAAAAATGTATTTTATTGCCTTAAAATGGGGCTCAAACAAGGGTATGGTAACATTTGCAACAAATTTTTACATTGTTAGCGCTTCTAGTTGATGTAAAATGTATGTATACGATAATACAAATGTTACTTACAATAATATTTATATACAAAGAAAAGAAATTTGAATACCAACTCGAATATTTTTTTCTGCCAGTTTTGGAGCCTTCTCTAAAACGAGAGAATAACTCTATTTATATCAAACATAAGCTAGACCTAGATCCAATGGCTCAAAATCCTCTACAGCTCACTATCCAAGATAAGGATGGCAATAAAACTCGATCAACCCAATACTCGCGGTACCCCTCCCCGAATGGAGAGGGGATTGTCCGCCTAACCGGGTACACGGGGCGGGGACGGAGCGATGGTTATTACCCCGAAGCGAATACGAGGCGTGTATGAGAAACATAGTCCCCGCCCCGCTACCCACCTTGTTTAAAATTAACTTCAAGTTTAAATTTTTTATTGAACAACAATAATAAATTTATCATCATTTTTAAAGAGAACATAAGTTCTTTTAAAAAAATAGTAAAAAGGTAATAATATTTACTAATTAAAAACATAAAAAATAAAAGTTAAAGTTAATAAATAAATAAATAAATAAATGGGGTGATAAATGGGGTAAGGGACTTATCCCGCCCTATCCCGCTTTAACCGGATATGGGTATGGAGTAAGGTAATAAAAATATTAGACAGGATATGGGTGGAATTGGTCAACCCGTCCCGTTGTCACCCCTAATCCAAGATAACATATGATTCAATGTACAAAGCTAAGTGCCAGATACTATTTAGCAAGCCAACTGGATCAATAAATGGGCAGGGTTACCATATTAAATCCCTGGGCCTCTTCAATTTCTATTGGGCTCACAATTAATTATCAATCCAATTACTTCATAATCTCCACATTTGCTGCAATTTTGAGGTCATACCAAAATGGTTCAAATTAAACCAGCGTAACTCCACACGTCCGCTTACTTGCATTTTTAGAAGCAGAAGATCTTTAATAGTATTCTAGATTCAAGAGACTCAAGGAGTCCTCGAACTTGTTTGAGGGTATCACATTTGTACCTGCATCAGCTAGATTGCACTTAGTTGGGATTTTAAACAACTCGATATCTTCATTTTTAAATTAGTATGAATTGAAATTTAACATCTATATATTTTGTTAAATCAAGAAACGCTAAAAATGTAGCACTTTGATTATGTGTACAAAGCTCTAACATTTTCTACAAATTCTAATTCTAATTCTTTCGATAATCCTTTTAATTACAATCTCTTTAATTGCTTCTGTAGCAGCTATGTATTCCGCTTCAGTTAAAGACAGAACAACTAATTTTTGGATTATGTTTGATGTTCATATGTTGCATATCCATAAGTCCTAATATTCTATGTCTTGAAATATCATTTTTATTGCAATATTATCAAATTTAGTATTGCAGTATTCAAGACTATTATCAGTTCTTAAAATCGTTGGTTTCTAGCTTGTTCTATTTGCCATCAATGTTTTGGTATTTGAATTAGACTTCAATAAGAAAATCTAGACATTTCTTAACAAGCGATCAATCATAGTTCCTTACAGAACCCTTTGATTTTATCATTAGATTTTCAACATTTAGAACTTCCTTAAGTTCTAATTCTCTATTCTTAACGGAAGTATAGTTCTAAAACATTTACATGCGGTTCTTGCATATCTTTTAGAAAACCACCCCACTGAGTAGCAGGCCACTATACAGTTTTATTCGCAGTAATTTCCAAATAAAACATATATACAAAAATTATTTCAAGATTTTCATAATTGACAAATTAACAGTAAACTCAGTAGCATTTTATCAGCATGAAAGAATAGTCAATTTTTATTGGCTCATTCCACCGAATCCTTATTCTCTCATCTTCTAGGATTCTCTTGAGGAGGAATCCTAGACAAAGGTAAATATATGCTTTTTTTTTTTTTTTTAAGGAGAGTTAGGGTCATGCCTTTTCGATGCTGAATATTAAGTGAAAGAAAGGTAAAAAAATGGTTACCAAATGCTGAGTTTGTAAAAGAAACATACAAGAACGCCCGAAGCCATGTTGAAAACTTTAGATGGAGAAGTTTCTTGAAAAATACGAGCAAATCTTTATAGATCTAACGTTCAAAAGGAACTTGATCGTCACAAATGAGCAATTGACCATACGTGGTTTTCGACCTTGCTCTAACACTAATGTTGGTCCCAAATTTAGACAAAACCCGTACCAAAAACAGTAAAGAATATAAGGGTTTTTCAACTTAAGGCCCTTAGATTCAATGATCACTTCTAACATTTAGTCTCCATTGGGCATTCGTTAATGATTATGTTTGAATCCATCAGCACATCTCAAATCATAAGGCAAAAGTCAAAATTACAACAAATTCTCACGCTGAGGATACTATTATTCTCATTTATATCATATAACCAATACCAGGATCCCCCCCCCCCCCCCCCCCCCCCCCGGCCCCAAAAAAAAAAAAAAAAATTGGAAGGTTTTTTTTATTATTATTTTCACAACAGTTTTTCATGTGTAAAATTTTTTTTTTTCGCGTATTAGTTCAGTTTGAAATTTTGTAGCCCGTTCTTGGATCCAATCCTGAATCCATCCCTACCTGAATCCAATGGCTCAAACTCCTCCGTGTGTCACCATCAAAGAAATGTACAAAGCGTAACGCTAGAAACACTATTTAGCAAGTCAGCTGGATCAATAAATGGATCACGTCACCATTTTAAGTCACTAGGCCTCTTCAATTTCTGTTGGGCTCGCAATTAATCAAAACCTCAATTATTTCACACACACCATGAATAAAAATGAATTAAGAGAGACAATGAGTAAACATTTTACATCTTTTCCTTTTTTCATTTTGTAGGGTACCAATTATTCAGAGTACTAAATATAGAGCCAAAATCTTAAGTGGAGGAAAAAAATTACTCGTGTTAAAATGTTACAATCTTGAAAACTACCCGATTAAAATCCAGAATCGAGCATTTACACATGTGAAAAAAATGTTCAAGACGAGAACAATTAGCCCGACCACCTCAATTTTTTTTTTTCGATGTTCTTGTTAGTTTTTCTTCTATGAATTTGATTCGTTGACTTGGACCCTCATTTTCTCGTGAGTTGATATATGAACCGAGTTTTAAGACATTATTAAATGCAAGTCAAAATCATGGCATCACCTAAAATCTGTGTGATGACTTATAGGACAAGTTTAGCAGTATCAAAGTGTGGTCCATTATTCGCTAGTCATGAAGAAAAATTCCGAACCCCTGCCGTGCGCCATTGTCCTTTTGTTAGACTAACGACACAGCCATATATAATTAACATGCCTCTAATGCTTAAGGACCCTACACCCTTCAAGAAAAAAACATACTTTCCTGTCCCCAGATCTAGATCCTTCAAGAAAAAACTAATTTGCTTGGACCACATTTTTTCGAGATTTATATTGAATTTTACTAATAAATCTAAAATTTAAAGAGGCACCATGCCAGCATGAACAGTATGAAAATTGGATCATGTAGATCTTCTATTTTTTATGGGATGTTCGCTCTTTCTTAATTTCATCACTAGGAAAGATCCACTACCACTATTTTTTTCTCTTAAAAAAAAAAAAAAATTGTTCTTGAAAAAAATTCTATATTCATTTAGTCTTGCTTTGGGCTTGGAACTCAATTGAACAAAAAAATGTTCAAACTTGTGAAATTGTTCAAATAAATTAAGTCAACGTCAGGGTACACTTGAAATTAATTTGTGATTTCATTTGTTAGTACATGATTTTTAAGCACGCGGTCTGTCGCCCCATAGTTTTCGAAATCCTACTATTTTTATTATGCTAGTAAGGCGTACGTACAATGCATGTGTCATAGTATAACTTGACTATATGATAGCGTAAATATAAAAACAAAAAAGATTATTTGTCTTAAGTATTAGTTACATTAAATTTAAAACACTTGAGATGATGATAGGTGACAAAAATAATATTAAGAGATCTGATTCAAAACTTATTTTCTAGGCTTTGCGTTTGAACTCCTCCTGTTTTTTTTTTTTTTAAAAGAACAGGGTATAGATGATTAGGTATTGATACCCTGTTAAAGAGATAATGAAATTCAATCTAACCCTCATTTTTCTACCTATTGAGGTAAGACATTATGTCTCCTTCATCTCATGCTCATATAATCTCCAATTACATGTATTAGTTGCACTGGTGATTAATTTCTTTACTAAGACCATATGCAAGACGTATGTAGTCAGACTAATTAATTAATGATAATACAGTGCAATATTTATGACAAATCAAATGTCTCTATCAGTATTAAAATCACAACACAATGAAAACTTTCATCATGGAGGCAAAAAGAATGACAAACGATCACTTAACTTCATAAATTTCGTCGAATATCTTTTCAGCATGTTCTAATGATACTGTACATTAAATCCATTTAAAAAAAATCAAAATAATTCACTTCATAGAACATGTTTGTCTATCGGCACTGCATGATGTAGGAGGATTCTTCTGAAAATTATTGAATTCCTTCAATATCCATTTTAAAGTCATAAATTTACCCTTTTTAATCGTAGAAATTGAAGAAAAATGAAATTGAGATAAATTGGTGTGAGTATGGGGGTTGAGGGTGGAGTAGAAAAAAAAAAATTAACGAATGATTTTACATTTAATAATTTAAGATAATTTTTTATATTTAAACTTAATCGACAATATATTTATTATCGATCCAAATGGATATTCATATCGAATCAAACGAAAAATTTTAGAAAAATAAAGTTCGAAAAAAGGACATTAGAATGAGGTTGTGATTGAAAAGAAACATAAACAATCACGACTTTACGTTTCACAATTAATGTAAAATTATTTTTGATATTTAAAATTTATTGATCATATATTTATCATGACCGCACTTCAACATTTGGCTTAGCCGAGCCAAGCCGAACAATAAAAATACTGAATCAAACGTTTAAAAAAAACAGCTTAGATGGTTTAACCAAGCCGAGCCATAAAGTCATTTGGCTTGACTCGACCTATGAACAATAACCACCAAAGTGACTCTTTTATTTATGTGGGATAATATTATAAGTCAACAAAATAACTATGCCCAATTATTCTTCTCGGCCTTTTCTAGCAGCACATTAAACAATGGTAGAACTTTGAGAGTATCAATACTCAAAACCAAGAATTACCGTACTTCACCATATGAGTATAATCACTTAGAACTAACAACAAATTCAAAGAATGTCATCTGACTGATGTCCATCTTTAAGTAAACAAAAAATAAAATAAAACATTAAAATAAAGCAGCTTCGGAAGATGAAGGCACAACTCCTAATTCACTAATTCTCACAACAATTAGTCGATTGCTTCTACATTTTTCTCGTATTTAGTACGTCACTTCGACTCATTATTACTTCCAACCATCTTGTTCATCTGGATTCCATCTTCAATGCCTTAACCACCCTTCCTCATATCCTAGTCTTGGGTGTGTTTGAGCGACATTATTTTGAAAGAATGCATTACGGAATAGTAGATTGATGGAGAATGTGTGGTTGAAAAAGAAGGAAAAGTTATTGATATGATAGAAAATATTATTTTATTGAAAAATGTGTAGTTGAAAATGAGTAAAAAAATGAAAATAAAAATTTTAACGTGTACCAAACTGGACTTAATACTTGCATCTTTCGGTCCTTTTAACATAAAATTCATTCATTTTCCACCTTATTTACCTTCTAGTTCAAAATGGGAAGGTACAATAAAGTCAAAGACAGTCCAAACTCAAGTCCAAAAATCAACTGCTTGAGCAAATATGATGTCAATGAAAGAAGATTTTGTTTATTTTTCCCAATGGGATTTGTCTCAAGTGTGACCACACATTTTTAACTGAGCTTCTCTTACAAGCTTTTAATTTTCTCTAAAAAGTTATGCACAAATCAAAAGTTTTAGACATAAAATATGGTGGATATTACTTGTACTTACAAAAGTGACCATTTTCACAAATTCACTACTATTTTTAGGTAGATGCTTACATTCCCCCATGAGATAGAGAGCCACAATTTTTAAGTGGGGGACAAGTGTACTCACTTTAGTTGGAAATGTAAGGTCAAAATCAGTGGCTCCAATTGCCCAGGTGCCTCCTTGTCATTTTTTAAGAGCAATATGATATGAGACCACGAAATCCACATGCCTCTAATGCTGAGGGCCTAACTTTTGCTATTGTTACACGACATAAATTTATTAGAAGAACCAATATTATTTGAGAATATGGAAGATAAAATAAATGCATTTTGATTATAAGTAAACAATTTTATTACTTTTGAAAGATGGAATTAGATGAAGCGAGTAGTGTCTCCGCTCAGCCGCCACAATTGCCACCATCCAACGATCAACACTCTTTATTTTCTATTTTTCTTGCAAAACTTTGCACGAAATAAGATTTTTCTATCCCTAACTTTTAGTTTTTATTTCCGTAGTTTGTCCTATTTACATAATTCCACCAATTTCTTTATTTTAGCTGCCCAAATCTCAAAGTTCTGGCTCCCACACCATCATCGTCTAGTATTCCTTCGAGATGCAAACTTGAAAACCTTCCCATTTCACCCATAAGTACAATTCCTTCATTTTTGACCATTGTCAACAAACATTCAACCTATTTGCTAGGCTGCTAGACTATGTTGAATGAAAAATACTAGATGTACATCAAAAAATATATATCAATATCTACATCCCCACATGGAGGGGTCCACTCGAAAATTTTATTCGAGTGGGCCCTTTACCCATGTGAGGGGGGTGTACACCGTAATGTACACCCTGATGTACATTTAGCATGACTCATGTTGAATTGAGCACCCAAAAAAATAGTTTACGCACGCGTGCTGCGTGTGTATTTGCCGCCTAAGTCATGTTCATTCATGTGGTGGTCCAACCCAACTACAGACTTTAATGCTTCCACACTTTTTCAAGTATTAGGTATAGTTTCAATTAAAGTGAATGCTCATACCATCTTTTTAGTTAAGAGTTACCATCATAGGGACCTAATAGATTTTTGTAAATGAAGCTTGAGCACAAAAGTACAATTTATCGAATTTTTGAATTTCATCCTAAAATGTCAATTTTATTGATAAATGTAATATAAAGTCTTATATATGGTTTATTATTTAGATATTTTATTATTTAGGATTATCTATAACATATCCTAAAAGGCTGTAACTCATTCTAGAACATCAATGTTTTTAAAATCGAACGTCACTTTTAGCTTGAAAAAATTGAATCGCCCATTTGAGTTTATTTCAGACTGACGTCATAGTAAAAATTAATTTAGTCCATTACTAAGATTGTATAGATCACAACAATCTATCATTTAGAATTCTACTTATTTCTTCTTCCTTGATGTCACATCACATATTCCCCTAGTTAGTTCTTTACTAGATAAAACCTCTAGATATGGGTTAAAAATAAAAATAAAAATTTATGTTAAATTCATTTTGATCTAAGTTAGTCATTAGAATTAAACTTAATTATAAATAGTCATTCAACTTAACTGTTTGTTACAATTTGGTTCATATCCTATAGTTTGATTAACAAAAAGTAGCGTAAATCGTAAATAATTAAAATAGAACGTCAAGTTTTATGTTAACTAAAAGTATATGGACGAATAGACCAAATTGTAATTGAAATTTTGGTAATTAATACTCTACAAACACAAGATTTGGTTCACAATTTACACCACATCAATCTCAACATGTTTATTGGTTTGATTCCAAGTGTTGCAACTCGAGCTCAAATATACATTAAGACATTCTATAAAAGTTCAACACTTCAACAAAAGGGGGGAGAGAAATAATATTTTTTGAATAAAATGAAAGAAGAATTGTTTATGACACATAAATTGCAGTGTTTTAAAAGGTGTCGCCTAGGCGCGATGCGCCGCGAAAATGTCAAACCAAGTGACTTGGTGCCTTATTTAGAGGTCAACTGTTGACCGCTAAAACGTGCCTAGGCGCGATTATGCACATTTATCTTTTTTTTAATAATTTTTTTTTTACAATTCTTTTAAGTTAAAACTTAAGGCTTTGTTTGGTGTGGATTAAAATCAAATTTTAATTTAAGTCAAAGTTAAACAATTAATATTAATTCAACCACACATTTCAAAAATTTCTATCACAATTTACTAAAAATCTAATTTTAATCCCCACCAAACACCCCCTAAATGTTGATTTACATTTGCGACTTATCTTTTTGTTGGAAACTTTTGAAAGAAAATAGATAAAATTTCTATAAATCTGTTTTAGATGTTTGATATGCATTATTTTTAATTATTAAATAATTTTTATTGATTAAAAATTGAAATAATACTAAAATAAGAAAACGTATTTTTACGTATATACATCGTCTAAACTTGTCTAATCCATTGCTAAGCTTTCACGCATCGCCGCATATTACGTCTTTTAGAACACAAATTTGTAACAATTAAATTCTTTACCTAATCTACAAACCCACGTTAGCAATAAATTTGATTTGTTAATTGAAGAAAAATTTGTAAGATTTCACATTCTGTTATTCATTGACCAGCCGACAAACGCTGTTCACAAAAACAAATGTCCATATGGGGAAACTGTGAAGAAAGCCACAAGTCACAATTCTTGATACACGTAACAATCATGCGATTACAAACAATTTGTGATTCGACAATTTTAAAAAATATATTTTTCAATTAATTATTATTTTTAAACAAAGACAATGTGACGCAAAACGGAAGTAATATATTCACCGGCGTAAATTTTGAAAATAAAAAAATTGGAATTCACAAAAAAACTAAACTCGTATTCAATTCCATCATGACGGAAAAATGTTCAAAAACCTTTAAATATGCGTTACAAGAGACCCTAAAAGCATAGATTAGTAAAACATTCCAAAAATAGCGATAATTCAAAACGGAAAATACGGAAATTAATTATTCCAAAGCCTAAATGAAGGAATTTGGCTAAAATTCCGAGATCTCGAGCTTTGTCCCGAGGCTAATTTTTCGGGCCGTATTCAATCAGCCTGCCAAATTTTAGCTTATTCCGACACCGTCGTGACAAAAGACAAAATTGCCCATGTCGCGGTTTTTTTGTCAATTTTCTGTCAAACATTTCTTCAAACTCTAAAGCTAGTTGTCCTACGTCACAATGTCAATAGAGGCAGGGGCGGACCGAGACAAATTTTTTGTGGGGTCATAAATGAGATTTCAAAAATGTTTAAGTTATGCAAAAAAAAAAAAAAATCTGACCCCACATGACCCCATGTGGGTCCGCCCCTGAACAGAGGTGTAAGAATTGAAATGTATAGATGACATTATTCTACACCTAATTAGTGGGCACGTGCTTGTTGTAATTGCGGCATGGAAATGTTTAAGGATTTATTTAGTGCGTAGTCGATACTTTTTAAGTATTTATAGACATTGAATCTTATAAAATATGTAAATAATAAACCTATCCAATCAAATTAAGTTAAAGTTAAAGAATCTACGATACGTGTAGATAAAAATAAAGGTTAATTAACTTATAAATAAATTATGAACTTTATCATACATGCACTTATTATATTGATGACAATTTGCTATATTTAGGGATAATTGGAGTCATGGTCCCAAAATTTTATTTTGTTACCATTTACACTAACATTTCTTTTGTTGTAGTCGTAGAGTCGATCCCAAATCTTTCATTTACATGCGGCGGAAGGACTTCTCGATAGTTTTCCATCTAAAGGTTGTTCTCGATCACAACTTCGGAGTTGAGCTCCAGAAACAAGATAAAGTTTTCTATTGATGGTGGTTATATTATCATCATAATTTTTCCTTGATACATCATATTTTAATTATACTTAAACTCTCCAATTTCTGTTCATTGTAGTAATTATTTTCTTAACTTATTTTTGTCAAATTCTTATTTTCAACATTCTATTAATTAGTACGCCCATCTTTAATAATGATTTACATCAAAATATTTTGTTTTCATACTTTGAAATGAGGAAAAAAATTTACACTTTTATTTATCTATTTCTAGAAAATATATAATAAAAAAATAAGTGGTTTACTCCATTTTAATGAACTTTTGGACATTAAACTGTTATCAAATACAAAACGTGTTAATTAATGGAAAGTTTGAGAATAAGAATGACATGAAAAATCGTTAGCAACATAAGTATTATAATGAGAAAAATTAAGCCCCTATTTGGTACAAATTTTAATTTGTGTCAAAGTCAAATAATTAATTTTAACCACATATTTTATGGGTCTCACAACTTATCAACAACACATTTCATCAACTTCTATCAAAATTTACTAAAAATCTAATTTTTATTCCTACTAAACATGGGCTAAGAACCTTAAGTGCAATTTAAATGTGGTGCAATAAATAAAAATTGTTTTGTGAATATAATTACCCTTCTTTTATTTCTTGTCTTTTTATTTTATAATTTTAGTTATTTTATGAAGAAGGTATAAAGTTATTTTTTTGTCCTTTTTAAAATTGGTCAAGTTGTAGCTCTACTTTTGACTTTTGATCAACTAATGAATATTTAGACGAAAACTGTCAAGAGACCCTTCTGACGTGCATAAATGGAGGATTTGGGATTCAAACTCCCAACAATTGAAAGGTTAAGATAAAATTTGCAACAACTTAAATGCACACAATTAATGATTTTGAGAATTGTTTTGATTCTATTTAATTCTAATCATCTATGAAAAGAAGGAAATTAAGATAAGTGAATTAAAGATTGATATTCCTTAAATACTAATTTTCTCTCTTGAGATAAAATAATCATCTACCATCCGACTATATCTTCGTGAAGAATACAAATAAATAAAAATACAATATAATAGAATATTAAAAGGATGAATCGCATCCTCGACGGCCCCTATCTGCCCTGCCCTGGGCCATGGTGAAGGATGTAAACAGCAGGTTATGCCTCCAAGGCTGCTTATACACTTGTACTTACCCAGTGCCAAATCCATATTTCAGAATTTGAACCATTGACGCGACAACCTCAAGCATAACTGAAGTTTTTCCACATTCTCCTTTTACCACTTGGCAATGTGCTTGTACAAATAACACCAGGTCTTATAGGAGATGATTGCACTAAGCATTATATCTCCTATAAGACCTGGTGTTATTTGTTCTTTGAGCTATAAATATGATTAGTATCTCGGTATAATCACAAATCTTACAGAGTTAACCAAATAATAGGATATAAAACAAAACAATCACAAGAGTTTAATTAAAAATGAGCAACTTACTGGATTAAAGAATTATCAAGGATCAAAACCTCAACACAAAAAGTTTAGCTGATCATATTTTGATAATAAAAATACATAACTCGGATAATTTAAAATAAAAGATGAGTACAATACTTGAATCTCCTTTTCAAAATTATTCAAAGCCTCAAGAAGTTCTTGTAATTTTGATACCAATAATTTGATGTAACATGATGTGGAATTAACCTCTCTTGACTTTTTATTGAACCATGCTATAGTGTGTTAAGGGATAAAAATTTCACATCGAATAAAAATGAAAACATAAACCAATTTATAAGAGTTTGTGTTACTTCTCTTAATAAGATCGATCTTTTAAGATGGAACCTCAAATTTTAACATGATATCAGAGCCCGTTAAGTTCCAACGAGCAATTCGATCCGATTAAAACTCAAAAAAATTGAGCACACGGATTTCAAGATTGGTCTGCTCAAACGAACCACCATCTTGCGATGACATGTTAAGGGATAAAAACCTCACATCGAATAAAGATGAAAACGTAGACCAATTTATAAGAGTTTGATATACTTCTCTTAATAAAGTTGACATTTTAAGATAGAATTTCAAATTTTAACACAGTGTAAGAAAGAGTTTCACAAAAAAAGTTGACAAATGACACATGACATTCTATTATTGAATTGTTTAAAATATAGTTAGTTTGTCCATCTATTCATTTTGCCACCACTTCATATGTCATTGCATTTATCAATTCTTTTTGGTAAAGTGACATAATCCTTTTTTTGTTTTGAAATATGAATTCCCCTTTTTAGAAAGTCATGCCAATGATATACCCAGAGGGATTAAAATTTTGGAATCCCATCAGATCAGAAGCCGATTGCGACTGTAACATGCATTGTTACGGTCATTTGGTCCAAAAAGTGCGAAATTGCCCCGAAAATTGATATGCTGCAACCGTAGTCCCAAACTTCCCTGAATTGTGCAGTTTCATTCCTAATGGTCTAAAATTGGCAGTTTTGGTCCCTAAACTTCAAGCCTGCATAACCTTTAATCCACAATTCTGAATTGTGTTGCACCGAACTCCAAATTCAATTATCTTTCTAATGGTATACCATTTTTTCCAACGGAGATCTTTGTACCAAAATTTATGCACTAATTTCTTCATGTACTAAGTACGTAGATTCTCAGTTTTCCTTCTCTGCCCTTTCGATATTTGATCAATCACTTCACATCTTCATTATTACTTCCAACATCTTGGTTCACTAGGATTTCCTCTCAAACTCCTTTGCCACCTTTCATCCTGTTCAAGTGTCGATACTCGGATATTTCATCTTTTTTTTTTTGTCATTTTAATGCCCAAATCTCTTCCTTTTTGCTTAATTCAACTTCAAGTTATGGGTTTCACCTCAAAAACAATGGATACACTAAATATGAGTAGAAATCCATCCAAGCAATTAAATATTAAGTAGACTTAAGAGTCTAAATAAGCATGTAAAAAATACTTATCAAGTTCCCCAAACTTATCAAGTATGTTTCAGTGTTGCTAAATGTGAACGTTAAAATTGAGGACAAAGATAAGTCGATTTTTTGTTAGCTTCATTGTCTAAGTCATAGAAACAATGGTGATCACGTTATAAGTTGAAAAATCAACTTTGATAGTGAAGGAGGTTTCAACTGCTTTGTTAGAGTCAGCTAACATAAAAGTCAACTGATGTTGCGAGGGTGATTGAGTTATTTCGGTAACTTTTGAGAGCAGGCATGGTAGAAGAGGATCACGATGAAAGAATTATGATCGGAGGAATGATCGTTCACATGATACACACCTAACTACAATCACGTAAGTATATAACAAATGAAAATTTAAAAGGAAAAAAGAAAAAAAAATAGTTTGATAAGTAAGACTTTAACTTAATTCTCAATGTGTATGACACAAGTGGTAAATACCGTACTCTTAATAAAGTGAGACTGTGAGTCTTGCTTAAGCAATAACCAATCTCATTGCATTGGTATATGTTAGGCTGATGTAATTTACAACGGGTTATTGTCCAAATGACTAGTACGATGTAGCAAGTTTTTAACCAATAGTTGGCTTTTCGAGGTCTCCCACTTGACAAGCAGCACAAATTATGTTAGGGTATAACAGTCATTATGGAAATAAATATCATCTTTCAAATTGATAGCACAAGTAATGTGCGCCAATCAACTTTAAATACTTTGCACAGTGTTTTGCTCATTTTTAACTCGTGTTTCTTGCACCTTCGTACTTTATCTAGGACCCTACCAATTTCCATAATTTTACCTGCACTATGCTTTTCAAATTCTCATCTTCCTTTTCCCATTCTTTACTCCACGGCAATCTAAACGTGCTTAAATCCGCATTAAACAAAAAATTATCACCATAAATTCACAGTTTGATCAAATTCATTGGAGAAGAGTTTTGATAAAAAAAAACATGTCGAATTCGCAAGATTTTTCCGATAGGAAAAGGGCTCGTAATGCGCCGGAGAAATCGAACTTTGTTCACACTTGCAATCTATTGAGTCAGTTTATCAAGGAGAAAGGCAGTTTAAGAGATTTGAATTTTGAAATTGGTGATAGAGTGGAAAGCCTTGAATCCATAGGTAAAATTTCTTCTTTTCTCTCTGTGTTATTTAAAGAGATTGAGATGTAATTACGAAAATAATTGTATGATTTGCTTGTTTTCAGTGAAAGCAGACAAATCTCAAGTTGCAGAGTCTACAAAAACGAAATCCTTGACCAATATTGAAAAACCAGTTCAAGGAACGACTGAACAAGATACGTCAATGGATACTATTCCCTGGCGAGGCATGCAGGGGTCATCGAGTAATTTACAAGATGCCTCCAATAAAGCTGTTACAAGGTTTTTTGCTTTACATTTTTTATTCTTGGAGTGCTATATTTGACTAACTCCAGTAATCAATCGAATGAAAAGTAGCAAAAACGAGCTTCTGTAGTCGATTCCAAATTTATAACGAAAAAGGAGCAACTTTTTGGAAGGGGCTATGTAATGAATGAAATTTTTCATGAATTGAGCAGAGAGGCAGCAACAATGGAGTCCAAGAATGCCCAGTTGACTATCTTTTATGCTGGTAGAGTTTTGGTATTTGATGATTATCCACCTGAAAAAGTTACTGAACTAGCGGAATTTGCAAGCAAGGAAAGCTCTAAGGAACCAGAAGGCATATTGCCGAACCACGTTAAAGAAAAAGTAAACCTAGGGACTGTAACTGCACGAGAACGGCTTCCTCCAAGACCTGAGGCCTCGGCTTCTCGTAAGGCTAAACGCGTTTTGCCCGATTCCGAAAAAGAGGTGCAAGAACGGCTTCCTCCCCGACCTGAAGCTAGTGGTTCCCTTAAGGCTAAAGGCATTTTACTGAATTCAGAGATAGAGAAAATGAACACCGGTGGTCCTGTGGCCTCTTGCTCTAGGCCAAAAGAAGTGCTTTCACCACAACTTGAAGCCAGTGGTTCTGGTAATAGCTTTTGTTAAAATACTCTTTACTTATTTTCAGAAAAAAAAAAGGGTTTCAATTATGATTTATTTATGGAGTTTTGGTGTTTCAGATTTGCCAATTGCAAGAAGATCATCACTTCATAGGTTCCTTGAGAAGAGAAAAGATAGGTAAGCATCTTCACATAGTGCATTTCTATTGGAAAAAATTCTTAAAGATAATTTTACTTCTAGGCTATGATATAATACGTAACAATACGTTTCCCGACCTTAAAGCACCTTTTAAGGGAGGTCTTGGGTTCAAATTGTTGGGATACAAAAAAAAACCACGTAAGGTCCCAACGATTGAATCCTGCAAGGATCATGTGGAGCTTGTTGGCCGAATCTGGTGGCCATGGTCAGGGACATGTCGTTACATAATATTTGAGCTATAACGACACTTTATGCTTCCTTTTTGTTGATTCAGGACTGTAAAGGAGCTAAACCAAATTCAAGAGCTGCAGCCTGCATATTCTCCCAAGCCTGATGAGCAGCTTGAGCTCAAATTATAGATACATTGTGCTACTAGGATTAATCTGGCTTACACTTCCCATTATTCTGAATGACTTTTGTTTACAATTTATTAATACTCGTTGTTGGGTTATTATCGATAGAACTTGGTAGTTTTATTTTGTCAAATTTTGGTGTCCGAGTTTGTAACTTAAACCAAAATTGTTGGGTCCATATTAACTATATTTTTGTAATGCGCCCAAGATGATAGAGCCATCGTTGTGGGGAAGGGTAAAGAGAATCCAACACAAGCGGCCAAACAAGCACCCCCTGGCTCATGGGGACCAGAAAACGCCTTTCGTTTCCCCCCTTTGTCGGCCCTTGACGCCTTCCTTAACAAACCGTCGAGCCTCCTTCGCGTCACCTTCCTCATACGATTGGTCAATCATGTCAAGCGCTATACTTGGTATTGTGTTCATATTGATGTCTTGCACCGTGAGACTGTTGGAGTTATTACACCGATAAAGTGTATGAATTATATTATCAAAACGTACCTTTTACTTGTGCAAAATCGAACATAATTTCAACTTACCAAAATAGAATTTGAGAATGCGAAATGATAATTACTGAAGTCAAATACGTGACGATGGATTTAATCATTTCCATTCTTCGACAAAAAACATTTCTTATAATCAAAAGAATGGTTAGTTTTTTCTGAAATTAAATCTCAAATTCAAAGAAATCGAAAAATAAAATAGGAAATGCAAGTGATTGGATTGGTCGAGGCAAGTGTTTAACACTTTCTCTTTAAGATGAATTTGCCCCGTCGTTGCTGGCGGGTTTTCGGCAATCATCTCCCAAGACCATGTCTTGCAATAGGAGGATTGCAAATTACGTAGACCAACGAATTATTAACGGAATTCTCTCTCTACCGAATCTTGTGTTCATGTAAGAAAAGATCACTCTTACAAAGTGTTTTTATGCAATGCAACTAAAAGAAATCGTATGGAATTATGAATTTAATTAATAAATCCAAATACATGGGATCTATATATAGTAGTAGTAAATGTTTGTATTAAAATGCACAACCATACAAAAGGATACGTCTCTTGAAATTTATCTCTATATATGAAGAGACACACTCATTGGAAAATAATCATGCCAAGATCTTTCATATGGAAAGACACATTTCTATCCAAATATTTTCTAGAACACTTCATAATATTCTATATGATTTTCCAACAATTCACGTATTTAAGCAACTAAAATTTGGTTTAATTTATCATTCATCAAATAATAAATTCCACTTAAATAATCATTTAAAATTGGTCAAAACCAATTTTTGATACAAGATTCCAACAATCCCCTACATGAATAAAAATTAATACAAATAACTATGCAGACACTAGTAGAGAGAAATCGGAAAAAAATATTGCATCAGGTAAGGTAGTTTCCGGCCTTGAACATTCCTTAGCGAAATACTGTCGGATTTACTTGGCTAATTGATAAACGCGATGTCTTGAACTATTCAGTCGTTGATGTAAATTAAGACAACAGTACTCACACAATGTATTCCCTAAACCATTCATGGTTCTCATGACTTAGTTCATTTTGACTCTAAACCACTCTTGATTTTTATATGTGTTTAGAAAATTTCAGTATTTGAACAATTTTCATTGAGGCGGTCCCACTTCATACTTACATTGGTGACCTCCTATTAGAAGTATTCTGCCATACTCCACTTGACTCAATCAAGATATAGGAATTATTAAAAGAGTATATTAACCTCTGATCATTCTGCAGAAAACATTTTAATATCATAGGAATGAATTAGGAAATAATCTCCCAAGTGTTTCATTGAATTCTCATAATTTAGTTGTCCATTTGAACCAAAATCTTGGTATCTCCAGTCAACAAAGTAGGGTTACAATTGCAAATATTCTTACGTAGTAGGTTTTAATCTCATTCCTCTCGATACGTAGTATACTTGATTGATAAGTGCTGGTTTTTGCACTAGCACTTATCGGACCATTAAATTTAGATATTTCATATTTATGAGTTTTCATTAGCAATTTATTACTTAATTTAGTTATTTTTATTGTGTAGGTGAAAACTCGAGTTTAAATGATGATTAGAAGGAATTTACGCGAGAAATGAGCAAAAAGAACCAAAGAAGCAAAAATTTCAAAGTTTGGGGACCAAGATTATCACTTTTTGAAAGATAGAAGACCTGACGTGCAATATCTTAAAAATTTGGCTACAAAATGAACACCCATTTCAATTTTGGATAATACTATGTGTAAATAGCATTATCGCCCGACACCCATCCAATATGGGCCAAACATGTGGCCATTATGGACATAGCTATGTACCTATAACATTGTCCTTCAATTTTTTGCAGAGAGTTGGTGCCTAGGCGTCACTTTAGTGGGTTTAGGAACCGTTTTTTTTCTTTTTTTCCAAAGTTGGGGGCTTGAGCTGTAATTTGGGAATCAAGTTTTAAATTAAAACAAACTACCGTCCCTGGAAAGGAGGAGTTGGCCTCTTCCTCTGCTGGTTTTTCTTTCTCTTTCAATTTCTCATCTTTATTTTTCTTTCTTCTTTTTCCTTTGATTTTCTTTGGTATTTTGGGAACAAGATTAGAGCATGGTGATGGTGAAATAGTTTGGAAAAAAAACTTATTGATAAAGAGAGAAATGGTTGAGAGTTCTTCAATATCAATGGATATTGTTTTCCAAGCTATTTCACCATTACCATGCTCCAAGCATTTTAATATCATAGGAATGAGTTAGGAAATAATTTCTCAAGTGCTTCATTAAATCCTCATAATTTAGTTGTCCATTTGAACCTAACTCTTGGTATCTCCAGTCAACAGGAAGGGTTACAATTACAAAAATCAGTATTTTCTCATCCCCCTCGATACGCAGTATAGTTGATGTCGTGATAATCTTTTCTTAATGGATCCACGAGTTTGCACAATTTGAGATCAACTACTTTATGATATTATGTCTATGATGAATATGTCTAGACTTACCACTATGATTGACTATGCATCTTATTAAATATAGCTAGTTATCACAATCAATTCATTTAATAGATACAAATTGTCACCAACTAAGAAATCCTCTTATGAAGCTACATGTTTCTCACCAGCTTTATCTAAAGCTTCATTAATTTCCAAACATGGTTGGAAAATTTCTATCATATCATTACACTAATCAATCACTTTTATTAGTGGATTTCATACTTGTGTATTCAATTTTGAACATTGAACTATTACAGTGCATTTATGAATATTCTTCAATATTCCAATTTGCATATCTGAACAACCGCCATAATTGGATTTCGTCCCATTTTATCCACTTTAGATTTAGTGCACGTCACATTGTGATCCAACCTTAAACTTCTAAAATAGTATAAGGGCTTTCTACCTTTTAACTTCATAGACATTCTTCTATGATTTATAAGGTGCATGGAATATAATTTGAGAGACAAACCACCCCCACAATTCCTCAATTAGGAATGTATTCTATGAGTAGTATTGCAACCTCCGCAAATTTTGAATTAGGCTTGAACTTAGAATTTATTAACTCTTTTAAAAATTCGATTCATCTATCACAATGTTCATTTCATATATTCCACCTCAAATCATATAACAATGATTATGAATAACAATATCACATGGAAGTTAATGAGCTTTCATATTTGTGTTGCCAACTCACATAATATACTAATGAAATTGTCCCAATAAAATAGGGGTATAAATTGCTTCTTTTCAAAGAACACGCATTTTTCTTTCATGCATCTGGACCGTTCCCCAAATGCCACAACAAAGTGAGAACAAACCAATTTATTTATTTCTTGTATAAATACGTACAATCTTCTTTCAATTTGCAGTTCTCTAATGACTAAAAAACACATTCCTGCAAATCTATGTAGTCTTTTCTTCTTCTCCATCTGAAACCTACTATATGGGTTTCCATTCTGTTTTCTTTAACGGAAGTATCTTTCACCCCATCAATTGGAGATGAACAAACAATATCTTTAATTCTTATGTATTTCAGCATAAAATCCAGATTCCATTAAATAACGGGACACGCCCTATGATTTAGTATCTAATTTGTATGATCTCGTGTTCAAAAAGTACACTGTGATCCCACTTCATGAATCAGGATATAATTAAATAAAATGAATATTATCTGTTAATGGTGATATTAGTGCACCACACCCATTCTACATTTTCCTTATTTATAATAAGTAGGCGGTTGAGCAACTTCTTCCACCGCCTCTCACAATCAATCGGCCATAGGTGTGTTCTCAACAGTCCCAAATAAGCTTTATTGGGAACCAAAACATATGGGTTCCAATGTCAGCTCCCAATCTTGTCATTTACTTTGAACTTATATATATATATATATATATATATTTCATAAATTTCGAATACTTTGTAAAGAGGGAACAACTGTTGATAATATGTAGGGGTCGATCTTTAAGATTTCAAGTTTGACATATTTAGTTCTTTTTCATTCCTAATTATTGATGATATGGAATAGATATGAAGCATTAGCTATAAGATAGTTGAACATTTTCTTACATACTTTGTTATATTGCAAAAAAGTACATTAGAGACTAGTTTTTACACAAAAGTTACATTACATATTAAAGACTTCAAAAAATCTTGATAAATAAGTACATCATAGTAATGACCTCAAAATAGTCAATATAGAATGGGCGTCCAAAAACTGGTGGAAGCCTGGGAACTCTAGATATATCATCCATGTATGAGCTTCCTTGACATACATGCAATATTGTTCGTCTTCTGAAATCATCCATTCTCTCAAGGTAAAGTCAATATACTCAATGGGAATCATCTACAAAAAGAAAAAAAAAAACAATAATAATATGAATACACTTATTCAGCATGTAATTTATACCATAAATGTCTTTCTTTCCAAAATAAGTAAGAAAATAATGGGCCCCAATTATAAATGTTCATTTCTACCCATGCGCGCAAATTAAGAATAACACAATATGAGCTCATTAATCAATTACACCAATTTGGTCTATAATCAATAATATCAAGCATTATCCAATGCAATGCCAATATCCAATGTAATGTCAATCTATAATCAATTTAAAAAAGTAAGAAGTGATTCCATGAATATAATTGTAATAAATATGTTTGGAATAAAAATAGGTATAGATTACTAACATTCAAGTTGCAAGATAATAAAATTACATTCTTTGCTTCTATTTAGTTTTCAATTTGTTGTACGTTCTACTTTTCTCTTGTTCTCCTCTATTTATAGTAGTGATTGAGAATTTAAATAATAATTCATTTAATTTTCCCTAATCATTACTTTGCTGCATTTTACCATAATAGACCATTTGTCATTACAATTATTTTGCCACATGTTTCTCTAAAAGGCCATTTGTCATTCTAATTAATTTTCTCTAATTATTACATTTTACCCTATCATGCCATTTGTTATTCTAATAATTAGTGTGGCAATGTGTATATATATAGGGTAGCTATCGCATTCCCCTTAAGTTCTTCACATGGTTATTTATTTTTAAATAACCAAAGTCTTGATTAAATTCTTTTTATAAGATTATATTATTGTTAACACAACTTTTACTAGGCTATATCACAATAAAAGACATGGTAAAGTTTTGGGATGTCACAATCCCCCCCCTCCCCCTCCCAAAAAAAAGTTCGTCCTCGAAATGACCTTAGTCAAAGAGTTCGGGCTATTGAGCTTTAATTCCGTCCTCTCTTTCTCAAGTTTCTTCTTCAATGGCATTACTTTGCCACAATACACGAACTATAGATATTTCCTTCTTACGAAGCTTCTTAGTATCCCACATTAATGTTTTTACTGGTTTTTCCTCTCAGGTCAAGTCAGGATGAATATCAACTGGCGTCTTTGTTAACTTATGAGAGGGATCTGGAATATATTTTTGAAGAGTTGACACGTGAAATATATCATGTATCCTTCTCATCTGTTCAAGCAGCTTCAATCGTAAGCGACTTTACCAATACGCTCAAGGATTTCAAAGGGTCCAATGTATCTTGGTGTCAATTTTCCCTTTTTTCCAAATGTAAACCCTTGATAGGAGATATTTTGATAAAAATGTTATCTCCTACTACAAACCCCAGTGGTCGTCGTCGTTTATCTGCATAGCTACGTTGTTGATCTTGAGCTGCCTTTAATAGTCTCTTAATCTTTTCAACTGCTTTTACTGTAGCATCCCGACCCACATGGATCGAAAAGTTACAAGATTGTCTCTACTTTAGTCATAAACCTAATAATTTACGATACCTTTAGCGGAAAGTATAAAAATTTAATTTAAGAATTTAATTCTAAACAACATCATTTCAATACTAGAACCAAATAAAAAAATTGTTTTTAGAATGATTTCCATTCATGTATCCATTTATTGACATGAAATTCTAGGTAGAAAATAAAAATGAATGTTGCTGTTTCGCTTTCTATCTCAAACAGCAATAGTGAAAAATAAATTTGTTTGCATAGCTACCGACTCCGAAATTTTATGAAATTTTATAGTAAAGTAGAAAACGCTTTATACTATGAAATATCCAAAAATCAACTTCCGTTGGCAACATATGATGTATAAAAATATTTTTCAACCTCGCAACGACACAGTTTGGAAGGTAACCCAGCGCAGTTTACTTAAAGTGATATACAAAATTCTACACATATCAAATCAACGTGATTTCAACTTTATGCAGTAGCTAACCCATGAGGCTATCAAACTCCATTGGTTTTACCCAAAAAATATCAAGTAACGATCGAGTTATGAATTTTTAAATCCAAGGGCAGAAGCTGGAAAACAACAACACTACCCGGTGCAGTTTACTCTAAGTGACATTTAAAATTATACCAACATCGGATTGACATGATTCCAAGTTTATTCAGTATCTAACTTATGAGGCTATCAATACAACTCGTTTTGTTGAAAAAAATCCAAGTAACGATTAAGTTATGAATTCTTAAAGTCAAGGCAGAATTTGAGATTATAATGAAACATCAACATTAAATTGCTAACACTTGTTTTGTTTTTAAAATGGTGAATTGCAAGCAACTTTTATGAAACATATATACCTTTAAACATAACTTATTCATAAAGAAATGTGCTTAGAATAGTTCCACATATGACATTTCATAGAAATCTATTTAAAATAACGTAAACATTTCATAATCGAATTTAAAACATTAAATCATCGGCTTCCCCATAGCATGTTGCATCCTTCTTTACCATCATCCATGTCCCAAGCAAATCATATCAAATCAACCTATAGAGAGGGAATTAATGCATGAGTTTGAAACTCAATAGATGTCATCGGTGTATTTCGTTAACAAATTATAAAATTTCGAAATGTGTATTCATACCATCGCACGTAGAAGGATTTCCGGCAAAATCCAATTGTTATAGCATTGCCATGAGACTTATGACACATAGAGCCGGAGAATGATCATTCAAACATAGTAGTGCCGAGGTACCGTACCCGGAGGTACCATTTCATTCAAACATTTAATGAAAAATCATAATTTGAAAACGAAATAAACACTTGCACATCTACCTACCTTTGTTTGATGCTTTTGAATCGATGAAGTTGGACGTAAATAATGCTTTGTGAATGCTACCAATGCTCTAGAAAATCTGTTTCTCTTTACTTTTTTTTTTCTTTACTTTTGAAAGCTTTTTCTTGTTCAAAGTGTGAACCCTCATATGTAAAACTATACAAATATATATAGTAGAAGGAAATATGAATTATTTGAGAATTTGAAAGGTAAGAATACGGTTAGTCCCATAGTGAATAATTGTTGGCAGGTTATTCACAATTCAATATGACTAAAGGATATGTTTAATAGGGAAAATAGTGGGTTAAACGTGTAGGAAATTGTTGGGTCTCATCTCCAATTTAAGTAAATTTAAAATAGGTTAATGGTTTTGTAACTTTCATTTGTACATTTAAAACCTGTAACCGTGTGTGTGTGTGTGTTTGGAAATTTAAATGATAGGTTTCATTCCAATAAATATAAATGTTTAATTATTCATCAGTTTATGAAAATGTCTCATGTCTTTTATAATCTTTAACATCTTAAATTATATATATACACAGACACACACACACAGAGTTTTGATCTATTAAGCACCATGCTTAGTTGGCATTTAGAGTTAAACTAAAAAAACCAATTAAAAATCCTACTAAATTTTAAATAAATTAGATTATGTTTCCATATCTAAGTTAATTAATTAGGGATTATTAAAATCAATTACAACCCCCAGCAGCCGTCTCTCTCCTCCTCTTTCCTCCATTATTTTCACTATTTTCCCACTCAAACCCAGCAGCCGACTCTCTCTCTCTCTCTCCCCCTCAATTCTTTTCACCATTTTCCCATCATTAGGATTTAGTTCCATTCACAAAGATAATTCCAAGATATGTGATAACTGAAGAACTCTGAATCGATGAACCAACACCATACCCTAAAACTGGGCTCGTAATCGATTTTATCTTGGACGAATGACGTGGTCCTGAACTTAGCTCGACTGCATATGAGTGGAGTTGATCACGAAGGGTACCCTTTATGCTACAACAATTTTTGGGGGTTTTGGACAGTTGGCAGATTTTCATGTGGTGTACTCACTGAACCCATGTATTCACGGTATGCTCAACTAGGTTTTGCATGCAAACTATTCGATGAAACGGATGACAGGGATTTGGTGTCGTAGAACTCGATGATATCATGCTATTCCAGGATAGGGTTTGCTAAAGAGGCAGTGGAATTGTTTGAGGAGATGAGGGAGAAAGGTTTGGAGCCCGATGAAATGTCGCTGGCGAGCTTGGTTGGGGCATGTGGGGAATTGGGGGATTTGAATTTGGGCAGCGAGCTGATAATCAGCAAAAGGAGCAAAAGGGATCAGATGAAACGTGAAGGCAAAAAATGCATAAATGTCACTGCAAAAAGGAGGATGTTGATTGACCATTTTCTCTCTGTTTTATGTCGGCTGTATATCATTTTCTTGTTGAAATTCTATTGTATAGTGTTAGTTTTCTTCAGCCAATCCGTTCATCAGTATAGGTTCTAGATTATTCTTGTTCATTATATATATATATTGATGTATAGCTGAATTTATAAATTCAATTCAATACAGCAAGCTCAATTGGCCTTATCTTGCTTTCTCTTCTATTAGAAGAGCATTTCATCCTTCATTAATTTCATTTTCTTACATTATGAATGTCTCTGTTAATAATTGAACACAATGAGTACATATTGAACATAAATTTTAAGTGATCGGATGAGAAAGAGTAAGTACAATTGGTTGAGTAATAAAAATCAATAACAAGCATCTTCTAATCAATAACAATCCTCTAAAAAAAATTCAAACGTGCAATTTGTATTGCCACTATTAACAATCAAAAGAAAAGTGTGAGTTGGTCCAACTGCAAAAACTTGATTTATCCATTTATCTTGCCACTAATGACATTCAACAGATAAAGAGTGAGGCAATTGTCCACATTATTGTTTGGATTTGTCATTTGATCACTTGATTTATCCCTTTGTTTTGCCCTGCAATATTGATAATCAGCAAGACAAGTATGAGCATTACAAAATTGAAGAAAAACAATGTACTCATAAATAATTTATCACAAACATTCAAATTCAATAACTTACATGAAATATTGCAAAAGGTAAATGGTGGCAGCCATTCTTCATTTGGAACCAGAGGATCTGAAAAATAATTGCATTTACATTATTTATGAGTTATTGAATTCTCCACCAAAATTATATGGCAAATTTACAATACCTTTCAAGTAATGTTGGATAATTTCTCTTATCGTGTGATTGGCCACGAAGTCCACATCCATGACAAATTCGCTCTTTGCTCACTGCATTCTCTTTTGGCTTTTTTAAGTCTTTTTCCACACCCTTTTGCTTTTACTTGTGGTGGTTCATTGATGCTTATGTGCTCTTCAATACTTGTTTGTGTAGTAAATACCTTTTGACTACCAATGTCAATGTTAATTTCCTTTATTTTACTATGAAGATCCTTTAACCCATCCATCAAGAGATTAGCTCCTTCCCCAGTGAGAGATGCATCATCAACCACAACCGAAGAAAAACGAGATAGTTTAGAATGCCTTAACATCAATGGCTGGTTTGGAATGTCATCTAGTTCTTCATCATCCTTATCCCAAACTTGACCAATCTTTGCATTTTTGGTCCACCTTTGAAGAATATACTGACTTGGCAATTGCAATATTTGTTTGATCCTGAAATATGCCAACATATGTCTACATGGAATTCCTTCACATTGAAATTGTTGACAACTACAATGTATAGTATCTGAAGACTTAATATAAATAAGTTTTCGAGATCTTGATGTAGAAACTTCATCAACCCTTTCAGTAGTATAAGTCACACTTGATTCATCTTCACATAATGTATGTATGATGTATGCTTGACTCTCAAAAATCTCATCTTGAAAAGTTTGAAAACCCGTTTTTGTATAAACCTTTGACATTTGTGCCTCCATTGGCCACAAGGACTTCAATCGTGGTTTTTCATTAATATCACAATGATTAGCCATTAACTCTTGATATCTTTGGTGCCCAAGTGCTCTATTAAAGCGTATAATAAAATCCATCAATGAGTTACTTTTGGAAATGTACCTTTTAAGAAATGAATGAGAACTTTCTGCTCTTTGACTACTTGACATTCCTGCTGCAAAAATATGCTTAACATATGCAGGGACTCATCTAGCACACATCTCATATATTTGTTGAAGCCAAGCATTATCTATCAATTTAGTAGACTGTAACATATTTATCCATCTTGTTTCAAACTCTTCACTATTCTCTGAATGTAAAATAATGTTCTTTATAGAATGGTAGTTGTCCCGATAAATTATTGTATTAAGTTTTTCAGAAAACTTATTTAGAATATGCCATATACAATAGCGATGAAAAGTATTTGGAAGAACTTCGGCAATTGCTCTTGTCATTGCAGGATCTTGGTCTGTAATGATCATTTGAGGTGCACCCTTAGGCATAGAAGTCAACCAACTATTGAATAACCAAATAAATGACTCTACTGTCTCGTCACTTAAAAAACAACATCCAAATATTATTGTCTAGTTATGATGGTTGACTTCAGTCAATGGAGCAAAAATCATCCCATATCTATTTGTGTTGTATGTCATATCAAAAATAACCACATCACCAAAAATGTTATATGCTCGCTTCGAGCAAGAATCAGCCCAAAAACACCTAACCAAACTGTCTTCACTATTTCTATCATAATCAAAGTAAAAACTTGAATTTTTTTCTTTCTCTAACGTGAATAATTCAATTAAAGACTCAGAGTCAATTCCCTTCATTTCTTCTCTCAGATCTCTTTCATAATTTCTGATATCTTTCTCATACATCCAATATTTTGAGGACCTCCATATCCAATCTCCATCAAACTTATCTATTGATTAGTTGATATATTTGCTTCAAAGAATTGCTTTACCAAGGTTTTTTCGCATTTGAAACATGGCGATGAGATCTTAGTAAGTGAACTCTCCTAGGAGTTGTAAGTGCTTGATTATGAGTCTCCACAAAGCTACTAACAATCCAATTTACAAAAGATTTTGGTCTCGTCACAGTTAATTTAGCCTTGCAACCCACCTGAACGATGCCTCTTTGTCTTTCACTTGTCCGTTCAATTGTATGTTTATACTTTTTTTGATATGTATCATCAGTCTCTCCATCTTTATAGCAAACAAATTGTTTCCAAATAAGTTCGTTAGTGCCCGACCTATTCTTACTGTTAAACAATCTAGCACTGAATCCAGCTTTCGTTGCGTATGTGTTATAAAACTCATATGTACCTTCAGTTGTTTCAAACTATTGCCCAACTTTAGGCTTTCGTTCCTCAACTACTTGTGGGGTGAATGTTTGGACTAAAGTATCTTATTCCATGATAAATAAGATTAAACTCGTTTTCTCAAAATACTCCTGAGAAAGGAGCAACTAGAGAATGGAAAGAAAATAAAAAATTAAGTTGGTAATTAACTCTTAATTTTTTTTTATCAAATAGAAGCACAAACATCCTATGGTATTAACTGCAGACACAAATAATGTTGATTCACAATATGTACTAATCATGTATGGTACTTCAGCAAATTAGGAAATTTAATTTCATAGTTAAATTGTTTGGGCTTCACAAATCAAAGTAAAGTAATCATCACTCAAAGTAGAAAAGAGAAAATCGACGTACCAATTTAATGGTGGAAGGCCCTGCCTTCAAAATGGGGCGACGCTGAGAGATGGATTACGAGCCCAGTTTCAGGGTATGGTGCTGGTTCATCGATTCAGGGTTCTTCAGTTATCACATATCTTGGAATTATCTTTGTGATGATGGGAAAATGGTGAAAAGAATTGGGGGGGGGGGAGAGAGAGAGAGAGAGAGTCGGCTGCTGGGTTTGAGTGGGAAAATGGTGAAAATAATGGAGGAAAGATGAGGAGAGAGACGGCTACTGGGGGTTGTAATTGATTTTAATAATCCTTAATTAATTAACTTTGATATGGAAACATAATCTAATTTATTTAAAATTTAGTAGGATTTTTAATTGGTTTTTTTTTAATTTAACTCTAAATGTCAACTAAGCATGGTGCTCAGTAGATCAAAACTGTATATATATATATATAAAATTGAATTTGAGGAAAACAAATATTATTCTAGGTCCCTATAATTCATTAACTTAGAGAGTCAAGAAAATATCAACATTAATCCTCAAATGGAAACTTATAGATTCTCTTTTATTTCTTATTTTTTAAACTTATTATGTAGTCCTTTAAAAATAATGTGACGCAAATCAAATTCTAAAAATATCTACTACGCTTAAAATAAAATTTCACCGTCGGTCAAATCTTTGGGAAACATCAAATTCCGTCCAACTTTATTTAAAAATCTTAATATTGTATATAAACATGCATGATTTCTTGAAAACTTTTATGATATTATTTAAGCATGTTGAAGTAGTATTGGACTTTCATTTCTTATGTTGGCCGAGTATAAGGTTCATCTATGGGCTAGGCTCATGGTACTAGATCATCACATAAACATATGAGCCTAATTTCATTATTATTATTTTCCAGAATTCTACACTTACCATATCTTGAACCATTTCGGTGTTTGCAATTTTATTCTTACCTACCCATTCCAATATAAAGGGGATTGACATTTTCGACCGTATAATGCTTCAAAAGGAGGCATTTGGATTAACGTGTGATAACTGTTATTAACAATTAAGGGTAGATAATGATCCCAACTGTGCTGAAACTCCAAGACACAAGTGTGAAGCATGTCCTCCAAATCTTGGATAGTTCGTTCCGTTAGTCCATCAATTTGTGGATGAAAGGCTATACTGAATTGAAGCTTCGTACCTAAACAGCTCTGTATCTCCTTCCATAATCATGATAAAAATCGAGGGTCATGATCTGATGTAATCGTAATGGGTACCCCATGGAGTTGTACTATTTCTTGTATATACGAGACAGCAAACTGTTCCATTTTGAAGGTCATTTTAATGGGTAAAAAGTGTGCAGACTTATTTAGTCGATCTACTATTACCCAAATAGCGTCAAAACCTTATGTAACCTTGGGTAGACCATATACAAAATTCATTGTAATCTGTTCCCATTTCTATTCTGGAATCTGTAAAGGTTGTAACAACCTTCCTGGTCTTCGATGTTCTACTTTTACCTGCTGGCAGGTTAAGCATTTGACTACAAATTCTGCCATTTCATGTTTCATACCCGCCCACCAATATAATGATTTATTGTCGTGGTATAATTTGGTGGTTCCAGGGTGAGCAGTGTAAGGAGTGGTATGTGTTTCGTATAGAATTTCATCCGTAATCCATTTATATCTGGTAAATATATTCAATGTCTATATAGAAGAATCCCCTGAGCTGAAATACTATAATATGTTGATTTACCACTTGCTAAGCTTTGTCGAATTTTAGTAGCAAATGAATCAATCTTTTGACCTTCTTTAATCTTCTCCACGCTGGTGGATTGTATTGTAAGAGCGGTTAATCGTTTTCTATTTGGTTCTTTTTCTTCCAATCGGAAGCTTTCTCGATCTTCGTTTGATTGGTCAAAGGTCTCTTCGTGAGAAAGTTTTCTGCTTAGTGCTTCGGCAACTACATTTGCTTTTTCTGGACGGTAACTAATGGTACAATCATAATCTTTGATTAACTCCAACCATTTTCTTTGTCTCATATTCAACTCTTTTTGGGTAAAGAAGTACTTTAAGCTCTTATGATCAGTGAAGATCTCACATTTTTCTCCATAAAGATGGTAGCGCCATATTTTGAGCGCAAACGCAATGGCTGCCAATTCTAAATCATGAATAGGATAGTTTAGTTCATAAAATTTCAATTGTCGGGAGGCATATGCAATTACTTTACCATGTTGCATCAACACACAACCTAATCCATTTCTTAAGGCATCATTATAAATCATAAATCCTGATGCTTCATCAGGAATAATCAGAATGGGTGCAGTAGTAAGTCGTGTTTTAAGTTCTTGAAAACTCCTATCGCACTCATCTGTCCATCTGAATGGAATATTTCTCCGTGTGAGCCGAGTCAAATGAGAGGCGATCTTCGAGAAATTGTGTACAAATCGTCAATAATACCCAGCTAGCCCAAGGAAACTACGTACTTTGGTAGGCGTAGTTGGTTGCGCCCATTTAAGAATCCCATCAATCTTACCATGATCTACCAAGATTCCTTCTTTGGTGATGACGTGTCCTAAGAACACAACTTTTTCCAACCAAAATTCACATTTTGAAAATTTAACATAAAGTTTCTTTTGTCATGAAATCTATAGGACAATACGAAGATGATTTACGTGATCATCTCAAGTTTTTGAGTAAACCAAAATATCATCAATGAATACAATGACAAATTTGTCCAAATAGTCCTTGAAGATTCGATTCATTAGATCCATAAATATTGCAGATGCATTTGTTAGTCCAAATGGCATTACAAAAAATTCAATATGCCCATAACGAGTACGAAATGCAAACTTAGGAACGTCTTCCTTTTTACTCTTCAACTGATGGTATCCATATCGTAAATCAATTTTCAAAAAAATTGTAGAACCTTGTAGTCGATCCAATAGATCGTCAATACGGGGTAGGGAGTATTTGTTTTTAATAGTGATCTTATTAAGTTCTTGATAATTGATACAAAGTCGTAAGGATCCATCTTTCTTTTTAACAAAAAGAATTGGAGCACCCCCACAGAGATGTACTTGGTTGGATGAATCCTCGCTTTAGCAAGTTATCTAATTGACTTCTTAATTCCTTAAGTTCAGAGGGGACTATTCGGTATGGAGCTTTGAATATAGGATACGTACCTGATTGTATCTCTATACCGAATTCAATTTCTCGATCACGTGGCAGCCCAGGTAAATCCTCAGATATACATCCTCAAATTCCTGGACAACGGTCAATGATGATGGGATAATAGCTTTGTCTACATTGAGTTGGTACAGACTCACCCAATGCCCAAAATGTCCTTGAGTTAAAAGCTTGGTAGCCTTAGTTGCCGAAATTATAATTCTAGATGTTTTCTCAGGTACTGGAAAGGATATAGTGTTTTTACCTAGAAGCTTCAGTGTTTTGGACATACAATCAATTAAAGCCTCATAGGTGGTTAACCAATCCATGCCTAATATAATATCAAGATCATGGAAATCAAGTAGGATGAGGTTTGCTGGAAGTTTCGTATTCTCAATATATAATCTAGCCTTTGGCAAATAAATTTTGTACGCGGACTTGGTCCACAAGGTATAATGATGTTCATATTATGTGGTACTAAAGTTGGTTCCGTGTTCAGATTATGCAAAAATTTCTTGGATATGAAAAAATGAGTGGCACCTGAATCAAATAGGGTAAGAGCAAGTGTAGCATAGACATACGTCGTACCTGTAACAACTTTCGCATCTTCAGCAACTTGAGGTTGTACCATTGCAGATAATCTACCCGCTGGAGGACTCAGTTTCTACTAATTTTTCTTTTTGTTGTTTGGACAATCCTTTACCAAATGGCCCTCTTTTCCGCTACCAAAAATATAATCCAAGTTTAAGTTGACAAAGCCCACTATGGAATTTTCCACAAAGAGAACATGGTGTAGGCATTGTCCCCTTGGATTTATCTTCCATTCGAAATTTTTTCTTTGGAAACCAATGAGCATTTTTGCCAATCCCAGTACTTTTAGGGGTACCATTACAATGCCTATTGTTTGAGATTTTCTTTTCTCGAGCTTGAGTGATTTTGGCCTCTGCTTGTTTTGCCACTAATGCCTTATCTATTACACAATATAAGCTCATTAGTCAATTACACCAATTTGGTATATAATCAATAATATCAAGCATTATCCAATGCAATGCCAATATCCAATGTAATGTCAATGGGTAGAATCTTGAATCTATAATCAATTAAAAGGGTAAGAAGTGATTCGATGAACATAATTGTAATAAATATGTTTGGAATAAAAATAGGTATAGATTACTCACCTTCAAGTTGCAAGATAATAAAAGTTCTTTCTTTACTTGTCTTTAGTTTTCAATTTGTGGCATGTTCTATTTTTCTCTCATTCTCCTCTATTTATAGTAGTGATTGACTATTAAAATAATAATTAATTTAATTTTCCATAATCGTTACTTTGCCACATTTTACCTAATAGACCATTTGTCATTACAATTATTTTGCCACATGTTACTCTAAAAGGCCATTTATCATTATAATTAATTTTCTCTAATCTTTGCCACATTTTACCCTATCATGCCATTTGTTATTCTAATAATTAGTGGGCAAGGTGTATATATATAGGGTAGCCATCTCATTCCTCTTAATTTCTTCAAATGGTTATTTATTTTTAATTAACCAAAGTCTTGATTAATTCTTTTTATAAGATTATATTATTGTTAACACAACTTTTACTAGGCTATATCACAATAAAAAAACATGGTAAAGTTTTGGGATGTCACATCCAATTTATTCTCTCCATGGCTTACAAGGAAGTGCATTGCGGGTTTGTGGATTGGGAGAAGAATTTTCCGATAGTATAAACTATTTTCATTCCCAGCAATGGATATATAAATGAAAAGGTGGGTATTTTCATTACTGTTAATTAACTAAAACGGTAGAAGATATATATCTTGATTAAAGAATGCATCTTATTGCATGCAAATGAAAATTCGAGAAAGTTCACTCCTTTTCAAGATTTATTGAACATAAGCAATGTTCATGCACTTAATAGACAAATAAAATTGATCAAGAAATGCAAACTATTGGCCGTTAAATAATGAACTCATTTCTAGTTTAATAGCGATTCAACCATATAAATTAAGTCTGTATGGATTTCATGTAAAATATACGGTTATCAATTCTTTTCCATCAGACAAGTGGTTTTGTACAAAAGCTAATTCGAGCATATATAACATAAATTTAGTTCTAATAATACAATCCAATTGTAGATCGCAATAGATATAAAAATATAAAATGCACGACAAAACTCATTTTAAGATGATTGGATATATTACACTGATAACGTACATGAATTATATTCTCAAAATGTATATTTTACTTGCGCAAAATCGAACATAGTTTCGACTTACAAAAATAGAATTTGAGAAGGCAAAATAATAATTACTGAAGTCGAATACATGACGATAGATTTAATCATTTCCATTCTTCGATGAAAAACATTTCTTATAATCAAAAGAATAGTTAGTTTTTCAGAAATCAAATCTCAAATTCAAAAAAATCAAAAAATAAAATAGGAAATGCAAGTGATTGGATTGGTCGAAGCAAGTGTTTAACACTTTCTCCTGAAGATAAATTTGCATGCATCGGTGCTAACAGTTTTTCGGCAATCATTTCCCAATATACAATGATCACGTCTTGCAATAGAAGAATTCCAAATTATGTAGCCAACGAACTCTTAATGGAATTCTCTCTCAACCGAACCATATTTTTATGCAAGAAAAGACCATTTTTTATCAAGTGTTTTATGCAACACAACTAAAAGAAATGATATGAAATTACGAATTGAATTAATAAATCCAAACACATGGGATCTATATATAGTAGTTGGAAAGGTTTATCTTAAAAGACAAAATCGTACAAAATGACACACCTCTTCAAATTTATCTCTATACATGAAGAGAAACACCCATTGAAAAAATAATCATGCCAAAAGAAATGATCTTTCATATGGAAAGACACATCTCCATTCAAATATTTTCTAGAATATTTCATAATATTCTATATGATTTTCCAACAATTCACATATTTAAACAACTAAAATTTGGCTTAATTTCTCATTTATCAAATAATGAATTCCATTTAAATAATCATTAAAAACTGGTCAAAACCAATTTTCGATACAAGATTCCAACAGAGACTGAAACGAGGTATCGAATAACTCATTAGAGGCGATTATAAAAGCATAGAAGGATTAAGATGCATCCAAAGCTTCTAATAGGTGAGCAGTTTGCCCCCTACTCCACTAGTGACTTAGTAAACATATTTGTCGATGTACTAGTATTTTGTAAGTTGCTCCATTGTTCTTCAATTCCAAAGATCCCTTGTAGTGATACGTTATTTTTTAATGAAGTCCATTGAGATTGAATTAGCGCTTCTAGAATCTATATAAACCTATTTGTATCTGATTTTAGCAAAAGTGAGCATCTATAAAGGTGAAGATTAGGTGTTTGAGCATAAAGTCCACCCATTGTTCAATCTTAAACAACTAGGACAAAAAAGTGTACACATTCGTGAAGATAATACAGTTGACTCTCTCTTCTTCATCACTATCACAATCAAAGTAATTTGGGTAGTAGACTTCTAGGACAAAACTTGTCTCTTGCATATTTGGGACTTACTTCTCAATCACATTGCTTATTTTGAATAAGTTATCGACAAATAAGCCTTATTGCAAATGAGAAAGAGCACATTATTATTTGAAGGATCAATGATAGGCATGTCTATAATTTCTCATGTGAAGTAGTTCCAACGAGTCCCATAGGAAAGTAATTTCTCGTCAATTTCAAAGGGTTTTTTTTTCATACGCTTTTCTTGCTCTGATGCTAAAAAGTTAAACATTTTTATGTTAGGATGCAGTACAGAATTGCAATATGTGGGTAAATAATTGGAGAATCAAAATAAATCAAACCAAAATCGAATGCCCGTGTTTACATAGTTTCCTTAAATCGAATTCGGCGCAAACTGAGTGCAATAGGTTTTGATCGGTGTTTGATTCCTAGGATACAATCGATTGTCGGTTCACGCTGCACTACGTTAACCACCTACGAATCAGCTATGTCTATCTCTCAAAGAATCAGGAAAGAAAAAGTTTAAGATCAGAAGGAAGAAGTTTGATGCGGAAGAGAAGAAAGCTTGTATCTTTCTTTTGTTGTGTTTTTCAACTGATGGAGATCTTCCATTTATACCCATAGAGGAAGAGCCAGTTATTAACACATTGAATACATGAGTTACAACATTTAAGATAAAACAAATGAAACTGATTGTGATTTTAAAAAATGAAACTGATTATGTAACTTTCCAACAAATGAAACTTGTGTAACTTTCCATTTCATTCAATATCTTAAACCGAAAAACCATTTCATTCAATATATGAAACTGAAGAGGAATGGCTGAAGGCTGAAACTAATTTTCATTCATTTTCCAACAATTCTCCACTTGAATGAAAATTTGGAAAACCAGAGAAAGATAGAGTAGAACGAATCAATCCTACATAGGATAAGTAGCATTTAGCTTTGAACCTTCCCTTGTGAAACCTATCGGGAATTACTAGCAAACCAGTGGATCTGATGCCTTGAACTATTTTGCCATTTGTGTAAACCAATACAATAGATCTCACACAGGACCATTCTAGACATAGCGTAGTTCTCAATATTGTGTTCGTTTTGGCCATGAACACATCGCCTGGTTCTGCAAGTGTTTGTTCAAGGATGTAGCCTTCTCAATCCTTATAGAAGCAGCCCGACTTCACACTCACATAGGTGACCTCTTAACTCAACATTTCACAACAACGCTTAAGGGTCATTAAAAGCGTAGCTTAACTTGTATATTCCAATCACTGTGAGCACCATATGAATAAGCAGAAGGAGAGATATACATGGTTTAGTTTTCCCTTTGAACCTAGATCCTGGGATCTCCATTCAGCTAGGTTAGGTTTCCACCACGATACATTTCAACGTCATTGGCTACAAGCCCATTTTCCTCGATGATTTTACAACTAGCTCTCGAGTTAACCCTTTGGTTAGCATATCCGCAATATTATCCTTTGACTTCACGTAGTCTAGAGTGATAATCAAATGGTATTATGTCGTCTTCGAATATGTCGGGACTTACCATTATACATATTGCTCCGTGCCTTGTCAATTACTAATTGATTATCACAATAAATGCAAATTGTAGGCACATGCTTTGACCATCTTGGAATATCCTCAACAAATTGGCGAAGCCACTCTGCTTCTTCAGTCGTTTTGTCCAAAGTAATGAATTCTGATTCCGTTGTAGATCTTGCGATACAAGTTTGTTTGGACGATTTCCAAGAGATAACTGCACCACCAAGAGTAAAGACATATCCACTGGTAGATTTTGAATCTGATATCCAGTTTGCATCAGCATACCCTTTGATTACTGCAAGGTATTTAGAATAATGAAGTCCAAAACACGAGTGTACCACCCTAAAAATGGCTCTCAAGTGGATAGCACTTGAGTTACTGTAGCGACTCAATCTGCTAACTGGGTATGCTATATTCGGTCTAGTACATGTCATTAAATACATTAAACTCCAAATTATCCGAGAATATTCTAACTGTGCCATACCATCACCAGTGTTCTTGGATAAGTGCAGACTCAAATCCACTGGAGTCCTAGCCACAGTGGTATCTAACTTGTTGAACTTGTCTAGTATCTTATCAATGTAATGAGATTGAGATAACACAAGTCCATTTGGCGTTTGAGTAATTTTTACTTCCAAAATGACATCCGTAAGACCCATATCTTTCATGTCAAACTTTGAGTTTAACATATTCTTAGTGGCTTTGATAATCTTGTCAGAGCTACCAACAATGAGCATGTCGTCGACGTATAGACACAATATGACTTATCCATCATTAGTGTCCTTAAAATATACACACTTGTCGTACTCGTTGATTCTGAAACCACTAAAAAGCATAGCATTATCAATTTTCCCATGCCATTACTTCGGTTCTTGCTTTAAACCATAAAACGATTTAACCAGTCTACAAACTTTCCTTTCTTTACATGGAGCTGAAAACCCCTCTGATTGCTCCATGTAGATTTCTTCATTCAAATCTCCATTTAGGAAAGCTTTTTTTACATCCATCTGATGTATTTCTAGATTTCACAAGGCTGCAATAGCAATTATCATCCGGTTGGATTCGAGAATAAGTATCAAAGTAATATAAGCCTTCTTTTTACTTATAACCTTTGATTACTAGTCGAGCTTTATATTTATCAACGGAGCCATCCACTTTCATCTTCTTCTTGAAGATCCACTTGTAGCCTAAAGGCTTACAGTCCGGTGGAAGATCTACTAGTTTCCAGGTATGATTCTGTAGGATAGAATCGATTTCACTCTTGATGACTTCTTTCCACATATGACCATCTGGAGAAGATATTGCTTCTTTATAGCTTTGAGGATCGTTCTTCATCAAATATGTGAGAAAATCAGGGCCAAATATCTTAGGAGTTTTGGTCATTTTGCTTCGTCTAGGCTCATTTTCACCTTCTTCAACTGGATCTTTACTCCTGCCAGAAGTAGAAGACTCCATAGTCTGTTTAATAAAAGTTAACTGTTTAGGAGATTTACAAGAAAATATATTCTCAAAGAATTGTGCATTCCTAGACTCCATAATGCACAAGAAACCTATATGTACTACTATTTTGTACATAACCAATGAACACACAATCAACTATCTTAGTTCCAATCTTGACTTTCTTAAGAGGAGACACTACAACTTTAGCAAGACATCCTCACATTCGTAAGTATTTATATGAAGGTGTCCGACTTGTCTAGAGTTCATACAGAGTCTTATCCATATTCTTTCTTAACACTTTATTTAAAATGTAATTCACAGAAAGAATCATTTCTTCCCACATGTTCTGTGGTAATCCAAAACTAATCAACATGGCATTCATCATTTCTTTTAACGTTCGATTCTTGCGCTTCGCAATTCCGTTCTGTTGAGGTGAAGAAGGTGCAGTAGTTTGGTGAATTATTCCATACTTAACACAAAATTCACCAAATGGTGATTCATATTCACCACCACGATCACTTCGTAGTACCTTTATTTCTTGTTAAGTTGATTTTCAATTTCATTCTTATAAAGAATAAATTTATCGATAGTTTTATCTTTGCTTTTAAGCAAGTACACATAAAAATTTCTCTTGCTATCGTCGACAAAAGTAATAAAGTACTTATTGTCGCCACTTGTTTGGACAAATTTTAAGTCACACACATCACTGTGGACTAGTCCCAATGGCTCGGTACTTCTTTCAATACTATGAAACGAAGACCTAGTAAGCTTAACCTCAACGCATGTTTCACATTTATGATTTGAATCAATTTGAAATCTAGGCAAGTAGTTTAGTTTACTTAGTTTACGTAATGCATTGTAATTTACGTGAACTAATCTACCATATCACATATTAGGAGACTCAAGCAAGTAAACAGAAGGAGTTTTCTCATTATTCATAATAGTCGAGGTTACAACAATTACATTCAATTCAAACAGGCTATCAGTCATAAAGCATTTTCCAACATAAACTCCTATTTTTGTAATCACCAGCTTATCCACCTCAAAGACCATGCGGAAACCATTCTTGCTCAGAAGAGACCCAAAGACTAGATTCTTGCGAATCTCTGGCACGTACAACACATTAGTTAGAGTAAACTCTTTGCCATATGTCATCTTCAGGATCACCTTGCCTTTATCAAGCACTTCAGAAGTTGCAGAGTTTCCTATGAACAACTTTTTACCATTTATAACTGGTGCAAAAGTAGTGAACATGCTCATGTTGGAGCAGACATGGCAAGTGGCCCCAGTACCTAACCACCACTCCTTAGGGTTAGACCCCACCAAGTTAACCTTACTAATCATCGTCGTAAGGTTTAGGTCAGACATGTCTTCTGACAAATGATCTCTCTCATTTTCAACCATATTGGCATGAGGGTGCTGCTTGTTATCCCTCCTCGATTGATGATAGTCTGTTGATCGATGCCCAACTTTGTCACAATTGAAGTACTTTCCATTAAACTGGAACTTAGATTTCTTTCCTACCCCACCGGTATGCTTCATCTGAGACCCTTTCGTGGTCTACTTTTTATCTTTCCAATTTTCCTTACCATGTTTGGCTTTAAAAGAATGACCTTTCTTGGTACCAGAACTCCTGTCGTGCTCCAATACATTAGCCTTCTCAGAGTAAGAATTCACTGACTGACGTTCAGCCTTTTTGTTATCCTCCTCAATGCGCAGCTTAATAATTAAATCCTCGAAAGACATCTCTTTCCTCTTATGCTGCAAATAGCTTTTGAAAGCCTTCTACTGAAGAGATAGCTTGTGAATAGCAATAACCACTTGTAGAGATTCTAACTGATAAGACCATTATCATGCATTTCTTGCAAAAGCACTTGAAACTCTTGCACCTGGCTCACCATTGAATGTGAATCAACCATTTCGAAGTCCATGCACCGACTGGCCAAGAATTTCTTAGACCCAACATCCTCGGACTTGTACTACTTTTCTAAGGACTCCCAAAGCTCCTTAGAAGTCTTCTTTACCACATACACGTGATACAAAGAATTTTGTTGGCCATCCAGGACATAGTTACGACATAAAAAATTAGCATTTTTACACGCATTCCAAGCTGCACGCCTATGCATATTAGTGTCGTTTTTAGCCACGATAGGGGCATCATCGGTGAGGAAACATGCAAGACCTAAAGTAGTTAGATAAAAAATCATCTTATTCCGCCATGTCTTAAAATTAGTACCAGCAAACCTATCCGATCGAATTGCATGATTTATCGGAAATGGAGCTGGAAACGATGGCAAAGGTACCAAAGCCGCAACCCTAGGTATTGGCAAAGGTATTATGCCAAACTGGATTTCCGAGGCCACAACCATAAGCAAAGTTGGGTTCACTCCAACATGAGGAATCCCACCTCCAATTATCCCATCAACGAGAGTAATGCCAGTCGAGGTCTCCATAAGGTTAACAACGTTCCTAACAGTGTTGCTTCCATTGTTCACATCGTCATTTTCATGTAACGCCATTTAACCTTAAAGAACGACAAAAAAAGGTTTAGAATAATAATAAGTGTGTAAACTAGAGATAGATTTAAGATCTATTTTATCAATTTGAAAAAAAAAATCAAAAAAATTACGAAATTGAAAAAGGAGAGCAAATTATTTAGTCAAATTTCTTAACAACTTAACAATCATTTAAACATGAATTAGAAAATCATTAACCAATGATTAAAATCAATCATTAAAAGAAAAAGTAAGCAATTATATTCTAATGATGAGGTAATCGTTACTAGTAATTATAAAATAGTTAGACAATCATTACCAAATGGTTTTAAAAACAATGCAAGTTGAAAATATCGTGCAAAATCACCTATTAACCATGTAAAACCATCATCTTAGAATTATACAGAGACTGCCAAATTCCCTTTAAATTTTCTTTTTTTTTTTCAATTTTGATCGATTCAAAAATCTACATTAATGCACTTTATGTAAATGATTAACAGAACTGATGAAAAAAAAATAACATACAGAACTGGAAAATATTTACAAAAACTACACGAACTGGAAACTAATGAACAAGACAAACATAATTTGATTTACCAAATAGAATTCGATTTAAACTTGTGGGTAAATAATTGGAGAATCAAAATCAATCAAAGCAAAACTGAAGGCCTGTGTTTACACAGTTTCCTTAAATCGAATTCGCCGCCTCACCGAAGTGCAAGAGGTTTTGATTGGTGTTCGATTCTCAGGATACAATCGGTTGTCGGTTCATGCTACACTACATTAACCGCCTACGAATTAGCTGTGTCTGTCTCTCAAAGAATCAGGAAAGAAAAAGTTTAAGATCAGAAGGAAGAAGTTTGATGCTAGAAGGGAAAAAAGCTTGTATCTTTCTTTTGTTGTGTTTTTCAACGGAGTGAGATCTTCTGTTTATACCCATAAAGGAAGAACCAGTCATTAACACATTGAATACAGGAGTTACAACATTGAAGATAAAATGTATGTAACTGATTGTGATTTAAAAGGATGAAACTGATTGTGTAACTTTCCAACAGATAAAACTTGTGTAACTTCCCATTTCATTCAATATCTGAAACTTAAGATCCATTTCATTCAATATCTGAAACTGAAGAGGAACGGCCAAAGGCTGAAACTAATTTTTATTCATTTTCCAACACAATATTCAACTAAATTGAATGTCATGTTTTAAAAAAAAGGAATGGTATTGATTGGGTTTAACTTTAAAGTGAATTTCACAAATTTGAACACTTAATTAGTTGAAATATCTTTGTTATTTAGTCTAGTGTTATGATAAGATTTCATTAAAAGTAACGACATTTTATGTTGCATAATTTTTGTGGGTAAATTAAATTTATAAAAATCTGTGCTTTTAGTTACAGAAAGGAAACATGACATGATTCGGGATGTACCACAATTTATCAAGATTTTGATGGTTGTTGGAGAGAGTGAAGAGCAAAGTTCGAGACTTCAAAGGGTTGATAAATCTGGTCATTTACATGTTCGAGCAACAGAGTCCATTATATTGAAGAAAACAGAACCTTTTTTACATAATGAAATATTGAGATTTTCTATCTTCTTATTCTTTATGAACATTCAAACTTATCAATTATATTATTATATTTGTGGCATTCAACCTTAGAACTTATCAAATGATTATGCACCCTTTGTGGCGTTCGCAAAGCGAGGTTCCTTGGTTTTGTAATCAATATGTCACTCAAACTTCATTTTTGTTTGGTTGATTGGTTCAATAATTTTGCGGGTCGAGATTCTACTGTCTACAACCTGAATTTTGGGCTTTCCTGACATTTTCAATTAATTTCATGATTTCCACGTTGATCCCGTACCCAGGTTCGCATCATTTGGTATCAGAGCTTGGGCACCAAATTCATGTTCTATCTTTTTTTTTTTTTAGTCTTTTGTTTTTGTTCTTGTGTCTAGTAATATTTTGAGTCTTTGATCCAAAAAAATTCAAAAGTTGTTTTTGTGCTCAATTTGAGTCCAAATCAACTTCTGTCTGTTTCGTTATTATTAAAGTTGATTCTTGAGTCTAAAAACATTATTGTTCATCCGTACAATTCGAAATTTTTTTTTTATTTATTTGGGAAAGTTGACACTATCATATTATCTATCCAAGATTCATTTATATTCATTACAATCCAAAACACTCAAGAACCACTTTCTTGAATTTAAATATCACTCATCCAATTGTCCAATTCTTTTCTTGAGTCTTCTTGATTACACATACTTAAATGATGGATTATGATTGGGGATTTCTTTTTCAAATTCGGTGTTTTGTGGGTAGTACGGTATACAGTTTGGCTATTGATAAAGAGTACATATCAGACTTTGTTAGTATCGCGATGATGCAAAAATTGGGATTACCTTTGCAACAACACCCTAGCCCTTATAGGATGATTTGGTTGAAGGAGTGTAGGAAGGTAGGAAGGTAGATGTGACCAAGCGGGTTTTATTAAATGTCACCATTGGGAAATATACTGATGAAGTTTGGTGTGATATGGTTCCATTAATATCTTTTCATATCTTGTTTAGGATGCCTTGGAGGTATGAAATGAATGATATTTATGATATAGAGATGAATAGGTGTAGGTTTCTTCGGGATGGGGTAAAAATCACTCTAGCTGGTTTGACACTAGAACAATCCTTTGCAGACTGATGGAATGTGAGAGGTGAGGCAGAACGGGAAAAGCAAAAGAAGGAGATGACCACACCTAAAGAGAACACCGGAGTTGAATTGCGGGAGGAGTCCAAAAATAGGGAAGTTGAGATGGGGGATGATGGATTGTAAAATGCAGTTGATGTTGGGAATAGTGAACCAATTAAAGAGGAACATGAGCGGGCTGGTAATACAGTTGATATTGGGGAAAGTTAACCAATTAAAGAAGAGGAGCATGAGTAGTCTGGTGTAAAAATTGTAGAGATGGTTCAGCAAGAGAGTGAGAAAATAATAGAAGTTGAACAAATTGTTGAAAAATTCTCTTTTTTAGGTTGATCGTTGTACGTAGGAGTTCATGCAACATCTATGGCTGACTGTGTTTGTGCTGCAATACATGGGTATCGTGTATTGATCTTATGCCACAGAGGGAAAAATTTCCATTTGATCCAGGTAGTGTAGTGATGAGTTGTGTAGTAGACTGGTTATCCACTATGCGATCACAATGCACGGATTTGAGACGAATCCTTTTTGAAGAGAGAGGGGATGATATGATCTGGGATAGGCAATCACTTGCTCAAGTTTTGGAGTCGAAATTGAAAAATTTCACAAGCCAAGGTTCAAGTTTCGGGAAGGGTTCGGGAGCCTAAACGAGTTGGGTTCAAGGTTTGGAAGATATTTGGAAATAAAACTAGCAGCGTAGATGAAAACGGGCATAACTTTTAGCTCAGTTGTCGGATTTTCGTCCATGAGTACATTCCAAAAATGGCACAAAATTCTACACAAGGATACGTAAGCTAATAGTACTTTTGGACTTGCAGTCACACAAAAATAGGTCGAGAACAATTTTTTTGGATCAAAGACTCAAAATAATATTGGACACAAGAACAAAAATAAAAAACTCAAAACAAAAGAAAAAGATAGGATCTGAATCTGGTGCCTAAGCTCTGATACCAAATGACGCGAACCCGAATAAAAGATCAGTGTGAAAATCATGGAATTAATTGAAAACGTCGGAAAAGCCCAAATTCAGGTTGTTGACGACATAATTCCTGACCCGAGCCTCACAGACCAAGAACCTAAGGTATATTAAACCATATACCCGTTGATGTGTGGAAACAAGAACCATGATTTTGCGAACGCTACAAATGATGCCTAATCCTTTGATAAGTTCTAGAGTTGAATGCTACAAATATAATAATATATTTAATAAGTTCGAATGTTTATGAAGAACAAGAAGAGAGAAAATCTCCATATTTCATTATGTCAAAAATGTTCTGTTTTTTTCAATATTATGGACTTCGTTGCTCCAACATGTAAATGATCGGCTTTATAAACCCTTTGAAGTCTCGAACTTTGCTATTCACTCTCTCCAACAATCATCAAAATCTTGATAAATTGTGGTGAATCCCAGATCAAAGAGTCAAAAATTGTTTTTGGGCTAATCTAGCATCCAAATCAACTTTTGTTTGTTTCGTTGATCTCGTAGTCCAATTTTGAGCTTATCAAAAAAAAATATTGTCCATCCGTATGGTACTGTTCATCTGTACCAAGTCCCAAAAAATTGTTCTTTCTTCACTTGTGTTCTTGAGTAAGAAAACAAATTCCTTCTTACTCATTTATGTCTAATTCATCATCTTGATATTAGAAATCTTTTTCCTGACATCGTGAGAAAATCTATATAAAGGGGATGGATGGTAATTGGGGATATATTCTTCAAACTCGGTGTAATGTGGGTAGTAAGGTATGCAGTCTAGCTATTAATAGGGACTACATATCAAACTTGGTTAGCATCACTATGGTTGAAGAATTGGAGTTACCTGTACAACAACATCACAGTCTGATGGAGGAGGATCCGAGTCAGATGAGGTCGAGCTATCTGATAGTACGTTAATGACGATGAGATACCATGAGTTGGCAGATCAACGTAAGATTGGCAAATAATTGGCGGTATTTCCTAATTGGGGCCATCTACGGGCATGTTTCGGTATTTTGGCCATAACTTTTGCTACGGTTGTCAGAATCACGCCCATGACCCAATCTGAAAATGTCTTTTTGGCGCGTACGACGTGGTCACCAGGTTTGCTCAGTGAGCATCGATTTCGAAGTCAAATTCAGCTGTTTTCCTTTTCGAATCATTAATTTAAGTTATTTTTTTGCCGTTTATGGTAACATTTCAATTACCTTTTTGATATAGAATAAGAGCTCGATTTGAGCCGGATTTTGATGATATTGTTTCTCTTATTAAGTATTTTATTTTGGTAGTAAAATTAGAATTTATCATTTTTGGTAAATTTTCACTAATTTCGCATATCCGGCTGTATAACTCGGCTTGTGGGTTATTTTTCATTCAGTTGTTGAATAATAAAGATTTCTTATCGATTCCTTTGGTTTTTCTCTTGCTTTATTCTCTATTTTTGTCTATTGATCCCCGCCTGTAGAATAATCGCTATTCTGCCCGTCGTCACAGTCCTTATAGGATGACTTGGTTGAAGGGGTGTGGAAAGGTAGATGTGACCGAGCAGGATCTACTAAAATTCACCCTTGGAAAATATCGTGATAAGGCGTGGTGTCATGTAGTTCCCTTGAGCTCGTTCCATGTCTTGTTGGGGAAACCTTATAGGCGTGAGAAGAAAGTTGTGTATGATGTGGTGAGGAATAGGTATATCTTTCTTCGAGACGGGGTGAAAATCACTTTGGCTAGCTTGGCAACACAAGGGGCTTAAGATGATCAACTCAAAGTGAAAAGAGAGGTAGAGAGAGAAAGAGAGATAAAAGAGTGAGGTGGCTAAGTGTGATGAAAAAATAGAGGAGCCTCATGAGAGAAAAGAGGTAGAAAACAAAAATGAGAGTGAAGAAGTGGCAAAAAATGAAAAGGGGCCACAAGAGGTAAGAGAAAGTGGTCCTTCAGGGAGAAAAGAAAGGTCAGAAGTGAGTTTGTTTAAAAATGAGGGTAAGGGAGAGAGAGAGCTTTGGTGAAAACTAACCATTTTCTCCCTAGTTTGGCTATTTATGTTTTGCAGGTTTCTGAAGATTTTATTCCAGCAAACTATCCTATTGGAGCACCACCCGACCCAAGGACTGAGCTTCAGTTGAATTTTTCTTATTTGCCGAAAATTGACTTTGTGATTCCCAAGGAGACAACGGAGTATCAAAGGTACGGATGAATTTCATATACAAAGGGTTGAGTGAAGAAGATGATTGAAGGGACAACATTGGTACATTAGAAGTGATATTGTTACAAGTGCATGGACCAAGTAAAGTAAGGAGAATGTATGGATATTCATCAAATGGAGTTGCTATGGGAGCATCCCAAACTTGCAAGATCAAGCAGTTGAGGCGATCACACTTTGATCCAAGTGAAGGTGATTGGGTTTACAATTGAAGGCGGTAGGTTCGAGTTCAAAGGAGGTCCAAATTGCATCCTAGAGGTGATGGGCCATTTCATGTTCTTGCATTGATTGGTAGCAATGGTTATAATCTGGGTATTGAAGGTATGGATTCGAGGACGAAACCTCTTGAAGAGAGAAAGTATGATATGATCCAGGATGCACCACAATTTATCAAGATCTTGATGATTGTTGGAGAGAGTGAAGAGCAAAGTTCGAGATTTCAAAGAGTTAATAAAGCTGATCATTTACATGTTCGAGCAATGGAGTTCATAATATTGAAGAAAACAGAACTTTTTTGACATAAAGAAATATGGAGATTTTCTCTCTTTTTGTTCTTAATGAACATTCGAACTTATCAAATATATTATTATATTTGTGGCGTTCAACCCTAGAACTTATCAAAAGATTAGGCACTCTTCGTGGTATTCGAAAAAATCATGGTTCTTGTTTCCATACATTAACGGGTCCAGGGTTTAATATACATTAGGTTCTTGGTTCGTGAGTTTCAGGTCAGGATTCTATCGTCTACAACCTAAATTTGAGTTTTCCCGTCGTTTTCAATTAATTCCGCGATTTGCACGTTGATCCAGTATCTGGGTTCACGTCAAAACATGTGATTTGAAGCTTTTGATGGTAAAATTATTCAAAATAAAATTCCTAATATTTGGGGACTTTATGTGACAACCTCATTTGTCATTTAATCTAGAAGTTGGGTCAACTCTAATAGAACTATGTAATTTGTCAAGAAATAATTTAAAATAATAAATTACATAAATTTAGTAGCGTAACTTGGTAATTATGCAGCCACTAATGTGCCCATTATCATCTTTCTAGCTTCAAAATTTGCCTAATTTATAGAAATACATGTTTTTATTTTTCTTTCCATTGAATTTCAGTGTTTTGTGCTTTGATCTTATCATTGTTGCTGTTGCTGTCGTTGTTGTTGTTGTTATTTTTACTATTATTAATTTCCTTCTTGTGAAAGAAAAATAATTCAAAAATCGTAGGGTTGATAGAATGATAAAGGGATTTATGCCAAATATTAATATCCTTGAAACAACGACCCCAATTAGATGATTATTTAAGAACACTAACTAGCTGTCCAAGTCGTTTACCTCTTTCATTAACTGAAAATGTTGACATAATTTGATAGACATGTACGTCATAATGTCATACATATAGGTTCACTTCATCACCTAATTTGGTTCCTCTCAAACGATGTAAAAGAAGATCAAGTTTTCTAATATGCGAATGTTGTGCTCATCAAGCCAAAGTGCAACTTTAGTGGTTCTATATTTTGATGGATTTAGTTCATCAACAACCATTTACAAATGAAAAAAAAAAACAAAAAAGAAATTGTACATGAAATGGTACAAAAATTATATTATCATAACCACGCATTCTTCTTCCATGAATAAACAAATTTACCTCACTCTGAATGCCAATGTCACTATAATTTTCTTAAAATTGCAAAGCTTCCTTGAAGGAGATCCATATCACATTACAAAATATACATATATAACATACAAACTTGTACTAATAGGATTTGCCTAGAAATGCTCTAAATTAACTACTTTTTTATAATTAAAGTGATATCAAAGAAGGTAGCTCAAAATGACACGGTGTTGAGCTGATGTCATCTGTATTAAGGCTTGGAGTTCCATTTGTATTAAGGCTGGGAGTAGTTCAAGATAGTTGGTCTATGTTTTTGTTTTTATTCGATGTGGAATTGTATCCCTTAACATGTCTAATAAGGGCGTTTTTACACATCTATTTAGGTTCACAAATATGAAGAATTGTTGATAAATGAGCAGAATATAGCTTAGTTCGCGTAATTTGTGCTTGTATGACAATAATGATGAGTGTGGTGGCAATTGGAAGAAAATTGGTCAAAATGAAGGAAAACCAAAGTTCAGGGACTGAAATACAAATAGTCAAGTGGTATGCGAGAATATGTTCAATTCTACTTGAGAAAGATTATTGAATAAGTTAGAAACATTGATTGCTTAACTAAATCGTCGTATTGTCAAATTGTGAAATAAGGGTTACACGTGAATTTGCTTGGTGGTTCGAGATCCTAGTGCATTTTTCATAATTAATTTCTTCAAACTTTTGCATTCAATATCATTTTGCGTTTATCTATTAACCTTAGTTTAAATTGCATTTAGTCATAAGTCATTAAATCCAAACAATCAACCATTTTGAGTTAAATAGATTCAGTTAAGATCTCAATAGTAGAAATCAAATCAAATCAGTCATCGTGGGATAATACTCGAAATTTTACAATTTTCACTTTATTACTTATTAACGAATCGTGTACTTACGGTGATTTACAAAGTGAACATATTTTCGTGAACAAATTTTTGGCGCCGTTGTCGGGGATTGATTTTTAGTTTGATTTTTGTTATTTAGACACTAATTCGAATTTGTCTTTGCTTTTAGTTTACATATTCCATTTTATTCAGTTTGTCTACTTAGGCTGAGCTAAGTGCTATTGTTTTTCTTGTCTTTAGGTCATGTATGCAAAGATCAGTTGGCAATGAACTACTTCCAATAAATTTTGAGATTGAACGGACTTTTCATCGCAGACAAAGACTAGCTAAAACATCACATCAAGAAGCTCAAAGAAACATACAAATGACTGATCAACAACTAGAACCGCTAGTAAGTTTTGCAGTTCCAGCTAATGCGGAGGCACGATATGATGGGAATGCTCTTCTAGGGGATTTTTTGTCACCATTCGTCGCTCAAAGTCAATCCAGCATTGTCTACCCCGCATTTGAATAGCCAAACTTTTAGCTAAAGACGAATGTCATCCAACTATTCCAAAACGGACATCAATTCTACAGGATGGCCAGCAAGAATCCGCATACACATATATCCCGTTTCTTGGAGATATGTCAACATTTCAGGTACCAAGGAATACCAGAAGATGCGATCAAACTAAGGTTATTTTCACACTTTGCGGGATAAAGCGCTTGAGTGATTGGACTCACTCTCTGTGGCAAGCATCACTACTTGGAACATTCTGGCTCATAAATTCTGCACGAAGTTCTTCTCACCAACCAAGGTTGCAAGATTGAGGCACGAGATATCAATATTCAGCCAAAATGAATCTGAATCATTTGATGAGATATGGAACAAATTTAAGAATATGCTAAGAAAATGTCCACAACATGGGTTCGACAAACCATCACAAATCAAGTTTTTCTATACTGGTCTGCTTACAGCTTTCAGGAACATGGTGGACTTGTCATCAAATGGATCTCTAACTACCAGAACGATTGATGGAGCTTGGGAATTGTTCGAGAGAATAACTAATACTTCAGCCATGTGGTCTTCAGATCGATGAGGTTCAAAGAAAACAGCTAGAGTCTACGAGGTAGATACCTACTCAGACTTATCTGCAAAGATTAACTCCCTATTTCACAAAATGGAGAGCATAACACAAACAGTCAACTCAGCACAAGTAAAAAAGTCAAATTGCGAAGAGTGTGGAGCAGAACATGACACAAGGAAAGAAACACATGGATTATGTTCAATGGGGGTAAACATCAGCCCAACAACCCTCATTCTGACACATATAATTCGGGATGGAGAAATCATCCAAATTTTTCTTGGGGTGGAAATCAAAATCAAAATCATAACCGAGCTCAATGGCAATTTCAGCGAAAGAAGAAACCTTAGTTGGAAGATCTATTTGCAATGATAATGGCTTTGTGTAATTGAGCTTGACTTAGTTGGTTTCAAAGGGGCCCCGTGGCAGGCAACCAAGTCTGCTAACCTTCACTCCTTTTTTAACTATATTTGCTATTTTTATCGACGACCGGCACTTGCCATTGAAAAACCAATTGTAGTGCTTTATGCAGCGGGGTACCGCGATCGAACGTCACCGGAACGCCCCAATATGAGAAAGCCATTTCAAACCAAAAATCAGTTCATAAAAAAGACGAAAACAAACTTCTAAAATCAGGGTGCAGTGATTAAGAACATGGAGACACGGATGGGACAGTTGGCTTTATCTATAACAGGAAGAGTGTCGGGTGCATTGCCAAGCAATACAAAAGTAAATCCTAGAAAGCATGTTCAAGCCATTACTACAAGAAGTGGAGTTCATCTATCTAAGATACATGTAAAAAGGTCATGTGCAAATATAGAGCAAGTGGAGTCTTTTGAAGAAGAGAATGAGAAGCATGTTGACAACACCAGGAAAACATCGATGAAATAAAGTCCAGCAATGTTAAAACAAGTGCCAGATAACTCGGTGAACCCTTATAAGCCACCCATTCCATTCCCCACAACAGTTGATGAAGCATAAGATGGAGCAATATGTTCCTTGTGCCTATGTCCAAGCTTTTCGATGGCCTTCTTGATGACTTCAAAGCTGCCTTCTTTCCTCATAAACTTGGTGCTAAACAAATAAAATTGCCATCCCCATATCATATACAAGTTTAAAAAAATACATGTAGTTTGTGTGGGCACCGGCTCCATTCCAATCACCCTGGTAATGAACAAAATATACAAATAAGACAAAATGACACAAGTTCTTTGTATGAATTTTTTTAAGCAAGAGTAGCAGAAGAAATACAACGAATGAAAATTTTACCTGGATTGTCTTGGGATCAAATGATACTACCACCTCAGCAATCTCGGTGATTCTCTGTTAATCAGCGAATAAATAGTTTTAAGACAACCTCGCTAAGTTAATTCCATAGGCACAAGTCAATCCTACATCAACTCTAAGTAAAATTCACACTAATATAAATAATTAGTAGGAACACCTGTGAATAGTAAGATACGCCAGCAATTTATGAAAAAAGTGTTTACTTCACATATATGTTGAACCATTTTAGTGCAATGTATCTTAAAGAATTAATAGAAGCACCTCTGAACAGTAAGAATGAATATTTCTATCTGCTACTTCCACTAATATCGAGCTCCCTAACAAAAAGAGAAAAACAAGAACTGCATCTTTTTTTTTAAAGAAATAACAAATTAATTAATTGAAACCGATTAATCAATTCAAGCTTCTTTGTCATTAACCGCAGATGAAGTATGTAGATCTTCCTTGCCTCATTCCATCACCAACACAGCAACCAAGTTTCTTAGATTCTAGGGTACTCATTTTAGCCAGTTTTGTTCCCTCACTTAAGACACATAATTCCATAAATTTGATGTCTTAAAAGTTTTCACTAATTATAATTTTTTCCAGCTGTAAATTTTCTGATGAAATCATCATCCTTTGTACCACACTACCAATAATATTATCCTTTTCCAGATTACTCTAAGAGCACCACTCCAAGACTCCAATCCTTTTGCACAAGAAGAACCAAGATAATATGAACACTAGTAATGTCATCATGAACAAACAAAAGAGTGACTTGTGTAATGAGATCCAATTTTGACATCCAAACAGCGAGAAAAAACCCAAAAAATTGTAATTTTTATTTTTATATCTCGAGAGAATATGAAACTCGATGGCCTTTTTAATATGTCAGATAAAATAAAAGATTTGGACACAAATCACTCGTTAAGAAAGCAAATATGACTAGGAATTTGAACGCACCTCATTATAAAATCATATAGCTTTTCTCAGTGGCCCAATTTGTGAGCAATAAATTCATGTAGCACGACTAAAGAAACATAGTAAATGGAATTTAACACGAGAAATCCACAAAAATATGAAAGAAAAAGAACTTCATAATGACTAAACAGAGAATCAGAGTAGGGAAACCAAAAAAGGGTTTAATTGACTCGGTGAAAACAGGAAATGCACTTAAAAATTAAAAGAAAGAAAATCCATATGAATTTTTAATCTGAGATACCGACCCAATATTATTCAAACCAATGCACTCATATACATATATAATGTATATAAAGCTGTCTATATTGCGGAGGATTTGGAATAGGGATGACAAAAAAACCCGCCCCACCCCGACGGGTTGGCGGGGCGGGGCGGGGCGGGGATTGCCGCCCCGCCTCGGTAAAAAAATAAATTTGAACGTTATTTATTTAATTTTGGACATTGTTTGTTTTCATTGTTTGGTTTGGATATTGATGTAATTATTTTAAATATTATTTGCTTTGGATTATAAAATTTTGAATTGTATTTACTTGGAAATTTTTGGTTTTAAAAAAAAAAACTAAATGGGGCATTAAACGGGGCAAAAATCCGCCCCGCCCCGCCCCGTCAAGGGCGGGGCGGGGCGGGGGCGGGGATTGGCGGGGCGAGGGTGCCCCGTCCCGAACCCGCCCCGTTGCCATCACTAATTTGGAAGTGGACCGGCGTCAGAAAGCTCTCTTGTGGAGGATGAGAGATATGGGTCTCGGGGAAGAAATGAATTGTAAATAAGAGGAAGAAGAGAAGTTGGGTCAGGGAGAGAGAGGATAAGTTGAAAATGAGCGTTTCCCGTGTTTTCTAAAATTTACATGTTTTGTACTGAAAAAACTCATAACGTGGTTTTGAGTGATTTCTATTTTTAGTACAATTTTTTTTTTTCAAAAATGTATTTTCAGTGTTTTGGAAAATCGAAAATCGGAACATGGCCTTAGATTTTGTAAATAATGATATTTTTGAAATTTGTGATTGAAAAATAGAAAAAAAATTATAACTTTATGTGAAAATTTATTTTATTAAAGAAATATAGAGTTAAAAATGAATTTAAAGTGAAATAAAATTTAAAGAATATTATTCGTTATCTTCAGCCACGCGTCCTTCAAAAAAATTCATATAAATAGGCCATGAAGCCATTAGTTTCCACCTTTTCGAAGTTTTTTTTTTTTTTTTTTTTAATTTTCTTTCCTTTTTTTCCTTTTTTTTTCTTTCGAGGCCCATATCGTGCTCTCTCTCTCTCTCTCTCTCTCTCTCTCTCTCAACAATTCCTAATCAATTTTCGAACCCTAGAAGGTAATTTATCCCTCTCGATTGTAAATCACTATCATTTGAAAAATGGAGAACCAGAGGCTGAAGCAACAGCAGCAGCAGGCGTTGATGCAGCAGGCTCTCCTTCAACAGCAGTCTCTTTATCATCCTGGCCTTTTAGCTGCTCCTCCCCAGGTTTAACTTTTTCACTTTTTTTTTTTTAATTTTATTTGAAGATTCATCATTTTTTGTTCACTGTGTTTATTGAATTTCTCCCCATATTGCGAACTTGCAATAGTGGTTTTGGAAAATAAAATCGTTTTAAAGCGATCGGTTCTTGTGTTCTCGTGACTATCAATAATGTTATTGCGGTTTTTCTTCTTTGTGATTGCAACATGTCAACGAATTTGAGATTGATGTTTGTTAGTTTGCTCTCCAGGGATTTTCGATTTTGTTTATCTTAATTTTGCATCGGCTTCCTTTCTAAAAGCAACTTATTGTTTTTAAAATCTGCATTTTTGATTGCTGAAATTGTCTGTCTAATAGTCGGGCACATGAATTTTCGAAATTATTGTTTGAATTTATAGCTTGTGCTGTAATTTTTTGATGTTATGTAGTTCAACTCCCATGTTGTCTGGGTATTTTTTGAGGCCAATGTCTGGTCTGGACGCAGTAACGTTCTATGTAATCTGTTACTTCCACCGTTTACTCTTTCTTTCTATTTTCCTTCCTTTGATCTTCACTTTCATCTAGAATCTTGTAATGATATGTATTTGTCTTTGACCCAACAAGCTTAATATGTTTTTGGGGCTTGAATATATTTTAAGACTGAATAAATTAAAGGAAGAGGTGGGGGAGCGGGAAGATTTGGTGAAGTTAAATATTATCTAATAGCACTGCAGTTGGGACCCATTATAAACATTGAGCCGATGCAGAACTGTAAAACAATAAATGGGCTCGCACTCAGAAGAAAATGAAGTTTCAACAGAAATAATACTCCCTCCGTACCATAAAGATGGACTTGCTTGCATTTTCACACAGACTAAGAAAATATAATTAATATAGTTGAAAATATAAATTTTATTTACATTTTTCCTAATATATACCTACATTGAATAACAGTTTAAATAAGAGTCATATTTGTTGATAACAAGATACATTAAATTGGGGTGTATTAGAAAATTAAGAAGTCAGCCACACTCTCAACAAGAAAAATAATGATGAGAACCATGGGACGAAGGTTAGCAAGGAACTGTTGATTGTGGAAGAATGACCAATGACGAGATCCCGAGCAAAGAAGATCAAGGAAGCCATATGATTACTTGTTCAAGAGTGATATTTGTTGATGACAAGGTACATTAAACAAGGGCATATTAGAAAATTAAGAAGTTAACTACACTCTCGACAAGGAAAATGACCAACAATGTAGGACAGAGAAAACTTGTATTTATGGGATAGAAGGAGTATGAGCCTACTGCTCAAATTTTAATTTCCCATGTGAACATTTCTGTTTTAAAAAATATTAGATAAGTTATATAATTTGGTTTGAAATATTGAACAAATTCACAGCTATATGTTTCACCTTTGATCAAGTATATAGTTTCATTTTGTGATTTGAATATTTTACTTGTTGCATTTTATTCTTCTTTTGTTGTTACTTGTAAATTTCAGGGTCTATGTTTGATATTGGCCGATAAAAGAAGTTATTTTCTTTGTTTTCATTATTTCTTTCTTTGAATTTCTTATTTTGCAGATTGAGCCAATCCCGAGTGGAAATTTGCCTCCTGGGTTTGATCCAACTACATGCCGCAGTGTGTAAGTGTTGTTCAGACATTTATGTTTCTTATCTTTGCTGCATGCTTTCTTTACTTGTGCAGTATATGCAACCTGTTGGTCCTTAATTTTTCCTATATATAATGTTGTTGTATAGGTTGATGCATCATTAGATACTTTCACGTCTTGTTTTACCGATATACCTCACCAGAGCTAAACTTTTATCACATAATCAGTGTCTCTGTGATTATGTTTTGGGACAAATTTTATTCTCATTGTTCCCCAATCACCGGTTTGAATTAAGTGATTTTTTCTTATTAGTTATCATCTCATTTCATAATCTAATGAGGGGTTCTTATAGATTCTTCTATTTTTCTTTGTTTTCTTTTCTTTTTAAAGTTCTAGGTTTTTTATTTTTGAGAAAATGCAGGTATGTCGGAAACATTCACACCCAGGTGACTGAACCACTTCTTCAAGAAGTTTTCGCAAGTACTGGTCCTGTTGAAAGCTGCAAGCTTGTTAGAAAAGAAAAGGTTCAGTCTGTGCATTTTTTCATGATTTCTTATTGCAGTTTTGAGGGTTTCAAATTCTTGATCACATTGTTTTGATGTATTTATTTTTGCTCTGTGCAGTCTTCTTATGGTTTTGTTCATTACTTTGATCGTAGATCGGCTTCACTTGCAATAATCTCCCTCAATGGAAGGCATCTGTAAGTTTCCAGCATTGAAAATTCAACTGAAATCTTGCATGGTTTACACCTTTATATTTTTGTCTTATTCTGTGATTTTCAGGTTTGGGCAGCCTATCAAAGTTAACTGGGCATATACCAGTGGTCAGAGGGAGGACACATCAGGTAAATCCATTGATTCATTTTTTTGTACTTGTTATATTTAGGTGCTTTTGCACCTGATTGTGCATTGTATAGATTTTCACTTCGATGATATTTTATGCATTTTACCTAGGCCACTACAACATTTTTGTCGGTGATTTGAGCCCAGAGGTTACTGATGCCATGTTGTTTGCATGCTTTTCTGTCTACTCTAGTTGTTCGTAAGTTTTTCTCTGCCCTCCCTCCCTCTTCTGTATGAGTGTGTGCCATCTCTTTCTTGAAATTCATTGCTGTTATAGGGTTCCTCTGTCAGTGTAGTTTTGTGGTGTTTAGGAGGGGAGAGGTGGTAGCAGCTGTTGGTGGTTGAGTTTGTTCGGGTGCCAAAAAAAAAAAAAATGATTAAAAAGTCTTGCCACTGTAGAGACCAATTTATTTAGTTAAATAAATAGTTAATAATGCTGCTATATACTGTGCATTAGTTCTTTGCAAGAGGTGCTGATTTTTTATTGGTCTTAGTGATGCTAGGGTTATGTGGGACCAAAAAACTGGACGTTCGAGGGGGTATGGATTTGTCTCTTTCCGAAATCAGCAGGTTCATTTTAAGGCATTTTGTTTATAATTATTTCTTGAACTATAATATCCTTCTATGCTTATTTAATGTTTAATTTCTGTGCAGGATGCCCAAAGTGCAATCAATGATCTAACTGGTGAGAACAATGTTGAGCAATAATTCTCCATCAAGTCTTGTTGCACTGTCTCTTATGATTATTTTTTTTTCTTCGATTTCTTCGCATGAAAGTTATATTGATTGTTCTAGTAAGTAAATGAACATAAAGAATTGGTAATTTACTCACTTTTGTTTCCATGACAACCTCTTAGGAAAATGGCTTGGCAATAGACAGATACGTTGCAATTGGGCCATGAAAGGTGCTGGTGCCAGTGATGACAAGCAGAATTCAGATGCTAAAAGCTTTGTGGAACTAACAAATGTCTCCTCAGGTGAATAAGTCTTTAGGAGAATTGACAATGATAATAATGAGAAACTGTTAGAAAGTTATCTTTTGCAAAGATTTTAACTGGTTGTCATTGCTTGAAACTAGAAAATCTTTGCAATATTATATTACTAGTTCTTTACTTCTTTTAGAGTGTTCTGCCATGGGAATTACGTACATATCCATAAATTTCCAAGTAAAATGAGATCATTTGTTGATGTGATATCACATAGGAGATGGTAATTAATAGATTGAGATTGAATTGGAAATCTATTTTTTGTCTCTCTAGTTGATCCTCATGTCATTAAAAGCAAATACTTTTAAATTCTTACTAGTTAGTTTTTGAGTTGAAACTCATGGAATAATGTAATGTTGAGAACTCATTACATGCTAAATAAATGGACAGATTCCAGTTTCTGGAATTTCATGAGCCATTTCCAGGCGGAGCTTTCTATATAGGTGGAATTTTGTGATTCATTTGTATTAGTTGACACCAATTGAGAGTTTTTATTCATTTTTGCTTTTTTTTTTTTCTTTCTTTTTCCTTTTTACACTTTTTTCTTTTGCAGAAGATGTTAAGGAGGCTGCAAATAGTGATGCTCCTGAGAATAACCCTCAATACACTACTGTGTATGTTGGCAATCTTGCTCCAGAGGCAAGCAACACTTCCCCTTTGACTTGTCCCACCACCCAAAAAAGAGTGTAAAGCTGGTCATTTCAGCGTGAACATTTGGTTTGTGGGTTTGTGAGGGTTTTTGTTCATGTAGCACATGGAAACTCAAGGGAGGAGTTATAGAGGTTCCTTTAGTTCCGATTCGAAATTCATGTTTACATCTCCGATTTGGTTCTCAAATCCAAAAAGAAAGAGACAGTTTAAATATCTTAAGATATTTGATAAATAGTATGAGATTAGCACGCACATTTAATTTGCACAAACTTTACCACCCCTTAACTCTATCTGCTTGGAATTCTGTTTCTCGAAGCTTCTGTTGAATATGAGAATTTCTTTGAGTATCTAAAATCCTTGAACTGCAAATTTCATGGCACTTTCTGTTCATACCTTCATTTTGTCAGGTAAACCAGGTTGACCTCCATCGCCACTTCCATGCACTAGGTGCTGGAGCAATTGAGGAAGTTCGAATTCAGCGTGATAAGGGATTTGGTTTTGTAAGATACAGTACTCATGCTGAGGCAGCTTCAGCCATTTCAATGGGAAATGCACAGTCGTATCTTTGTGGAAGACAAATTAAGGTTTGTTTTCATGCTTACTTGTCTGTATGCAAGAACGAAGATATCCAGATGGAGAAATAAGTTTTTTTTTCCTCTGCAGTCTAATTTGGGTTCACTATGTGCTATGCGGGCATTTCTTGAGTTTGTATCAGATCTATGCATCCATGGTGTCTGCTTTGCCTTTTCTTGCTTTACCAATAGCAGAACCTTATATGTATGATATGTTAATAAGAACTTAAATTTATGCCAAGCCACGTTTATGTTTGTTTATAAAGAAATAGTTTTCTATGTTAAGAAGTTTGGAGGAGAATTTTCAAATGAAACCTCTATTGGTAATGTGACTAATTAATAATTTTATACTCTCCATCTTGCTCTTTGTAGTATTGACCTTGGTCTAGACTGGCTCACATTAATTATTTAATAGTCAGGTTCTTATGGTTAGTAACATGGTACACATTTTAGGAATTTAGTAGACCAGACAATTCCAATTTGGTGGTTGCTTGGGCTGAAATGGTTGAGTCATGTTACCTGGAGGATGCTCAATTCTTTTACCCTTCCTGAGAGAAAATTGGTATATGATAAGTATCATATTTTAGAATTGTAGCAAGCCAGAGTTTGGTAATGAGTTTACATATATTGATTTTCAGTTTGTATTATTGAGAGGTAATGCGTGTGCATCATGTTTCTACTCTATGAGTGCAAATCTAAGAAGTACGAATACTTGTACATTCATTACATACTCTTATCCGATACATATCCAAGCTTGGATACTCTCTGATACGTTCCGATACGTGTTTTTTTAATTATTTTATATTTTTTAAATTTTCGATACATATCGGATATGTATTTTTTAATTATTTTCGATACGTGTCGGATATGCTATGACACATGAAGAAGAGTTTTATTGGTTTTAAACTATTTTAAAACTCATTATAATTTGCTATAGATGGGAATTTTTTTTACTTAAATAGATAACTATTGTTATTATCAATAACTTGTTGAAAATAGATAATATTTATTGGAAATAAACAACTAGAGTTTTAATTTAATTGATCAGTAAGAGTTTTTTTATTGAAAATACGCAATGGTATTAAGCCCCTGTTTGACACCCATTAATTTCTCATTCTCATTCTCATTCTTCATTTCAATCACACATTCTCCAAATAAAATAATATTACACACAAATCAAAAAAATTTCATCACTTTTCCACCACACATTCTTACATCAATCACTATTGCAAAATTTCTATTTCTCCCAAAATGGGTTTCAAACAAGGGCTAAATCTTTTAATACATGTAAAACGGTGTTAATAGTTGATAATTTTTCCTTTCTCCTATTTTTTCTTGCTCTTTAGTCCTTTTCTCGTCTCCCCATTTTGTTTCACTGCATATCGATCAAAAAATCACATCTTTCTTCCATGTTTACCTGTTTTGTTTCACTGCATATCGGTCAAAAGGTCACAACTTTCTTCCATGTTTAAGCAGTAGTGTAATAAATATCAGCCCGTAATATTACAATCTTTAGTCTTTAGCCCGTAATATTACAATCTTTAGTCTTTAGTTTATATTACTTTTACTTGGGACCATATAATTTTTGTTCCTATTTTTGACTCGAACTTGTTTATGTTTTTTGAATGGCTTCAGTGCTCATGGGGTAACAAGCCAACTCCACCTGGAACGAGCTCAAATCCAATGCCGCTCCCTGTTCCCTCGCACATGCCGAACATTTCTGCCGCTGAACTGTTGGCTTATGAGCGGCAACTTGCAATGAGCAGAATGGGTGCCCTCATGCATGCCCAGGGGCAAGATCCTCTGAAGCAAACATCTATGGGCATGGGCGCCGGAGCAAGCCAGGCCATATATGATGGTGGTTTTCAGAACATTGCTGCTGCCCATCAGCTCATGTACTACCAGTGATGTAAGATTGATTCTATTGATATTTATGATCTGCAATCAATATGAAGTTCACGGGGCTCTGTTTAAGATTATTTAGCTTTGCTATAGGTTGTGTATTATTTATCTTTGGTGATAAATTCAAACTCAATATACGCCTACCATAAGTATTGAAATACACTGATGTGTAAGCTCATGTTTTGGTTATGTTAGGAATGAGAGGCTTTATCGTTGGCGCGATTGTATTGTTTTAAGAAACCAAAATAGACTTGAGCTTGTAGTTTCTCGGTATTCTCTATTACTATTTGTAAGTTCTCTGGGGCTTGAGGAATTCCGGGGTTATTGTATTCTATTGGCAAAAAACTGTTTAATGGTGAGTTAGTTGGTGACAGCATATACTGGCTGGATGTAATATATTGAAAATGTTAATAGGTATCTCCTGGTAATGCTTTGCTATGTTCTTCTCTACAAAGACAAACGACCATTTGAACAATGTGCACATTACATAGATTTCAAGTAAAATTAGGATGGAAAATGCTTGTTGTATATTACTATTAATTTTTTACAAATTGATGAGGTGTCAAAAAGGGAATGAGAGGGCCATTTTCGTCTTTTTCGATTGATTAGATTTTGATCCTATCAAATCTTGTTACATCAACTGTTGGTAAACAAATTTGTAAGTGATGATATAAATTTAGCACAATCGAATTTGAATAATCCCAAGAGAGCGCAGTCTTCAAAAATCTAAACGTATTTTTATAAATTCATCAGAAACTATACAGTATAGCATACGCCTGGTGTTCCATTTTTCGAATGACATCCAACAGTTCAGTATGCCTCTTGAATCTTAAGTTTGTTCAAGAGTAGCTGGAAATTGAATGTAAAATAAAAGAAATAAAGAAGAATTTACTTCCTCACATAAATTGACAACAATCTCTTAAATATTTTGATCAGTGTAAACATGTATCAAAACAAAACTCAATTAGGCTCTATTTTATTTTCTAATGAAAAGGGAAAATTGCAGCTAGGGCTTCTAACATTTTCAAGAAGTGCAATGGATACCCAACCTTCAAATTTGGCAGTGCTAGCCTAACCCTTTCGGGAAACGATGCAATCGAAGGACCTTTTGATGGAAATGCCCATTTGTTTTGACATTTGCAGTGAATGTGTAACTGTCACATGGACAAAAGAGCATAGTTGTCGATTCGATCCGGACACTGATTTGGACAATGCAGCGGGTGAATGGGTTAGTGGTTCAACCAACGGCCGACGGGTCATTACATAAAAACCTATAAAAAAATATATGAAGTATAAATTTTATTAGGGGCAAAATTAAAATTTTTATTTATTTTTCACTAATTATTTAGGTCTATAAAATAAAGTAAAGTGTTGGACCAAATTTTTTTTAAAAGAATATTTTTATAAAAGTTGTAAATGATTTATTAGTTAAATATAAGTTATTGTACACAAACAATACTAAAGTATTTTGTGTCCAAGTGGCGAAGACTCATTCTTTTTCTTAGAGGTCCAATATTCAATTTTCTTGGACCCAAGAATTTTGTAAAAGAATTTCAAAACACAATCAAACTGGTCAATCGGATCGGGTAAATCACAGGTTAACTCGGTAAAAGCCCGATTTTGATTGAGACAAGTGCATTTCTATCAATTTAATATGTCCGACCTGATCAAGGGTTCGGGTCACCGATTTTCTCGCTCGACTGGCCAGGTCGGGTCGGTTTTTATAACTATGCAAAAGAGTACATACATGATAGTAATTTAAAATAATTGAAAAACGAAACAACTCGTTGGTGACCTATCAACTCCCGAACTCTTATGGTAAACAAGGGGAATTTCTTTCCTGTGGTTATTGTCCGATAGAATAGAAAAATCAGGGGAAAATTTGTGAATTGGTAGACAATTTTGCCCAAGTTCATCTCCTGCATTGAACTAATGGACATTTGGAGGTTATTGTTCAAAGGTCCTTTGGTCGCATATTTTTTCAAAGATTTGAGATGCTGATGCTTTAATGGTCGAATAATGTCACTTGTACAACTCTTTTTCTACATGATGCTTGACATTATCATTGTTGTCAACGAGTGATTGATTGAGGTTTTTTTTTTTTTTTTTTAAAATTGTCCAATAATATATTGTCACGTTACAGAGTGTGAAACTTGGTGTACGACATAATGTACACCAAACATGATTGTTAATGGTCAGACACCCATTGGAACCTCTTGAAAAGGTTAGATACCTCTACTCCAATTCTCACAATTAAAACTAATTTTTTCCATTCCCTTTTCCCATCATTGCGAGTTAATCGCTAAACTTATGTTAGTGTCTTCGATTGCTCGTTAACGTTTCAGATGTCGAGTTTTGATTATTAAACTTTTCAAAATGTTGGACGTTATTCATTAGGATGACTTTTGTTTCGCAACTGTAACGAAATAGTTGACGTGATGACTGATTATACAGTTGTCCCCCAATCACTAAACTGATGTCCTATCATCAAGAAATGCGTCATTGATTGCTCATTATATTTTGACATATGTCTTTATTTATTAGCTTCAAAATCATGTAATTATTAACTCCAACTCACTTAGTTTTTTTTTTTTTTTTTGAATGTTTTGAATGTAATTATTAGCTTCAGCGCTTTCGAATGTAATTTACTAGCTTTAGTTGCATTGTGATTCATATTTCACCTTTTGTTCTTTTTTATTTTGACAATTTTTTTTAAAAAACTCAGCCCATTTGACTTTGCATATCAAATACCACAATTATTCGTTCTTTTGCAAAAAAAAAAAATGTTGAGCAATTCAAGTTATTTTAATTATAAAATTCATAAAGCAATCATGCTCCTTAAGAGCCCTTGATAATTCCTAAATTTTCATATAATACCGACGTCAATTTGAGAAATTTAGTAGCAAAAACTCGACAAACTTAAAGTATAGTGAATAATCAACAATGTCTGTCAAAGTATAATTGGCAATCAAAAATGTATTTCTCCATCATTGAGCATCAATTTAGTGATTTTGCACCAACTATGCAATTTGGCTGTCACGTCACATATTTCGTTATAGTTGCAAACCGAAAGTCATCCCAGTGAATAATGTTCGATATTTTGAGAAGTTTAGTGGACAAAATTTCACACTTGAAAGTATAACGAGCAATCAAAGATATCAACCCAAGTTTAGTGATTATGGAGACAATTCCAACCCCATAACATTTCCATATGTCTAGGCTCCAATTTTTACGATATACATTTTTATCAAAACTTAATTCTTAATTACACAATCTCCATAAAAATAATTTTACACTGTAAATCAAAAACTTTTTATTGCTTTTAAATCATGCATCCTAAAAAAAATTAGTGGTTGTCATCTTCGTGTTTCAATTTTTCGTTTTGAGTTTTGAAATCATTTTAAGTTTTGTGTTTTGAGTGTCTATTTTGAAATTGTTGAAAATATGTTCTTTTTATTATTTTCAAAAATTATTTTCAAAAATTCAAAATTGGAAAATGTGTTCTCTCTCTCTCTCCACCTCGCAAGGCTTCCGACGTCGAAGACCGGCCTCTTCCGCTGTTGGGTATGGTGGCGTTGGTTGGATGCAATTGTGGTGATTTTTTTTATGCGGTGGTTGGTTGTGACTGTGGCGATGGCGTGTGGTGGTTTTGGGTCCGTGATTGGATCGTGGGTGGTTGGTTGTGGTTGTCGTGGTGGTGTGACGTGGTTTTTGGGTGTAGTGGTGATGTGGCAGTGGTTTTTCTTTTGCTGTTGTGGTTGTGGCGGTGGGGGTTGGGACGTCGTCGGTGGTGGTTTTGGCGGTGTAGTATAGGTGGTGTGGTGCAGGTAGCGATGGTGATGGTTTTTGTTGGCGGCGTAAATGAAAACATTCAAAACGCATTTTGAAAATTTTGGCTTGATTTTAATTCAAAACATCCAAATCGATATTTTTGATGTTTTCGATTTTTTTTGTAAATTTTAAACTCGTTTTCAAAAAATTGTTATTAAAAATAAGGCATCGTTCGGTAGGGATTAAAAGCCAATTAAAATTGAAAATATGATCGTTATTGGATTTCACTTGTCTAATAAAAGTCAACAATAACTGTTTTCGCGCGTTTTCCAACCCGCCAACAATTACAAGAAAAGGATCAGACGATTGTGTAAGGAACAAACCTCTTGAGACAAAGTCCCAAAAAGGGGTGCGTTTACTAGTGAAGAGTTACAATTGGAAAGTAGACAAAACGCTTCCGAGGGGCGCAAACACACGAGTACCGAGAAATGATTAAATTTAAACTAAGGAAATAAAAATTACATATTCTCTTGTCGAGAATTTTTGATTCTGGGGGGGGCTTTCTTCTACGACTTTACTTCCTTTTATACTTCCTGGGCATCTCTTGGTTGTCGGAACTGCTTGGAACTGCTCCATTACCTTCGTAACTATCCACTTCTTTAGTGAGAAACTGCTTGTTTGGGGAGAAGTTACTTAGTAATTGTTGGCACTACTCTTGCTGTTTCTGGATCGTGGGGGCGTGTCGGGTTTACTTGACAACTGCTTCCGTAACTGCTGAATTGGATAAACTATACCTTTTAGACTTGTCTGATTCTGGGCGACTTGAGGATTTGGGTGACAATGAGGCTATCGCTCTGGGCGATTGTGCAGTACTACATTCGTTCAGCCTCTGGGCATCCTGCGGTCTTGGGCGATGATACTCCTTTGCTCTCGGGCTTCCAATATTCAGGTTTTTTCTCAAGTTTCCAGATTGGGCTTTTCTTCTTGAGCCTTTTAAATTGATTTCCATTGGGTCTTTATCTTGAGTTTCTCAATTGGACTTCCCTTTGATTTTGGGCTGCATTTTTAGTGTGTCAACAATAACGACTAATTTTTCAATTTTAATTTGATTTTAATCCCTACCGAACAGGCAAAAATAAGTAAGTAAACATGTTTTCATTGCTATGAAAAATTGAAAACAGAAAATGGGTGTAAACGCAAAGCGAACGTCCTTAAATTTTTAACCAAAAATTGGCTCTCCGTTATCCCCGAGCCACTAGTGACTAGACATACTAACAGCATCGCTTCCTGCGCTTAAAACCCTAGGGTTTATAGTTCACCATTATTAAGCTCTTTCACCGACCATATTACGAAAATCTCTGATTTTTATTCCATTGATATAATTATGGACGTGGATATGGATGCTTCTCCCGGCTATTTAGACCCAGAAAATCTTAGTAGAGAGCGCTTTCGTCGATACGGGTACTTGATTTCACTGCACTCGGCCTTCTATTACTGTATTCCAATAAGATTTCTCTGACTGTAAGAATAAGTTTATGGGGGTTTCCTTTCAATTTTCTTAGGCTATCAGCATTGTACCTGTTGGATTTTAGTGCCCTTATGTAAATTTCCAATTTTTCTGCCCTAAAATTTATGATTATCTTTTTTAAATTGTGCTATGTTTTAATTCCAGTTAAAATGGGTTTGTTCTTTTATTTTTTTGGAAATTTATTTGATATGTGATTAATTATACGTTAATGCACTACATACATTATCGCTCACTATTACTGGAACTTTACGCTGTACTTGTTTTTCTGCGACTTTTTTGATTCAAAATGTCATAGTATTACAGGATTTTATTCCAATGAAATACCAAGCAAATGAGTGCAAGTTTATAATGGGGAGACTTTTATCTACTTATATGATAATGCACTTCATTTATGAAGCATTTGTTGAAGGTAAGGATTAAAACAAATTTGACAAGTGCAGGAAGAGGCAATCTAGTTCAGGACAAACGCCACACCAAGATAATTCAGTCTCGAGATTTAGTAATGCAGTGCTTTTACTTGAAAATATCAAACGTGAGGTTGAGATCTTCGACACAGATATTGGAGGAACACCTTTTGAATCTGTTTCAAAGAGGAGAGCATCCCTTGACAATCTTGCAGTATCAGAGGCAGATATTGGTGTCGATACAATGCGAAGACGGGGAAGTGAGTCTCTAAAGGCCGGCAAACAGGAAGATAGTACTGGAACTGATTGTGGAGACACAACTTTCTATTTATTTGCTTCTCTACTGGATTCTGCCCTTCAAGGTACTCGGAATAAATATGTTTTTGAATTTGAAATTTTATTCTCTCGATGATAATGCATCACATATACCGTATATCATATAGCTGGAAAAAAAATTTAGAGCTCATGAAATCTTCAATATTCCCTCTGAATAATTCAAGCTAGGTCCAAGGCAGCTACTGTAGAAACATGATTAGCCTGCATTTTGTAACGACCCAAATTTTTGAACTCCGAGATCGCTACCCAAATATTTCTTTTTGTTTTATTTAATGAACATGGAAAATCCTTTATTTACTTAAGAGTGAGCAATAGTTAACATTAGTTACATCATCACTAGATTTCCATATGGGTATTATGATAAAGTTCTTTTACGATTATTATAACTAATCAATTTACATGGAGACTTGGAATTAAGGGTGTGTTTGAGCCACATTATTTTGGAAGAATGTATTTTGGAATAATAGATTGATGGAGAATGTGTGGTTGAAAAAGAAAAAAAATTATTGATGTGATGAAAAATATTATTTTATTAAAGAATGTGTGGTTGAAAATAAGTAGAAGAATGAGAATGAAAATTTTAATGTGTACCAAACAGGGGCTAAATAGCCAAAATGCTCCCTGTTTTGTTAAATCAAGAGAGAATTAATATTTAAAATTCACAAAGTTGGCAGACGAACTGATGAAATGTTCTCTAAATTTACTCCTTAACTTGGTCAACCATCAAGTGCAAAATCAAAGGACAAGTACACTAATTTAATCCTTATCAAATCATGGTACATATCATTTATTCTTCTCGTTCTTTAGTAGGTCCTGGCCTCGAAAGTCACCCAATTTCATAGCATTTTTCTAGTAGATCACATTTCTTTGGGAATGTAAATTAATTGCTCTACGTTTCAACCTCCTAGTTTGACGTAATTATTTATACAGAAATGTAAATAGTGAGATAAACACTAAATATCATAAACAAGTTAAAATTCTCAAGTCGTCATACGAAATTACATGACCAAATAAATTGTCCCATATTTCAAAAAATAAATTTAACGAGTAATAAATTTCTGCTAAAATCTAGAATTTAAGGCACGTTACACTGATTTTATTTTACTGTGTCCCATAATCTTGACACTACGACTGCACCTCATTATCTCGCCAACCAACGGCTCGTTCTAACCTGTGAGTAGGGAAAAGGGTGAATACATGAGAATACTCAGTAGGAACTTAAAAATATGGTGCAATCCCGAATAAAATATTTAAATCATGCAGCAAGAAAAATCATACCGTCATCATATCTTTAGAAACCGGTAAAAGTTCATATCATATCATTTGTACCAGAATGGCCATAACATCATATCATAAAATATCATATCATTCTTTAACTTTTATAAGTATAAAACTTCATCAACATGAAAGGAAAATAATTTAAACGGGATAAATAACTGCACATCTTTCCCTATCTTGTTAAACTTGCTTTAATTTTGGAAGACAACAAAAAATCACGTTCCAACAATTCCTTTTTCTGCCTCGGTTCTTGTGCCGTGCTTGTATATATATTTTTAGTGTCTATTCTATCATGTGATGTACTATATACATAAGCAATTATACAAGAGTTGGTGCTTTGTGGGGAAACGTGTGAGATGAGGGTGTCGAAAATGGTAGGTTGCATGCACACGTCTCTATCATAAATGTGACATATCTCAACCACCCTTCTAGTGGGACACTTGGCAGGCTAGGAAATTTTTCACTAAAATATAAGGATAATAATAAAAACTACTACTAAACCATTTCAACAAACTCCCACGCGTGAACTATAAAACAAAATCTTAAAAACAAACCGGCCTCACGCCACAAAAACATGGTTTGTCCGGCCATGAAAGACACATGCAGGCGGCGGCCCTAGGTGGAAACCCTAGCGTTGTCGCTCGAAGCGGCCCAGCAACAGGAGACGCTCGAAGAGGCCCAGCAACAGGAGACGTCCCGGTCAGTGAGAGCTTCGAGGCTTCAGGCGAGCAAAACATGGATGGCAGCGTGGGGTTGAAGGCAACAGCGAACGAAACCAGGAAGTTGACCCACCGTGTTCCGATGATCTACAGACCCCATGCGCCTGACCGGACGACAGCACATGGCATTCCGACCACGGCTCAGGCAATGCAACTTCAGGGTGTCGCTCAGGCGGCGAGTGTACCTTATGCGCCGACAACTGGTACCCTGCAGAACTTGCGTAACTTGCCCAGGTCATTTCAGAGGCATGCACATATGTTTGATACAAGGGAGTTTAACTTTCGATTTAGAGTAGAAGCAAAAGAGTTCTTTGTGTCTATTAATGAATCAGGCATTGTTAGATTGATCGAATGGGGACCGAGGACTTTGAATGCTATATATAAAGGGAGGTTTGGCGCCTTGTGAATGTTGAATATGGTGGAAAAATTGAGGGGGGTAAGCAAGCAGGAGGAGTTTGTTGCCAAGTTCATTGAGTCCTCGAGATCTTTTTTGGCACAACGCTATGGAAACAGTCGGAGGTAGGTATCTAACAATAGCACAATATGGGGAGAGGCGTCGTAAATGATTGGTGATGGTACCGGAAGGTGCTAATGGAGAGGGATGGGTGTCAATTCTGCAAATGTTTCATGCAGTGGTCGACTATTTTGTCTCGAGAGACAAAATTAAGCATCAAACAGTTAAAGTCCACAGTCAACAAGGGAGGACTTATGTTGAAGTTACAGCAAACCGATAGGTCGAGCAGAACATGAAAAAGCCAGTGCGGTTGCAAGAGGAGAGCGAGGGTCATTCTTCGATGCCTAAGTTGAAGGAGATAATGCCAGAAGTTGCTTTGGACAGTTCACTGAGTTATGTTGAAATAAGGGCTCACGTCCAGGCGTTGAAAGGTAAGATTGATGAATTGTTGAGGCTACTAGGAGGTGGCGCTCTTGAGGGCTCCAAGAGGTTTTGTTGTCATAAGTGTGGGGCTGGTATTCCTGAGTATCCAGCTATGGAGTTACAATCAAACTTCTTAGAAAAATAGGTGATGATTGAGTCTATATGTGAGAACCAGGTACGATATGACGCGGAGTGCAGTGGAGATGACGAAGGAAAAGATATTGGGAGGATGGATACAGATGGAAAATACTCGGGGTATGAGGCATATTGGGGGGTGGAACCTTCATTGAAGGGAGGGGAACAGAGAACGGAGAGTACGGATGTGTTAACATTGAATGAGACCATAGAAAAGAGTTGTGCATCTGTGATGGAAGAGGACATAATCACATCCGCAGAGGGAGTTGGGTTGACAGAGAAAGAGACCGAAATAGTGATGGCAGAGGTATCAAGTTCGGCACCAATACAAGAGCAACTGGGTTCAGGCTCCACTACAATGATTGTGAACACTTACAATATGAGGCTTCAGAAGGCTTTTAAAGAAAACGAGTTAGGGAATGAAAAAGCGATAGTAGTGTGGGTGGATGGCGCTAAAGAAGGAACAATGGATAAGGGTGCAATGCAGGTGGAGGAGAGGGAAGGACATATCTTTGAGCCTATAGGATGTTGCCCTGCAGGGGAGATAGTGAAAGTTAATGCGCTTGATGTTAGACCTTCGACCTCAATTTGGATTCTTCAAAAAATTCAGGAATTCAGCAAGATGGTAGGTGTGTCATGCGATGGATATGAAGGAGGTTCATGTGGCGTTCATGTGGGACACTAGAGTGTTTGATATGGAGGAGGTTAGTGTAGGGTTATTCTCTCTGTCGCTTTCTTTTAGTAATGTTGGGGATAGATTTAAGTGGATGTTTATTGGAGTTTATGGGCCAAACTCAGATGAGAACAGAAGGGGATTGTGGGACGAATTGGCTGGTATGATGGCTTGGTGGAACTTACCAGTGTGCATCGGGGGTGATTTTAATGTGGTCAGGTTTCCTTCTGAGAGGTCGAGTGGCGGGAGACTTACAGGGGCTATGAAGGATTTTTCTAATTTTATTAGTGAAAATATGTTGGTGGATTTGCCCTTGATGGGGGGAGAGTTTACCTGGTCTTCCAACCGAGATCAACATGTTCAATCTCGGATCGATCGATTTTTGATTAGTGGTGCGTGGGAGGTTAAGTACGCTGATGTTACTCAGAGGAGATTAGGGAGAGTGTATTCAGATTATTTTCCTATTTCGTTATTTGGGATTAGTAGGGGTAGTGGAAGAAGACCTTTTAGGTTTGAGAAGATGTGGCTGAAAGTTGAAGGTTTTAGGGAGCGAATTCGGACTTGGTGGGCCTCTTATGGTTTTAGGGGGTCTCCTAGTTATGTTTTACATCAGAAGTTGAAGGCATTGAAGGAGGATTTAAAGAAGTGGAATGGGGGAGGTTGTGGGAGACGTAGATTGTCGTAAGAATCAGTCTGTCAGATATAGGAGAATTGGATAGACAGGAGGAGAGTCGTGGGTTGGATGGGGAGGAAAGGGAGAGGCGTGGAAGGTTAAGGGGAGAATTGAAGAGATTGGTGGAGATGGAGGAGATTGCTTGGAGACAAAAATCTAGGATCTTGTGGTTGAAGGAGGGTGACAAATGCACAAAGTTCTTTCATCGAGTCGCAAACTCCAACCGACGCAATAATTCTATTACATTGTTGGAGGTAGATGGAGTTAAGTATGAGGATCCTCAAGATATTGTGACTCAACAGGTGAGATTTTATTAGAATCTCTATCGGGAGCAGTTTGTGTGGAGGCCTGAGTTGGAGGGGCTGGACTTCTTCGCTATCACCGAAGAGGATGCTAGTTGGATTGAGAGATCGTTTGAGGAGGATGAAGTTACAAATGTGGTGTTTAATATGAATGGTGATAAGGCCCCTGGACCGGACAGGTTTTCGTTCTCATTCTACAAAGCTTGTTGGGAGGTGGTGCGATCAGACATTATGGACACAATCACTTATTTTTACGAACGTGGCAGGTTTATGAGAAGTCTTAATGCCACATTCATTGTGCTTATTCCTAAGAAATCGGAAGTGTCGGATATTAAAGATTACCGTCTTATTAGCTTAGTGAGTGGGGTTTATAAGATAATTGTTAAAATTTTAGCGAATAGACTAAAAGAGGTTCTGGGAAAAGTGGTGTCTAAGTTTCAGAATGCTTTTGAAGGGGCGTCAGGTTTTGGATTTAGTTCTTATAGCGAACGAATGCATTGACTCAAGAAAACGTCGGGGGATCCCAGGGATGTTATGTAAGCTTGATATACAAAAGGCGTATGATCACGTCAACTGGGGATTTCTTATGTATATGCTCAAGTGACGCGGCTTCCGGGAGAGGTGGTGTAAGTGGATTCAATTCTGTATCTCTACGGTTTCATTCTCAGTTTTAGTAAATGGCAACCCTGAAGGTTACTTCCGGAGTAGCAGGGGTTTGAGGCAAGGGGATCCGTTGTCCCCCTTGTTGTTTGTTATCGTGATGGAGGCTTTCAGTAGAATGATTGAGAAAGTTGTGACGGAGGGTTTGTTAAAAGGGTTTGCGATTGGTCATCTACAGGTCTCCCATTTGTTATTTGCAGATGACACACTGATTTTTTGTGATGCAAACGATATGCAAATTAGGAATTTGCGTCGCCTGCTTTTGTGCTTTGAAGCGGTCTCTGGTTTGAAGGCTAATTTGGGGAAATCTGAGGTTATTCTAGTGGGGGAGGTTGCTAACGTAGAGGAATTGGCAGCCATACTCGAATGCAGAGTTGCACAATTGCCCATGTCATATCTTGGGCTTCCGTTAGGAGCGAGGTTTAAAAGCAAACAGATTTGGAATGGTATTCTTGAAAGGGTGGAGATGAGGTTAGCGGGGTGGAATCCTGATGCTATGGCTATATCTAATGGGAATCCTAGTTGGAACATCGTTTTCGAGAGGGGTTTACATGATTGGGAGCCGGATGATTGTGCCTTGTTTCTAGCTTCTTTGTATGATGTACACATTCAGGTAGGAGAGGACGGCGGTAGTAGGTGGAGGGCGACACGAAATGGTTTGTTCTCTGTCCATACTTACGTCAGATCCTTAGTGGAATCTATTGAGAGTTCATTCCCCTGGAAAAGGGTCTGGCAAAGTAAATTACCTTCAATGGTGGCTTTTTTACTATGGATGGTTGTGAGACGGCATGTGTTAACGGCGGATAATCTTCGAAGAAAGGGCTGTTCTATTACAGAGTGGTGCTATATGTGTAAAATGAATGGTGAGACGATCGATCACTTGTTCATTCATTGTGACGACGTTTGTTGGATGTGGAATGATATTATGGCTGCGCAACATATGAGTTGGGTGATGCCAAGACATATTAAGGAGGTGGCGTGGACATGGAAGAGAAAGCTTCGAGACAAGAATAGCAAGATTGTTTAGGATCTCATTCCAGGATGCTTCGTTTGGTGTGTGTGGAGAGAAAGAAACTACCGTTGCTTTGAAGATCATACACGGACGGCGGAGCAATTTAGAGAATTGTTTTACTTGACTTTGTATAGTTGATTTAAGGCTGCTACTACTAGTCCGATAGAAGGGTTACCGAATTTTTTATCGTTTCTATCTTGTTTAAATTGATAATGCACTCCTTGTGTGTTATCTTTTGATTTTAATATATAAAATTACGTGATTACCTATTAAAAAAAAACAAATTAATATCTTACCAATCTTACACGTGTCACTCTCATAATATTTAAATTCATTTAATATAAAATATAATTTAAGCTAATTCTTTCGACTTCGATAACTTGGGCTCTGTTAATCCAAATTAATTTTTTCTCGAGCCTAAAGTGCCTAATTAATTACGACCTATCCAACGAGCCTAATATTCATGTACTTATCATATTCGGTCAAAAATCTAAATATATGACCCAAATAAATTTGAAATTGCTATATATCATTTTAGTCCTTAACTTTTAAAACATCAAGATATAGCACACAAAATTTAAATTCTATTCTATGAAAATTTTCGGGGGCATTACAATCTCCTCTTTAAAATATTTTCGTCCTTGAAAATTTACCTTGGTTAATCGAAGAGTTCGAATACATGATCTTAAGCTCTTCTTCCTTCTCCTAAGTTGACTCATCATGTCCATTCGCCATTGGACCTCGACTAAGGGAACTTTTCTGTTTCTGAGTTGATGCACTTTTCTTTCCAAAATCATTGTCGGGATTTCTTCATATGATAAGTTTTTTTGTACCTCCAGTGTCTGGTAGCTTACTATATGATTAGGATCAAGAAAATATTTACTGAGCATCGAAACATGGAACACATTATGTACTGTTGTGAGTTCAGGTGGTAAGGCAAGTCTGTAAGCCACACTACCAATTCTTTCAAGAATTTCGAAAGGTCCAACGAACCATGACCTCAACTTTCCTTTCTTGCCAAATCTCAATACACCCTTCATTGGTGCTACATTTAGAAAATTTTTGTCACCTACTTGAAATTCCAAATCCCTTCTTCTACCATCAACATAACTTTTTTGTCGGTCTTTTGCTGCCTTTATTCTTGCTCTAATCTTATCATCCGCTTCAACTGTTCGTTTGATGATTTCAGGACCTAAAGTTCTATTCTCTCCGACTTTGTCCCATTGGATAGGAGATTTGCATTTCCTACCATAAAGAGCTTCATATGGGGCCATGCCTATAGTAGCCTGAAAGCTACTGTTGTAAGCAAATTCCACTAACGACAGACAAGGTTTAAAAAGGTGGAACTAAGTACTGAGGCGTTTTTTTTTTATGAGGCGTAAGCCTCACAAAAAACAAAATCTAAGTGAAAAAATTATAAAAATAATACAAAAAATAAAAATTGGAGCATATAGTAAATAAAATATATAGCCATTAGCATGTAGAGATATAGTCTATCTAAAGAAAGAAGATGGTTTAGCAAAAAAAAAAAAAAAAAAAATTACAAAAGTTAGCAATCACTCCATTTGCAATGAAAAAAAGAAGCAACTTAAACTAAAAAAGGCCTAAAAGTCTGCTACGCTATCATCACTATTACTAGCATTAATGGAATCATCATCATATCTAATTTCCCCATCATTGTCCTCTTCGCTACTCTCAATTTCTACAAAATCATCTTCCTCATCCACTAATTGCAATGTGACTTTCTCCTTCCCTGTAAATTCAATAAAAAACAATGTGTTAATATAATTTCATTAAAATAAAAAAGAAATTTGAATTATAAAAGTATGAATACCTTTTCGTGAATAAGTTTTTTTTCATAATAGGTTGACTTTGTGTACGAGTAGAACTTTCAATCATAAAATTTAGACTCTGGTCGTCATCATTTACATCGCATGTGTTTGATGGAGCTCCAATATCGTGATCTGCAATCCATTCATCATCTGATGGAACATCCTTCATAATCAAAGGATCTTCACCCTCTTTAAGTGACTTCAATCGCCTATGTGGATCTTTGAGCTTCTTGTTGTAATTGATGTAAACCAAAGTATTCAATCTCTTTGTTGTCAAACGATTCATTCTCTTAGTATGCACTAAATTAAATGTACTCCAATTGCGCTCACATGCGGAAGATGAGCAAGTAAGACTTAAAACTCTCGTTGCAAACTTGGTTAGTTCTGGAGTACCAACGCCAAATTGAGTTCACCAAGCAACTGGATCAAAATTAAGAAAAAAATGTTACACGCAACTATTAAGTATAGGCTAATCAAATTAAAAAAATAAAGGAATATATTGTAAATAAAATTCAAATTGTGTATATAATTATATATTAATAATTTAATACATACCAGGAGACCGCTTAGTGAAAGTTAACTTTGCTGGTTCGAGACCAAAGAAATTCTGCTTTTCAACAAATTGGTCTAACTGGAGATCTGCTCTCTCCCTTTCAGTTGGATAGGAAATGAGTCTCACCATACAATTATACAAACCCGCCATAACTTCAGAATGCCTGGAAAAATTATCAGCATATTGACAACGAGGATTCAAATAATAAGCAGCAGCATGTAGGTCTTGATGCAATTGAAACTCCCACTTCTCATCTATGATATTCCAAATTTCCTTGTACGCCGCTTCATTTTCACCTAAATTTTTCGCTATTTGTTCCTTTGCATTATCCATGGCTCCATAAATAAATCCCACAAATTCCCTATTTAGTGTTTTAAGACTCGTCAATATGCTGATAATTTTTCCAGGCATTCTGAAGTTATGGCGGGTTTGTATAATTGCATGGTGAGACTCATTTCCGATCCAACTGAAAGGGAGAGATCAGATCTCCAATTAGACCAATTTGTTGAAAAGCGGAATTTTTTTGGTCTCGAACCAGCAAAGTTAACTTTCACTAAGCGGTCTCCTGGTATGTATTAAATTATTAATATATAATTATATACACAATTTGAATTTTATTTACAATATATTCCTTTATTTTTTTAATTTGATTAGCCTATACTTAATAGTTGCATGTAACATTTTTTTTAAAATTTTGATCCAGTTGCTTGGTGGACTCAATTTGGCGTTGGTACTCCAGAACTAACCAAGTTTGTAATGGGAGTTTTAAGTCTTACTTGCTCATCTTCCGCATGTGAGCGCAATTGGAGTACATTTAATTTAGTGCATACTAAGAGAATGAATCGTTTGACAACAAAGAGATTGAATACTTTGGTTTACATCAATTACAACAAGAAGCTCAAAGATCCACATAGGCGATTGAAGTCACTTAAAGAGGGTGAAGATCCTTTGATTCTGAAGGATGTTTCCTCAGATGATGAATGGATTGCAGATCACGATATTGGAGCTCCATCAAACACATGCGATGTAAATGATGACGACCCGAGTCTAAATTTTATGATTGAAAGTTCTACTCGTACACAGAGTCAACCTATTATGAAAAAAACTTATTCACGAAAAGGTATTCATACTTTTATAATTCAAATTTCTTTTTTTTTTTTAATGAAATTATATTAACACATTGTTTTTTATTGAATTTACAGGGAAGGAGAAAGTCACATTGCAATTAGTGGATGAAGAAGATGATTTTGTAGAAATTGAGAGTAGCGAAGAGGACAATGATGGGGAAATTAGATATGATGATGATTCCATTAATGATAGTAATAGTGATGATAACGCAATAGACTTTTAGGCCTTTTTTAGTTTAAGTTGCTTCTTTTTTTCATTGCAAATGGAGTGATTGCTAACTTTTGTAATTTTTTTTTTTTGCTAAACCATCTTCTTTCTTTAGATAGACTATATCTCTACATGCTAATGGCTATATATTCTATTTACTATATGCTCCAATTTTGATTTTTTGTATTATTTTTATAATTTTTTCACTTAGATTTTGTTTTTTGTAAGGCTTACGTCTCAAACCGCCTCGAGGCTTACGCCTCGCCTCGTAAAGTAAAAACGCCTCAGTACTTAGTTCCGCCTTTTTAAACCTTGAATATAATTTAAGGCTAATTCTTTCGACTTCGATAACTTGGGCTCCGTTAATCCAATTTAACTTTTTCCCGAGCCTAAAGTGCCTAATTAATTACGACCTATCCAACGAGCCTAATATTCACGTACTTATTGTACTCGATCAAAAATCTAAATATATGACCCAAATAAAATTGAAGTTGCTATATATCATTTTAGTCCATAACTTTCAAAACATCAAGATATAGCCACACAAAATTTAAATTCTATTTTATGAAAATTATCGGGGGTATTACACTTTTGCTAGGAACTATCGAAATTTTCTAGAATCAGAAGGGTTATAAAGCTCAGTTTAATTATCAATTTTGACAGTCTCTACCCCAAATATACTAAGTACGTGATTTTCCACCTTCCAGATTATGAATGCATAGTTTTCTCATTTTCTTTACCCCCGTCTTTTTCTTGGATATTCTCTGTCTGTTCTGAAAGAAGCTTAAAGAGGGAGGTGCATAATTGTTTTAAGCCATTTTCTAGGATGTTTCCTATCTATTGTGCAAGAAGCACACATAACGTAATCCTTGCATTTTCCTTCTTTTTGCTGTTCGTGTATTGCAGGGTTGATGTCTATCCCTGATCTGATCTTACGACTTGAGCGTACTTGCCGTGATGCTTCAGAGGCAATTAGGTATGTCATGTGCAAAGATGTGTAAAGACTTTTGCGTTTGGGGGGGAGAGGGGGGTTGTGCATGCCTTGTGTATTGTTAGGAACACACTCAGTGATTTCTGTATTTTATGGTGATTGCTTGGCCATTTGATGTTAGATAGCATGTCCTTTTGTGTAAATGTCATTGGGCCTTATAGAGTCAAACACGTGCCTTATTGTCACGCATTTTTTATAACGTGAATTTATGCCGCAAGTGTACGGCGTCAAGTTTTGTAATATAGTAATGAAATTAAAGTGTTGAACCCATAGGGATTGATGTTGATATCTACCGAGTATTATAATTATGTAATTTCCACTTTATCTGGACAAGCAAAATGGGATTATGTTATGATTTTTTATCTAATAATGATAAATTAAAATTGGCAATTAAACAAATGCAAAATTCAACGAAGTTATCAGATTATAAAATTCTAGGGAATGATTTCATCGCACTTTCGACAATGTCTTTCAACTTAAAATTACTAACTCAACCAGACTCTTAATTTATAGGCAAGAACTCGAATTTAATCATATCCCCTCTCTCGAGTGCCGACTAAAATTTATTTCTACTATTTAATTTCAATATTTCTATTCCGAATTAAATACATAGAAATTATAATGCACGCGGTTCTTAATTCAAACAAGCTTCAAAGACCGATATTTTCTCTCGAAATCCACGAAATTTAGGTTACGTTGTTTTATGATCACGCTTAAATTTCCCTTTCTCGAGTGCTGAAATTCACGCATCAATTCATTCAACTAGTGGTCAAGTAATTGAAAGCATTAAACCCAAACAATATAAATAAATTGATAGAAAAATCCAAAAGAGCTAGATAATTATGAATTAAAACATGTCTCAAGTCGATTACATCAACTCTTAAATCTAAAGTATTAGTTCATAATAAATATAATTGACAACATGGAGTTTAACATGAAAAACATGAATAAAAAGATGAGTTTAGAAAAACTGATTGTTGCCGCTTGATTTCTTCTCCAACTTGTGTCAATCTTCTCTTCTTCGATGGATTTCTTCAAGAATTTTGCCTTATGCTTCCTTGCCTCTCCTAGCCGTCCAAAATTCTCTTTTATGTCTTCCAAAAGTGTATTTATAGTTCCCTAAGTTTGCAAGACGAGTTGGAGGTAGATTGGGCCGGATTCCTTTTAAAAAATCAAAATTTCCTTTTACCCGGTAATCGGCGTCGCGATGCCCAGATCTGACGTCGCGACGCCGCGATCAGATGGACGGTTGGCGTTGCAACGTCCAAGGACGGTGTCGTGACACTAGCTTCTTTGTTGTTCTTCCTTCTTGTGGCTGGCGTCGCAACGCTAGCCTCGCTATCCCCATTTCTGCTCTGCATGTCTTCCACTATTTTGATCATAACTTTTTCGTCCGATGTTCGATTGAGGTGATTCAAGATACTTGGAAAAACTGATTCAAAGGGCTACAACTTTGTTTGCTTATATTTGATTCCTTTGACTTCTTTCTTCATCCCTCCTCCTCCAAGACATGCCTCCTTCCATGAGCATCACCATAACTCTATTACAAGCTTCAAAACTCTCAATTTTGAACCAAATTGCTTAGCTACAAAACAACACCAAAACACGCATCAAAACGTTAAAAAGCACTCAAGATCAAACCAATAACTAAGATCTAAAGGTGCTTGTTTAATGAGTTAATTACACTCATCACTTGTAAATGTGTGGAGAAGTTCATTGCCTAGAAGGTAATAGGTGTTCCCTAAAAGAGAAATTCGGCTTCAAGTGCTGGCAATTGTCCTTTGGAACTATTATTCCTCACTTTGACATTTTCATTATTTCCAATTCCTTCTGTTCTGAATTCTAGATAAATGCATCATGCTTTATTAGTGCCATTGTGAATTAGTCCCTGAAAATCATTTTAAGAACCTATGCAGGAAGGGATGGAATTGAGAGCACCCAACCTATACAAGCCCTGTTCTCATCTTTCATTTATGATTCATAATGGCTTCACTTGTATCCTAGTTTTCTTTCATTTTCCATGGAGGGATTTCTGTGTCTTCCTTATTCCTTGTATGCGTCTTACTCCTGAGATCTTTTAGCATAGTTTTGATGGTTGGAGGCATGATTTTGTGAAACTAAAAACATTGGAGAGAAAATTCCTAAGTTCATTGGCCACCTTGCAGTGTTGGAAGTGGTAGTTTTTGGTGTTAGAAAACTTTCTGCACTTTAATTCTGTTTTGTAATTAGCGCCTGTTGTCCTTCTGCCATTAATTTACTGCTTTCAGTTAATGGAGAAACCTGCAAGGCATCCTCTTCCTGAATCACAAGACAGACAAATTGGCAATTTTACCCTGACCAATGTTATAACTACCTGATTCACTGTTTTTGCCGTAGATATGGCTCCACTGAAAGGTACAGAGTTGTTGAGGATACATTGATGAGACAAAAAGCTCGGCTCTTGCTTGATGAAGCTGCTTCGTGGTCTCTTCTGTGGTACCTATATGGGAAAGGAAATATATCTAATCTTAAGGATGTTATGTATTTTATAGTACTCACTTTCAAAAAATTGCATGTATTTGTAACTACTTTTTTGAACATTTATTTCTTAATATATTTGCTTTCTGATTAAACATGGAAGTCCTAACTGAAAATTGTTATTTTTACATCAAGATGATTTTAAGATGCTTTGGAATTGAATTGCAAGTATATTTAACATGAATGCATTGAAAATTGGTTCCACACTGTCGAACTGTTTCAAGGCATTTCTTTCATATCTGTAGTTCCTTTTTTGCACTAAATTAGCATTTAATGGCTAATCTCATTCTATCAGATCTTTATGACCATCTGTTTATGCTTCTTAACTAATTTCAGTTCTTGTAGTTTGCTGTGATGATTCATATTTTCTCAAATTTTAATATTAAAATTTTGAAAAATTAGAATAAATATAGCCCTGTTTAGTTTTAAAGTTTAGCTAAAAAAGTTGATAAAGATGTAAGTCAAAGTCAAAATTAAGTTCAACACACATATCATGGGACGTACAACTTTTATTTCCTTTTCAACATTTTGCCCTTGTTTGGGCTCCACTTTAGAGGAAGTTTGGGGGAAAATGAGTTTTGGAATAGTGATTTTTTTTGGAGAATGTTTAGTTAAAAAATAAGGAAAATTTTTCGGTTTACATGTAATATTATTATTTTATGGGAGAATGTGTTGTTGAAAATGAATTTTGAAAAAAATCCAATTTTGAAAAAATGGGGGCCAAGCATAGGCTTCATCAACTTTGTCAAACTCTACTAAATTCTGATTTTTAGCAAAACCAAACATGGGCATAATATATTTCGAAAATTTTTTATCCTTGAGAATTGAGTTTTGTATGTTCTACTCTAGTGCTGGAGTTTTCTCGCCATCACTTACTGTAATGTAAACTTGAACTGTTCTTTTGCTTGATGTTATTCATTGGGATTTTCTTGAGTCTAGCGTTTCAAGTTGCTTCCAATTTAGTATTCAAGGCCAAAGTATATTCTGATTTTCTTTCAGGAAATGAAGAACTTCATGAAGATCTTATCCTGGTGGGTATCGTCCATTGATTAAATCACCCGTTAATATTTATCCGTTCCAAATATATTGCTGTTGAAAATCTGTGTTTAGTATATACATTATTAAAAAAATTGAGTCCCCCCTATCCCGGATGTGTCAAACTTGTCACCTTTATTCTTTTTATTATATTGCATCTAATGCTTTATGACAGTTCCCGACAACTTCACATTTGGAGGCCTGTCAATTTGTTGCTACAAATCACACAGCACAATTGTGCCTCCGGATTGTTCAATGGCTAGAAGGATTATCCTCCAAATCCCTCGACTTGGATAATAAGGTAATGGGTTTGTTGTCACGTCTTAGAAGCTAGTCACTCATAGACGAGCAAGAGAGTGAACTAGTAGCTACTTATAGGAGGAAAAGCTTTACGATAATGATCGAACAAATATAAACTAAACAAAGAAATAATTAGGTGCTAGTTTTTCAGCATCCATAAATCACCAAGTAGGATGAAAGGAGCATTCTGGTGTGCAGACCTAAGAAAGTGTTTCTTCTTGTATGAAATAAAAATGAAGAACCTCGTACAAATGATAAACAATATTCTGACTGCGAGATTCATCAGGACGTGAAAGTGAGTTGACCAAAAAGTTGCGATTAGGCTATAATGGTTAAAGTAATCTCAATTAAAGTTTTCTTTCTATAATAATGTACCATATATTGATGTTTACAATATAGATGTGTGGGGAATCCTGTATTTAACATTTGATGGTATCTTTTGTAGTTTACGTAGTCTGCATGGTGCATTTTAGATTTCCCAATTATCGTTATATTTCAGCTAGTAGTTTAGTTTCTGCAAGTAGATCGAATTTCATGTAGTGCTCCAGTGAGCTCATTTTTTTCTTTTTCTGGATTTTTATTGCATCACCAGTATGGGTTTTGTTGAAAGGCAGAATCCCCCTTCACTTTTTGTATATGACCAGCTTTGGGATATATGATTTTATTTGTTTTCTGGGTCATCCCTGAAGTTGTAACTCATAACAGTGGTGTATATTGACTCCTGTTTTCATGAGTGAGCCTTGTTTAAGGCTTCACAAGATCTTTTGCTTAGTTGGTCTGAATGTTTGCTGTGCATTTATTATTGTTTTTTCAGGTCCGCGGCTCTCATGTGGGCACTTATCTCCCTAGCTCTGGAGTTTGGCGTCATACCCAACGATACCTTAAGAAGGGTGCCTCTATTCCAAGGACAGTTCATCACTTGGATTTTGATGCCCCAACACGCGAACATGCTCAGCAACTACCTGATGACAAAGTACTCTCAGAAATATACTTGCACGTGCACGATTGCCTAGCTGATTTCCATGACATATATCTTAATTTACAGTGTAACCAACAACTATTGAACTTCTACTTGATTAATCAACATTTTTCCGTTGTTTAATTACATGCCTGTACTTCTACTAGTGAACATTCTAGCTTTCTTGGAGTATCACAAGAAATACGATGGTGCATTACTAAATTATATGTTTTGTTTTGTAAGCTACTTACATAATTTGAACCACTTATTTTGTATGTTTGAATGTGTAATAAGGATTTTGGATGAAAAGCATAATTTAATGAAAATAGTACCCTCGCTTCAGCAACAGATGATATGATCGGTTGATATATCCTTTGGATTTTCTATTTATTCCATTCTGGATACTTTTTATCCGTTTAGGAGTGTCTGCTCCTTGGCCTTGGGTTTTCTTCTGAATGCAAAATATAGTTATTTCCATAGATTGAGGGCACAATTAATTAGTCTTTCCTTGGACCTAAATTGGCGTTCTGTGAACTGGTTGTATGTGGAGATGTCACTTAATTAGAGTTCCACGGTTGCTGATTGCTAAGTCTTAATCAGATTTCTTATCTGGCGTGGATGGTGAACCTCTTTCTGAAGGGGGATGATTTCTTTTTATTTTTATTTATTTTGATAAAGAGACAAAACACCTCTGGGAATGGCTAAAGAAGATAATATTCCTTTTAAGTCTGTTATGGTCGTATTTGAGGGGGTGGATAGGTGGGTGCACAAGTGGTGTGTATATCAGCCTGTTCTAGCCTATCGAGATGGGTCATCTGGGTAACAATTTTATTTTATTCACCTCTTATATATCCGTACAGATACGTCACACTGGATTTTGCTGATAGGTACCCCCAGTCTTGGATTATGATTAATCTCGACTCATTTCTCCGTCTTGGGTTGTTTTTTTTCTTCGAAGCATGATTCTACATTTTTTTCCGTTCCTTCTCGTATCTTTCTTGCGGTTGGACTTCTTCCCTGATTTTTCTTTCTTTTAACTCTCCCATATAACCTGTGACAATCATTTCTTATTTCAAATATTATGAAATGAATGCTGATGCTAATTATGGTATATGATGTTACTTTGCAAATTCATATATACTTGTATAACATTTGTTACTTGTATACATTCATATTTAATTATATATCAAAGCTATCTTTTATGTGTGGCAGAAACAAGATGAATCTCTTTTAGAAGATGTTTGGATTCTGTTGAGGGCTGGAAGACTGGAAGAGGCATGCAGTCTTTGCAGGTCTGCTGGACAGGTAATGGGATCAGTTGAGATGTGTAAGACTGTTTAGTTTTCATTCTTTCATGCTTCAGGGAATCAGAAAAAACAAAGGGGGGATTTCCTTGTGTTCTGATATTAGCTCTTGCTTGGGCAGCCATGGAGGGCTGCAACTCTATGTCCCTTTGGGGAGTTCAATCTGTCCCCATCCATTGAAGCCCTTGAGAAAAATGGCAAGAACAGAATGCTGCAGGCCGTTGAATTGGAAAGTGGAATTGGTCATCAATGGCATCTTTGGAAATGGGCTTCCTATTGTGCATCAGAAGTAAGTACAAATAAACTGACAAGGTTAATCAATGATGTTTCTTGTGCTTTTATAGCTTGTGCACCAGATTTAGCCCTTGTTTGACATCCAATTTAATTATTGTCACGCGTTTTATACAATGTGAATTGTACTGCAAGTGTACAGTGTCAAGTTTTGTAATATAGTAAAAGAGTTAGAGTGTCGAACCCACAGAAATTGTAATTTAATTCAACTAAGTACTATAATTATGTAACTTTTTATTTTATTTAGACAATGAATATTTGAATGAATGATTTTAAATTAATCTAATGAGATTGGTTAACAAATACGAGGAATGCAAATAATCAAGTTGAGAAAGTTTAGGGAATGATTTCACCTCACCTTCAATTATGATTCAATGATATCCAATTATGCCAATTGATTTTCCCATATTCAAAAGCAAGAATTCTAAATTATTTCTCCTCTCTCGAGTGCTGGCTAGAAATTTACCCTGGAATTTAATCTCAATATCTATATTCCGAATTAAAATCTAGAATTTATCAAGTCTCGATTCTTTTGTGAAGTAAGTTTCATAGATTTTATACTCTCGAAATCCATAAAACCTACGTTGTGTCAATTCTATGATCGCGCCTAAATTCCCCTCTCGAGTGTCGGAATTGACTAGCATATATTCATTCAATTATTGATCAGGTAATTGAAAGCATTATAATCATGACACAATTAAATATAAGTGAGAAAATCAAATAGAAATAATTATAAAATCATCGACCCATAATCTTAAGTTGGCTACATCAAAACCCTAAATAAACTGTTTAGTTCATAATGAAATTTATGAAATCAATGCAATTTATAATGAAAAACATAAAGAGAAAAGGAAGAAAAACTCTTTTGCCGCTTGAATTCTCCTCTAAATCGTTGTCGTTTTAGCTCTAGATCAATTCTTCTTTGTGTTGTCTTCTAAGCCGTCTTCTCCTCTAATCTTTTGGTTTTTTCTCCACATCATTCTTCTCTTCCCTCATCTCCATGTCATACTTCCTTCCATAATTATCATTATAGCTTCATTTCAAGCCCTACACCACTCCGTTTTCATCCAATTTGTCCAACTATAAAACAACACGAACACACACATCAAAATGCTCAAAAGTGTTCAAGAACAAACCAAAAAACTACGATTTAAAGGAACATGAAGCTCTACACCACTCCGTTTTCATCCAATTTGTCCAACTATAAAACAACACGAACACACACATCAAAATGCTCAAAAGTGTTCAAGAACAAACCAAAAAACTACGATTTAAAGGAACTTGTTTAATGAGTTAATTGCACTCATCAATTATTATTTTTATTTTGGGGAAATGAGTTTTGGAAATTGGAATAGTGATTTTTTTGGAGAATGTGATTAAAAAGTAGGAAAAAGTTTTAGGTTTACGTGCAAAATATTTTATTGCGTGAATGTTGTTGAAAATGAGTTTGAGAAAAAAAGAGTTTTGATTTAATGGATGTCAAACAGGGGCTTAGGGAAAGAGAAAACAATGAATGAGCTGTTTTTATTATTTTAATATTTTTGTAAGTATCCATACATGCTTCCTGCTTTCCTTTTCCAATATACTTTGCATGTTTGCTTTTCTCCGGGAAACCTGCCATTCTTTTCTTTATTTAAATATTGTGATTTGCTTAAGAAATTGTAATCTTGCTGAGTTTTTGTAAAGTGATGGAAGCTGGGAATTTTATCTTAATTACACCATGTGTGAATTATGCTTGTTAATGGGTTGTCAGTATCAGACACACACAGACTTGCACTAATGTATTTTAAGTTTCTATGAACTATGTCGTTCTCCTTGTTTCTCATTTTATTGAAGAAAATTGCTGAGCAAGATGGTGGGAAATATGAAGCAGCAGTGTATGCTGCCCAGTGCAGTAACTTAAAGTGCATGCTTCCAGTGTGTACGAACTGGGAGGTATGTCATTTTTTTAATCATCTAAATTCTCAAGTATGATTTATTTAGCTTAGTTCATTATACTGTGATACTGCTATAGAGTTGCTAAAATGTTTATGGTTTTATCAAACTTGTTGGAACCTATTTAGCTTCTGTTTGGCGAATTTATGAATAAATTGGTCAAACTTAATTTTCAACCACACATTTCAATGGACCCACAAGTACTATCCACTACTTATTTCTATCTATTTATAATTATAAGTTAAACCGTTTATAAATTCTTCCCAAACGGAGGCTTAATTTTTCATTTTCAGTACTTAATCTGGGTCAATGTTCAGGTTCTTAAAGTTCTGTATTTATGTTTCTCATAGAAAATTAATCTATAGACAGTCTAGAACACTTGTTGTGACTTCTTGTTGGTGAATTGTAAGTCTTATTGCTAGGCAGGGAAATGCAGGATTATTTTATGTGATGGGTTCTCTGTTCATAGATATTCTGATTTTGTACTGTTAAATGTGCTGTTAGATATTATTTCCTCCGTGGAGATGGAGGAAATATCTGCTTATGTCTGTCAAATGCACTATATCTGGCAGAATTCTTTTCTTCTAGGAACTATTTAATCAAGCTAGATAGCTTGAAGTTTCTGGCAGAAGTAGAAGAAGAAGGCAGCAAGAAGTGGGGAGAACCGGAGAGAAGGGGCAGGAAAACCTGGAGAAGAAGAGATCGAAGGGAAGGCTGGGGAAGGAGATAACGTTGGCTGCAAGCCAAATCAATTCATGTTCATCCTAGTTTGTTTCAATTACAATGCAAAAACCATATAAATAGTAAAAATGTAAAACATAACCCTACTAGTGAAGGGCTTGGCCAATCTAATAATTTAAGCCCACTAATAAAACATAAATTTTTTTGATAGGTACTAATAAAACATAAATAAGAGTCCAACAATAGATAATAAATATAGATGGGTGTCCTCATCAACTCTCCCAGGGTAAGAGAAAAAACTCTACTCTGTCAAGTTGATAAATCAAATGGCTGCAGTGAATTTGATGTCAAAAGGCTCCAAGTCATGCCATTGGGGACGATCTCTCCTTTTAATCTAAAATACCGATACTAAAATGCAACTAGTAAGTATTCATGTAACTCATCTCTAAAATCGTCACATGATTGTGCATAATGAGGAGCACAATAAGCAAGTCGATCCACCCAACAAACAAAGAAGCATCGAATCTCTTTATCAATGGTCAACACTACGTGTTCATCTAAAATAGCATCAATTTTATCTTTGCGTACTGTGATATGTGTTATTGGGGGTATAAGTAGTAATTTATTTTGGTTAGGGGTCCACATATGGAAGTAGAAAATGATCACCAAGGGAATTAAGATGGCCTTTGTAAGTAACTAAGTTCTCAATATTTAGAGTAGAGTTGTAGCCAAAATGTGATGAATGATCAATAACGTATGTATTTGGACCAACATACTTTAAAATTTAAAAAAGACCAGCACTACAGGCTTGCAATATAACATAATCCCCAATATTAAATTCAATATGTCATTTATGCAATCAACTCGGAGTTTATATGATGTATTAATTGTTTTAAGTTGTTTATTGATCTCAATATACAAGTCATGAAGATGTCGTACAACTACCTCAACTGAGAGACACAATAGCTTGTGCGGACGTGGAAATAAAGTCTAAAGGCTTTCTAGGCTCATAACCATGAATAACTTCAAAGGGATTTATAGTTATAGACCGATTCACATAATTTTTATATGCAATTTGAACTGTTAAGATGATCAAATCCCAATTTCTAAGATTTTCCTTGAAAATGGCATGATTACGCAAATCATTAGCACCTTTGGGTTGGATAAGGATACAACATACAACAATTGACTGAGTGGTATCAGGAACAAAGGGTACAATATCTAGATTCATATGAAAAGTCTGGATACTACCTAAGTAGGTGTCCTCACTATTATCCAAGTCATCAAATTCTTCAAGTTTAGGTTCATAGACTCGATCTTCTAACTGCTCATCTATTACATCATTTCGTTCCTCGATGACTAAGGCTCAGCTAGGACATTTGGAAGAAATGTAATCAAAATCCTTACAGTTGAAGCACTGCAAGTGCGAAGAAGGCATTTGAATTTCAAGACCTTTATCCTTATTTTTCCACACAGGAGGAACATTAGATGGGAGAGGTCTTAGAAGGGACTTAATAGGAGGAAGTGGCGCCGATGAAACAGAAAGATGATTGTCATTACACCTTCTATACGGATAAGAAGGCTTTGGAATATCACGGCCTTTATACTTATTTTCCCAAATAGGAAGAGCATTAGATGGGGAAGACTATGATAGATTTATGATGAGGTGGCGCTGATGAGATGTGGGAACGATGGTGACCACGCTTTTCATATATAGTACTAATAAGTAACTCATAACCTGGAGCTAAAAAGTAAGCTTGATCAAGAGTAGTGATACCCCGAAGGAAAAACTCACGCCTAAAATCCTCTCTTAGGCTTTGTCTAAACCTACTTAAAGTTAATGCCTCATCTTTGATGACATGACATTTCATTCGAAATTCTTCGAATTGAGCAATATACCTAGTTACTAGCCGATTTCCTTGTCTAAGGGTATTCTATTGGGTAAAAATTTCAGGATCTAAGCAACCATCAAAAGTAAGAGTATTTAGTTTAATGTCTCTAAAGAAATGCTCCTTATGACGAGGAAGAGAATGAGTATCATGACGATCATAGCCTCGTTCTTGCTCACGAATCCGATCCCTATCCGTACGATCGTGTCGAAAATATTTTTGATCACCTTGTTGACGACGATATTGTCTATTATGGGATACTTTAGAATTATCAACACTACTCTCTTCAAGAGTAGTAGTTATTTGGATTTGGATAGCTGATATTTGTCGGGTGAGCGTATCAAATTGTGAGGGGTCCATGGTTAAGGCACTGATTCTGGAAGTGACAAAGCGACTACTACACAACGCATGCGTTGTGTTAGCAGCTAAATGCCTTGCAATGAAGAAATTAATGAACAATAAGTGTTAGCAATGAAGAGCAATTTTTTTTTTTTTAAATGTTTAGGATTAAATAAATCCAAATATGAAAAGCTAATATTGTTGATATATGTAAAATAACAAAGCAATGGTCAAATACTAGTCAAAAACCTAATCACATAAAATAAGTGAGGTAAAAGTGGAATTCAGTGAAGTTAATGAATCCAGTTACGTGATTTTAGGTAAAAAACTAGAATAACATCAATACACAAATTTAATTGATGCAATTTTAAAACGAAACAGTGATATAAACCAATAATAAAGAAAAACAGTAACTCCCATTTAATTGATGCAATTTTAAAATGAAATAGTGATATAAACCAATAATAAAGAAAAACAGTAACTCCTTTTTTGTTCGTTGAAGTAGCCGTGCCAATCAATTGGACAAACATGTACCTGCAAAATAAGGATAGGAAATACTTTTTTATTTTTATTTTTTTTACTGTTCTTTCTTCTCTCTCTCTTTTTTTTTTTTTAAAACAAAATTAAATTAAACCATTATATAAACTGTTAAAGGGTATTTAAGTCTTTTATGTAATACCTAGGGTTTCCTAAGTTCTTATTATAAATAGTGGGAGGCTAACACAACATGGAATAAGCCTTCTTATTCTTTTACTTTAACATAAACAAACAGGGGCATGACTGAGCCTAAATCACAAACTAGGGCATATATTAAAAATGGAGGTATAACACTATGAAGTCGATTGTGTTTGTAGATATTGCGCTATCAGTTTTCTGTGAAAATCAGCGTCGATCGGAGGTTGGATGCTCTATTGGCAACGATTATAGTGGGCTTTGAGTAATGGACCAGATTATTGTTGGATACGTGGAGGTGACTGATTGCTGGATTGAAGGGGTTGCAGTTTGTGGTTATAATTGGTGGTGAAGTTTCTGGGCCTTCTCTGTGATTACCGTGTTGTGCTGACGAGGTGATGGTCGGCGGCTGTGATTTTAGGGATTGAGGGATTGGGCAGTTGATATTTGTTTGACGGTAGCAAAACAGAACATTATGGTGAGCACCGACTGGTTTCACAGCTATGGTTACTGCTTGGTACAGTTTTTGGGAGTATTGTGTGTTATGGCGGTTGGTGGAGAGTTTGGGGACGAGATGGTGGATATGAGTCTGGTTTCTGTTTAATTTTCAGTGTATGGGTTGGGAAGGTGATGGTCGCTGGTGTATTGGATGTCAGTTGGAGGTGGAGCCGATGGTGACTTTTGATGTTGTTGACCATATAAATAGTAAAACATAACCCTATTAGTGAAGGGCTTGGACCAACCTAATAATACAAACCCACTAATAAAACATAAATAATAGTCCAACAATAGAAAATAAATATAGATGGATGTCCTCATCGGATTCCATGGTGGATGTTTCAGTAGCTGATTGCAACTTCTTTATCTTACTGAGGTCTATGTACATTTGCATTCCAAATAGATCTCATTTATAATCTATATTGATATCCCCCATTCTCCTCTCTCATCATCTCTTTCGTTGTCATTCTTGTTGTGCTACCTCTTTGTTTCAAGGAAGGCTGGCCAGGTTTGCGTGGGTGAATCTCTTGTATTTTTATGGTTTTGTAACTGTGACATATATATACAGTACACGGAGCTGCTCCCTTTTTAGTGTTTACATGATACTATTTTACTTGCAGAAAGAAAAGTGATTTTAAAACAAGTGACCTTCAATATCTATAATGTCTGTGTGCTTGTCCCTTTTTCTTTTCATTTTCACCTGTAACTTTAGCACATGTAAGTTTTCCTCTCTCATTTTCTTAACCTATCTAATGCTGTTTTTCTTTCAGTCTGCATGCTGGGCAATGGCCAAATCGTGGCTTGATGTGCAAGTTGATATTGAAATAGCCCGCCTGCAACCAGGTAGAGCATATCAGTTCAAGAGTTTTGAAGAAGCAATTGAGAGAAGTCCTGAACAAGGATATGTTGCCTCTCAGCCAATTCTTGGACCAGATAGTTGGCCACTTCAAATTCTAAATCGTCAACCTAGACACCTTTCTTCCCTTCTTCAGAAGCTCCATTCGAGGTAAACATATTCATATTCATACAATTATTTTCATTGTTAGTCTCATTATCTTATGATTGGTCTTTTAAAGCTTTTGCTTAATTTAGCGACACAGTGCATGAAGAAGTTGCTCGAGCATGCAAGGAAGAGCAGAGGCAAATTGAGGTAATAATCTTTATAAATTTTTATTTGGCTTCAAAAGCAAGCTATTATTGTAGAGGTTTCACTTATCTGTGATCCATCATCCAAGATCATGCTTTTATCACCAATAAAATAAATAATGTTTGTTTAAACAAGACAATAACGTCATCTGCAGCAATGCAGATGAGATTAATTATGAACTCGTGAATTAATCATCAGCTTACTTGTGTGAAGTAGAATTAGTTATTTAGACAGAAGGTTTATGCATTTGCTTTTAAAATTAGGTAATTGTTCTTCCATATTTTTTTTCCTAAATATTGATCCTGAGAGACGTAACGACCTTTTAAAGTGGCTTTTGTCTCTAATGATCACGACACACCCCCTTGATGAGGATTAATCATACAGATGTTGTGACCTTGCTTTTTGTTGGATTAAGACACGAACTTTCTGAGTTATCAAATATTGTACAATTCTTATGGCCTTCTAGAAAAACTTCTTTGCCATTTCTCTCTTTCCTGTCTGTTACATGTGGTTCTGATTTATAATTATTGATGACATGGTATGTTATGACAGTGGTTATTTGGTTTCAAGATGTTGAAAATGCATACATATAGCCCACCCCTGTTTGGTCGCCATTTCTTAAAACAATTTTTTTTATTTTTTTTTTCAACCACATTTCATGGACCACAATTTTTATCAACTTTTCAACTACACATTTTACCAACTTATATCAAAATTTACTAAAAATATAATTTTTATCCAGACCAAAAAGGGGCTTAATTTTTTGAGTTCATCATCATTTTCTATCTGTTGGAAAGCTTGGTTTTGTTTGTCCACTTAGATCACTTACATGAGCATAAATTTCAGTATAGAGAAAGATGTGATTTCAATTTAGTGGCCATATTTCATTTACTAAAACCTTTGTACAGATGAATCTTATGTTAGGAGACATACCACATTTGCTTGACCTAATATGGTCATGGATATCGCCTTCAGAAGATGATCAGAACATTTTCAGGTAATTGAAGCAGTTTGTTGTCATTTTATGAGCTAAAGTCCCTTATTTGAAAAAATCAACTTTCTTTTTGCATTTTTTATTTGGTTAAACTAATTCAGCCAGTTTGATGTCCTTATAATCCCTGAATAGCCATTCTATTTCAAGTGGTGATACATGAACTATGCACCAGCTGATTTTGTCAATAATTTCTCACTTGATCAGTCTCTCTTTGCTTGAAATGTATCCTGTTTTCAGGCCTCATGGTGATCCACAGATGATGCGTTTTGGGGCACATTTAGTGCTGGTTTTCAGATACCTACTTGCAGATCAAATGATGGATGCTTTCAGAGAGAAGCTAATGACAGTTGGAGACTTCATTCTTCACATGTAAGTAGTTATTCTTTTCGCTGATTAGTGTTACAGAATTACTCGTTAGATTCTTGCAATGTATTCCCATAATACAGCATTTAGCAAAAGTCTTGGGAAAAGCCACGTGAAGAGAGATTGATTCTATTATTTCTCAATTAGTTGTACAATGGAACGGGATACAATTTATAATATACAGAATGCTGTAAAGAAGGAAAATTCTAATCTCCTAAAACTAGCAAGGGATCAATTAATATATTATACAACACTAATTTATGTAAAGGTAATATTCTCCGTTCAATTCAGCCCCTCTCCTTATTTGATATGATTCAGATTTCCACTCCTCAAGTTGGATCATAGATGTTAATCACATTCAACTTGCATATGAAATCATTGAAGCTTGATCAGGTAGTCCCTTGGTAAAGATATCTGCAATTAGTTCTTGTGTAGGGATACAAGTTATGCAAATGATCCCTTCATCAACCTTTTTTTTTATGAAGTGTATGTCAACTTCTATATGTTTGGTGTGATCATGCTGAACTGGATTAAGTGAGATAGTGATCGCTACCTTGTTATCACAATATATTTTGATCAAAAACTTTATTCTGACATGCAATTCTTCCAGAAGTTTTCTCAGCCACAGTCCTTCACATATTTCTTGTGCAACAACTCCGAACTCAATATCAACATTGTTTTTGCTTACTACATTTTGTTTTTTACTTCTCCATGTTACGAGGTTTCACATATTTCTTGTGCAACAACTCCGAACTCAATATCAACATTGTTTTTGCTTACTACATTTTGTTTTTTACTTCTCCATGTTACGAGGTTTCTCCACATATCTTATCTTCTATTGAACCTACCCAATCTGCATTTGTGAAAACTTCAATCTACTTCCTTCCACTTTTCATAAAAAATAGTCATTTTCCTGAGGAGCCCTTTAGGTATCTTACTATCTCGTAGATTGCTTCTAGTTAACTTTCCTTTGGAGAATGCATATGTTGACTTACACGGCTCACTAGTTAGAGGGGTTATTTGTAGAGGTTTGACTCGACGATTGGAGGTTAGAAAATATTTTGTGGAGTTGCTCTATTCGGTATTGAATGCACTACTTGCTCGGATTTTCTCGTTTGCTAATCAGTAGACACTTGGTATCCATGATTTTTATTATTTTGTCTCGATTCCAATCACTCGGTTTCCCATGTAAACCTCAACATGTATCTTCTTTGTATCGTGGATTTCAGCAATACTCACACAACGGTCGACCTCATTGTTTTGAACCTGAGCCAATTACTGCTCCTTTAGAATATAGGCCCATCATCCCAAGTCTATCACTAGAGTTATTTGGGCCATTATTTAAGCCCACTCTATTAATAATCCTAGCTGGCCCATCACCAATATTAGCTGGCCCATTATTAGAAAAACCAAATCCTTTAGAATTTTCCCATTAGTAGAAGGCTCAAATCCTTTGGAAATCTGTCTAGACGCTTCCGTCGTCGACACCCCATACGCACCAGACTCACCCAACATGATTTCCTTTGATTCTCTTCTCTCCTCACCTCTGCAAAGATTTCCCACTGCGTGGAAAGAGGTCGCTGGCCAAGAATCCGACCATGGACATCATCAAGATCGCGGTGGAGACCTGCTAAGAACTCGAACCCCTTTCGTTTTCTAGTTTCTTCGTGTAACGCACACTGCCATCAGCACACTTCCATTCTTCCTCCGAACTCAAGTCCAGTTCCTGTCACAACTCGGTCATCTCCAGGTAATAGTCAGTCACTTCTCGATCCCCTTGCTTCATTTGCCATAATTTCAATTGAAAATTTTGGAGTTCTCCGAGTCTAAATACATCTCTTTGACGGCTCCCTGACGTCTTTTGCTGTTGGAAGAAACAAATATGTTTTCCCAATAACAGGCCTGGCAGCCACTATCGAGTTCTCCGACTTCCACTTTTGAAGGAGAGCAGCGTTGGTTGAGGCGGGAATCTTGGTTTTGCCAGTCAGATATCCAAGTTTCCCTTTTCTGTCGACTATTAGTTTTATCAATTGTGCTCATTCTTTGAAATTCTTCCTGTTCGATTTCTCTATCGTGAGTTGGAGGGATGAATTTTCGATTCCTCCTGTATTCATGGCAGATGTGGCTTCTGATTCTGATTCAGAGATCATGGAGCCTCTGTTGTTCGTTGCTGATTCAGCCATTTTTTGGTTAGGTTAGGAAATAACCCGCTCTGATACCATGAAGAGAGATTGATTATATTATTTCTTAATTAATAGTACAATGGAACGGGATACAATTTATAATATACTGAAAGCTGTGAAATAGGAAAATTCTAGTCTCCTAAAACTAGTAAGGGTTCAATTAATATATTATACAACACTAGAAAGGTGATATTCTCCAATCAATTCAGCCCCTTTCCTTATTTGATGTGATTCTGATTTCCACACTACATTTTTGTTCTTGTATTGGCCATCATCAGACCATTTTCTTTATATGAGTTTTTGAAGCACACTATGAAACCAGATAATCTAGGTGTAGTGTTGTCCTTGTTGTGTCCCTAATTTTGTTTCTTTACTTCTTAGCTTCATTTTTATTAGTAATATCTCTGAACATAAATGCTGGAATTGCTTCCCTTGATGACCTAAAACTGACGTGTCATGTACCCAGTTTTTGAACTTCCTTACTAATACTAGATATTGATTTTTTAAGTATGTTTTCATTAACCTTTTCACATGATTTAGTGCTGCATGTTCATTGTTAATTGTGATAAGTAACTCAAATGTAGCTTGTGAAAATAGTTGCTGCATGCTGTAATTTCCTCGACCAGACTGGAGCACCTTGATTGCAGCCCATTCATTGACTTGCCTAAATTCAGAGATTGGTCTAAACCGACTTAAGTTTTGTGGTTGTCCACCTGAACAATCTCTTTTAAATTTGAATGATCTCTTTTAAATTTTCTGTGCCCTACTACAGGTTTCTAATGGAAAATATCTTCAATTACTAGAAAATTAGTAAGGTGGGAGAGGTAAACAAATGAATAAGTTCAAACTGACATATGTTGAAAAGCAATATTAGCTCTCAAGTCAAGATCAGATTGACCTTATTGTGATTGCCTTCTCTAGAGCTCAAATATAAATGACCACATAGTTGATCTTTCATTTATACAGAAGGGATGGTTAAGGGATGGTTAAAAGTAGTTCAAGAGCTCTTAAATTGCCTTCTGTTGTGTCAGAAATCTTAACAATAATTTTGTCAGCTGGAACAAGCGGAGATTTAAATTGATAGTTTTTCCAGTTTCTCGCTACCATTGGTTATTAGAGTTGATTGTATTTGACTACTTTCTTCTTCTAAACCATAAATAGATTACTATATGTGAGACAATTTGATGTTACATTTTATATAGTTAGTCAAAAAAGGTTGGCCTGTCACATAATTCTAAGGTTTGACATGATATTTCAATTTTTTTATTAAAATATCTAGAATTTGTCATACGGATATACATTATTGCTGCATTTTGTTTTAATGCTATTCCAGGTACGCTATGTTCTTGTTCACAACACAGCATGAGGAGTTGGTCGGGGTTTATGCTTCTCAGCTTGCTCATCATCGTTGCATTGATCTATTTGTCTATATGATGGAGTTGAGGCTCAATAGCAGGTATTTTATTTAAACACATTTAGCAATTTTTTTAATCTTGTTCCCTCCAAATTCCATACCCCTTTACTGGTTATCATAGGCACTATAGTGATATGTTGAATGAGATGTATTTCATATTTTGATTTTATTGATATGGGGTGTTATGTTTATTGTTATCCATTTTATATTTTGATGGTCCTGAAATAAGCCCCTGTTTGAGCACCATTTTTGAGAACAAATATTGTAAAAAGTGATTTTTTTTTTTTTTTTTTTTTTTTGTGGAGAATTTGTAATTAAAAAGTAGGAAATGTTTTGGGTCCGTGTAAAACTATTTGATTGGGAGAATGTGTGATTGAAAATGAGTTTGGCAAAAAATGAGTTTTAATGAATGGGGCTCAAACAGGGGCATAATTTGTTTTGTCCTCTTTCTCGTTATTTATTTTATTAATTTATTTGTATAATTATTCTTTAAATGGATGTACAATGGTGGGCAATCATGTAATTTATAAGTGAATTCATCATTCAATATTAAAAGGCGAAGTACAAATATTTTTGCTGTTGGAATTATAGTATTAAGTTCTCCATTATATTACAAAACAGTGACTACTTAAGATGACATAATGTCTCTCTCTAAGTGCGCGCGCGCGCGCGCACACACACACTCCATTCTCTGTTCAGATGCTCTACGCATTACAGTGTAGAATTGCCCACTTTTACATGATTGGCATCGAGAAATGATGTGATAAACAGAGCAAACAGGATCTGAATCTGGGAGCTTAGTGTCAATGAGATTGACACAGATTATGGCTTTGACAACCGAATATTATACTATTATAATTACATATATAATTGATTCTAAATTATTGTGATTATATTTACGATATTTAGAACTCTAGCTGTATGTATGCAATTCTTTCTATATAATGGAAGTGATCCCGAACATGAAATCATTCAGTCAAATATTGTCACTTATAAATCATTTCCATATTTGTTTCTTTATTCAATAGCTCCCTGATTTTGTTTCTGACGTTTTCCTTTGAATTATCACCATCAACAGTGGGCATGTTAGATACAAGATCTTTCTTTCTGCTATTGAGTACCTTCCCTTTTCTCCGCAAGATGATTCAAAAGGCAGTTTTGAAGAAATAATTGATAGGTATTCTTATTGTCCTCAAAACTTCTTTTAACAATACTATGAAACTATTACATAAAAAGATGATGTATTCATTTTTTTCCCTTTCTTGAACAGGGTTTTATCCAGATCTCGAGAAATTATGGCTGGAAAATATGATGAGGCATCTGATATTGCAGAGCAACATCGTTTACAGAGTCTACAGAAAGCAAAGGTCATGAAGTGGCTCTGCTTTACACCTCCCTCAACAATTAATGATGCCAAGGCTGTTGCTGCTAAACTACAAATCCGGGCATTGATGCACAGGTAATTATTTTTTCGTCATCATATCTTTCTGTAAAACGGCATTGGTGATTCTTGTTTCAAACGTGAATCTAACAGTATTCATTGTGGCATGGAGACTCTTATAATATATTGATTTAGTGACAACTTAAAAAAATGAAGCAAATTGTCTGTGGCTTGTTTAATTTTTAGGAGGGAACTGACATGCAATTGTTATGTTCTTTTAATTTGTCCCTTCTTGGAATAAATACAGTGAACAAGGACTAGTCTTGCATTCGTACTGGATTTTACATGTTGGTTGTATGTTGCAGACTCACTTACCGCAATTCTAACCATATGATCAACCTTACTTTTTTTTTTTTTTTTTTTATCAGTAATGTACTGTTTCGGGAGTTTTCTCTTATTTCAATGTGGAGGGTCCCAGCAATGCCCATTGGGGCTCACACATTGCTTAGTTCACTCGCTGAGCCTTTGAAACAACCAATGGGAAATTTCCTTTCCACTGAGGATCCTGATGTGTGTGAAAATTTGAGAGAGTTCAAGGACTGGGTAAGCTTTTGATATTCTTCTTTGCTTGCTGACTAAGTATGACCTTTATTGCTGATTCCACGTATTATGTCTTGTTATTCATTAGAGGGAGTACTACTCTTGTGATGCAACATATCGCAATTGGCTAAAAATTGAATTAGAGAATGCAGAGGTTTCACTGGATGAACTTTCACCAGAAGAAAAACAGAGGGCAGTTAAGGCAGCCAGAGAGACACTTAATTCTTCACTTTTATTGTTACACAGTAAGTTATTTCAGTTTTTCTAGAAAATATTGCCCAGAAAATGGATTGACAGTGATGTGCATATTTTATTCTGCTGTCGGGGGCTGTTTATTTTTGCTCCAATTGATATGTTTCTCCTATGTCTGATTTTGCTAAAGATGAGCATTGTGCTTTATAAATAATGTCTCTTTTGTGTTCACTTGCATATGTTAGGAAAAGAAAATCCTTGGTTGTTACCTACTCAAGATCATATTTATGAATCAAAGGAACCCGTGTTCCTAGAACTGCATGCTACTACCATGCTCTCTCTACCTTCTGGTGAGTGTATGCCACCTGATGCTACCTTGTGCACAACATTGACAAGTTCCCTCTTCTCGGTAGTGAGCGAGGAAGAAATTCTACATAGACAATTAATGGTAAGCTTATTCCTTCTCCTATTAACTAGAAAGGGATGCTTCTTCTATTTGTCATTTTTCAAGCGAAGTAGATTATATTTATTAATGAGGAAATCTTGCTGTTCCATGCTTCTTATCAACTAGTGCTTCACATGTTGGTAGCGGCAGAGGGAAGATGTGGGGGAGTGTTGGGTGGTTGTTGTGGGGGGGGGGGGGGGGGGGGGGGGGGGGGGGGGAGGGAGGGGAGTGCTTTCCTGAACTTTTGGCAACCTATCAATACAACAACAATAAGAAGCTAAGCCTCGTCCCTTAAATAGGGGGTTGACTAGATGAAACCCCCCCCCTTTCCAACACTTTGCTCTCTTCATTACTCCATCTATTGGAAGAACTAAAGTAACTAAATCCCGAACAACTTGTAACAAACAATGTCTTTTCTTTGTCTACTTTTTCCTCTTCTAGCTTGGTACACTGAAGTTGCACTACTCTTATGGACCAGGACCTCTTTAGGTCGATGCAAAACATGACACAACAACCACGTGAGCGCCACCTCCACTTATTAGCTTGTATGGCTACCCTATCAAATGTAAGGCGAACATGAAGAGGTTATTAAGGAAAACCGATATCTCCCCAAATGCCAACCACCTATCTATGTTCTTAGTTTTGGAATGGTTATTATCACACAACTTACAATGCTTCTTCACTTGCAATTTGCAAATCAGAGTCTCACATGGAGAATATCTCTATTCATATAATTCTCTTCTTTCTAATATTACAGCTAATCTTTCATTTTATGGCATCCTTTGCAACATGAAACTTTAACACCTGAATATTACCTGTCATTTTTCATCCACTCCAATTGGATAAAGCCTCAGTTCTCACAAAATACAAATATTGAGGGAAAAATTTCCTCGATCCGAATAAATTTGAGTTATATTTGTTCCATGTGCTGAAAGCTCCAATAATGGAATATTTTGTAACCACATCAGGATATGCAAGCTCGTGTTTACCTCTCCCTTTCCTAACATGTTGTACGGAGATCACTTAGCTAAAAACCAACTTCTGCCTTCTGTGTATTCCTATGGAAAGTTATTTTTTGGGAAAGAGAGTACATCCTAACACTTCAACATATTGGGACCCAAGTAAAAGTTTTATTCTGATATATAATTAAATAAAATGAGTAACATGCATGAGTTATCTATTATAAAACTTTTAATAGTTCAATGCCATTTTTCATTGGAATGTTAAAGGTAGCTCTTCTATATTGGTGGGTGGGGGAGTTAAGTTGAGAATAGCATTGAATTAATGCTTTCCTTTTTACTAATGTAATTATTTCAGAAAGGGTAATGGAAACCACAAGTTTTCACTGTTGTCCTCGATATATGGCAAGCATCCTGCTTGATGCGCATACAAGTGCCTAGGTCTTTGCATCCACAGAAATCGGAAGACTCTATTATGTCTATTTTACACGCCAATTTACATTATTCTGAATGTACAGGTGAATATTTCTATCTCACCCAGTGACAACCACTATATTGAGGTTGTACTTCGCTGCTTGGCGGTGGAAGGTGATGGACTCGGTCCACATGAAGTCCATGATGGTGGAATTCTTGCTGCTATTATCGCAGCTGGCTTCAAAGGTAGAAACTGCCAGTAGCCACAGTATTTATACTATGCACATGTTATATGGACATGGTTTAATTGCTCACAAGTACTGCATATAAGGTGCATAATTTGCATTGACTACATTTAGTCACTGTAATGGTGTAATGCTCCCATGTATTTGTACAATTTAAGATCTTTCACATGTTAGCTGGTTTTGCTTTTCTGTTTCTCTCTTTATTCCCCCCATCTTAGTAATCATTTATCTATCGGGGACATGAATAGAGTAGCGAATAGGCAGCCATGGTAGGAAATTGAGCTGTATTCTATATTTTGATTCCTGAGCCTTTCTGTTTTCACTGACTTTCAAATCTTAGCAAAGGAATACAACCTTGTTTAGATTGATTTAATCTATAGAGCTTTATTGTTCAATTTAGGAGTTAGGGAGTATACATGTTGCTTCAATCAGAAACTGTACGTGAGATTCATTATTGTTATTTCTATTCTCTGCAATATTCCCTGAGAGCCATAAATATTCTATGTCAGGGGAGCTTGTTCGGTTTCAAGCTGGAGTAACAATGGAGATCTCTTGCTTAGATGCCTGGTATTCGAGCAGCAAGGGTTCCTTGGAAGGCCCAGCAATCTATATAGTTCGGGGCCTTTGTCGCAAGTGTTGCCTACCAGAAACTGTTCTTCGATGCATGCAGGTAACAAAGCTCGCTAACATTTACTTTTTTCACCAGCTATATAAATGTCAAGCTACTAGTATGCATAAAGTTAACAATTTTCCAAATTCCTCATATTGACTTTTTTGTGTTAAAGAGAATTTTTGGAAGCAGCAGCTAAAAACAAGTGGGTCAAGTGTTCCTTGTCTTATTACTATTTGTCTAAAAGGTTTATCTGCAGGTTTCTGTTTCACTCATGGAGTCTGACAATCCACCTGAGAGCCATCACGAGTTCATTGAGCTAATTACAAGTCCCGAGAGTGATTTTCTTCATTTATTCAGCCAGCATCAGTTGCAGGTAAGAAACTTTTGGTTCTCTTTCTGTTTGAGCATGAAATCAGGTAACAAATCCTCAACTTTCCACCGGCTCATCTCCCTTTTCTGTGTTCTAACCTTCCTTGCCTTCCTCACATCCAAGCTAACAAGTAGCTCCATCAAAGGGGATTGATATTTTTTCTTCTAGTCTCTCTGTCTCCATCAAAGTGTGTGTGTGTGTGTGTATTTATTTATTTTTTTTTATTTTTTTTTCAAAGTTTGCTTCAATTGATGATATTATAATAGGGGTCTACTTGTTGATCCTCTAGAAGGCATGAAATAATTGGATTCCTTTTCAAAATTTGCCCAGTTGCTGATAGTGATTGTGCAACTGGACGAATTACTTGAAAACTTGAACGGTGATAATTGTGGTAGCTCATACCTAAATCATTGTCAATTTCAGATTTTAACTATAAAATTAAGATTCTAAATTTTAGCATTTTCAGTTTTCCTTTTTATTTAACTATTGGTAGGCGGGGTGCTTCTCTTTCTTTCTTCATTCTAGTGTTGAGGTGGAAATGTTGTACTCCTCTGGAGGTTAGCTTTTAGATATGTTTTGGCTATGATAGGAATTTGATTCTATTTATGTTCCTATATCCAGCACTCAGGTATTTGTTGAAGTAATTTACCTTTCCAACGTTAAGAATCTTCAAATTTACAGAACAATATATCACCTAGCAGAATTGCAGTTTGCAACTGTTTTCTTTGACAAAAAATATTCATTGGTTCCACAACTTTATCAGTCTGATTAATATTCTCAAATGTGCTTGCAGGAATTCTTATTGTTTGAGAGAGAGTACTCAATACTAGAGATGGAACTCAAGGAGTCCATTTCCTGATGACAGGGTGTAAAATTTTTGAACTGATGCAATATTGTACTACTACTAACTTCAACAATGGCAGTGTTCAAGACGGCAAAAGGTGCTGTCATCTATCTCATTTATATATAGTACTGTGGAGTTCTCGTAGTCTTGGCTTCTTTTCCAGCCTTTCTGTACGTCTCTTGTATTGCACATTAGTTCGCGATTTTGTTAAGGAGTTTGATTAGCGGTGCACAGAAGTCGAATGTGAAAATGCTGATGTTTCCATTTTGTGATTCTCTCTACTCATTTTTCTTCTTGCTTGATGTTAGTTATCTGATGTCAAACTCAAGTGCAATCAGGATTTCATATTTTATGATGCTGCCAAATGAAATTCGAATGACCAACTTGTTAATGCTTACTGAGGTCTATCTCGAGGGCAAATCGATTTTTTTGAGAATTGTTTCTCGTATGCTTAAGTGGAATTAAATGAGATAAAAATGAGATGGAATTAAATTAATTATAGGATCTTAAACCTGCTTACGGGTTTGGTTTGGCTCTTCAATGAAAATTGTTACCCCGAAAAACGTAACGCCAACATAGATAATAGATGTCGGGTTCATTCAGGCCAATTGAAGTAAATTTCGGCGAGTTTTGATCGGTGAATCGTTGGGAGAAGGAGAACATGTGAATGTGGGAGAAGCTTTACAGCGTGAGACAAATGCGTTTTGAGTGCCGACGGTATGGATTAAGATGATTGCGCTAACAAACAATCACCGATACAGCGTGAGACAAATGCGTTTTGAGTGCCGACGGTATGGATTAAGATGATTGCACTAACAAACAATCACCGATCAAGTGTAGATAGCCTAAAATAAAAAAAAAATAACAAATATGGAACAAGCAGGAAGGTTTCTTGAGAATATTTTTCTTGTGTATTAATATTTAATGGAACATTCAATTTATCTTCTTCCCATAAGTCCTCTTCCAATTTACAAAGACTACCTATTTATATTGTTCTGGTTGATATAGCATCCGTTTGATTAGAACCACGTGGCCTCATCCTCTTGACTGAAGCCTCGTATCACTAAATCTATTATACAATAAATAAATTGACAACGGGTCAGCCGTTTTGTACATTAGGTTGACACGTACATTTTTTTTTATTATAAACGTTATATTAATAATTTCTAAGATTGCTTGCAAATTTTGTAAGAGATAACTTCAGTTTCAGGGGGACTTCGGATGAGCTAAGGGCTTCAACCTGAGGGGGCTTCGTATTGGTTGTTTTCAGTGTGAAGAGCTTCAGCTTAACAGCTTCAACCATTTAGGCATAGTTGCGACAGGAGGTTCAGCCATTGTTTGACTTCCTTGCTTTTGACTAATTGAGCCTTCGTTGACTTTCATTTCCACGGGAAGTGCGACGTGAAACTTTAACTGAAGTCTTGATGGCGAGACGTAACAATAGTCCTCCAAGTCTAGGTATAATTATTTATGTAATGAATGAACTTGTATAGTTTTTTTTTTTTTTTTTTTTTTTGTTAGGGGTGGTTTTTTCACAAATCTCAATATTTTATAGTCCCCATAATTAAAGTTTGAAAGTAGCTGATTTGCATATGATACCGATTAATGTTGTATGAAGTCGTATACCTTGTGACCTCTGAATTTCTGGAATAGTTTTAGGGAGCGTTAGTAGGGCAAATTATGTCCGAGCATGTCCTCTCCGAAGTGGACTTACATATCTGAACTCTTATGCGAAGCGGTTAAAGTGAAGTGCCTTTGCTACTTGCTAATGCTAGGAATAACTAATTGTGGATAACCAAGTTTTTTGAAACGTTGGGAACACGAGGCGTCCTCCCAAAAGATTTGCTGTTTCATACGTTTTCAAGAAAAGACAACTGAAGCGGTTTGTCTTCCCATACACACAACCGCCATTGCATTTAATGCGCAATGATGGCTGTCATATGCGTGTCCTACAAAATTCAGACGAATTAGAGCGCGTGAGGTAGACGTACTGATCTGGACCATAGAAGATTAAGCTTTTTATGTATCGAGTGACTCATATTTAAATCTCAAATGAACGATTAAATGATTTGGATCGAAATCCAACGGTTGGGATTAAGAGCCTTCACCTATAAAAAGCAACAGTTTAGGACGAAAAAACACTTTGCAATTTAAGAAAACAACATATTCAATTCTCCAAATCTCTCAATCTTCTTTCTTCTTCCTTTGCATTCCTACTCTCCGATTATTTGCCTTCATCGTCATTTGGACATTGTTTTGTAAGTATCTTAACATCTGTAAAATCAACTAAATGTCATCTTCACACTTTTCTGGGAAGGGGGATAGATCTTAGCCAAATGGATTCTGAGATAGGGGTAACAGTAACCAACACAGTCAACCTGGTTTGAGCCATTAGGGTCGAACTGAGTGATTTTCCCTCAGGGGAGGGTAGACAAAAATGGTGAAATGGCTTGGGGGCAGCCAAAATTCCTTCAATGGTAAATGCATCCCATATGATATCAAACTCCTATCCCCGTCTCTTGACTAGCATGCTTGCTTTTTTAGGCAGGGGTGCGTCGTTGTCAGCGAGTTTGTTTTGAAGGCGGGGCTTCGACTGTCTCTTCATCCTTTCTTTAGAGCCATTTTGAGGTTGTACGGATTGATTCCTACCCAGCTTGTCCCCAATCCTTGGGTCCAGTTAGTGGAAACTTATTTCTTATGAAAGGAGACCTCCATTGGAGAGGATATTTCCATCCACATCTTCTAGACTATTTTCCAACCCAGGGTCTTGGGAAAAAGTGATTCCAAGGAGTGATACTCCTTATAACGTAGGGTCACATTCTCCTTTCGTCTTAAGTCTTCCATCCTCCATCAAAGAATGGAAGGAGATGTGATTCTGGATAAGGAAAAAATAGCAAGAGTGTAAAGGTGACACAGTCCCACACATCACAGTTCCGACCTCCTACTCAAAAGCTCGTAAGTGTTATACTTGTATTGGTATTACTCAATCATGATTATGATGTTTAACCTTTCTTTTTCTGATGCTTTGCAGGGTTAGTTGAGCGTTTTGAGCTCAGTTAAAGTGAGTGGGAGGTTGTTGCGCAAATTTGACCATTTGATTACTTTCAGACGGTTTTTTGAAGAATTTGGTTCAATGGCCCAAAGAGGTAATATCAATCTTCAACTGATTCTTTGCAATTTTGTATAAACATTGTTGCTGACCTTATTCCTTGCTTTTGTATAGAACTTCGAGAAGTGGAGGCATCCTACTCCGATATTGTCACAATCCTAGTTGCCACCTCCACCGCTGGGAGAAAAAAGCTGAAGCCCTTATCTATTACAACAAAACAAGTGAGGGACCAAGTAGAAAAAATCAATCGTGAGGCTGGTAGCCAGGAGGGAGAAGGGCCACTTCCTTTGAAGGATAAGGGAAAAAAGAAAGTAGAAGAGGTCCTCAAGAAAAAAAAACAACGTTTCTCCGCCACTGGAGAGGGTGGGTTAATGGCCACCCCATCCCTTACTCTGAGGTCCCTGGTTGGAAAAAAATTGATGGCAGCTTCAATAGTTGCGGCTAAGGCGGGTCAGAAGAGGCTAACTGTTGTCAGGGGTTGTCGTAGAGGGCCAAGTCTACGAGTGGGTCGACGACCTTTGACTCAAAGTCATCTGGTAGGCTTCCAACGAAGCGATGAATTGGCTCCAAAAGTTCGACCATGCTTCCTCAAGAGGTTGAGACTATCACTTCCACATTTCACAAGTTCTGGACGGATAGGTGGCAAAAGTTTGTGGAGACCAGCGATGTAGTGGACATCTTCGCCATCATGGTCAGCCAGCGGGGAGGGCCTTTGGGTGGCCATAGAGGCTGAAGCACTTTTTAAAAACTTGCAAAATAAAAATGGAGAGTTTGTGAATAAAGCCTCTAAGGTTGAATAGGTAGCCATCAAGGCCAAGGCCGATGTTGAGGCAATGAAGAAGCAGAAGGCCGAGGAGTCTGTGAAGCTCACTTTCTGGTGGCTGCTGAAGCATTGGAGAAGGCAAATAAGGAGAATGCTGCCTTGAAGCAGCATGTGTGGGGGTTGCACAGTAAGGTTTCTGGCCTGATAGAGGAGGTGAAGACGGTGAGATATGAGGCTCAATCGGTTGGTGAAGATGCTGTAAAGCATTACATTGCCAACTTCCACCTAATAGAGGCTTACTAAAGCTTTACGAAATACTAGAGAAGGTATTTTTATACCGAAATGGTATGAGTACATTGAAGTCAACTCCCAAGCCTTCAATAATTCTGAGTTGACGTCAAAAAGTTTGGAGGAGGGAGAACAAGAGTTTCAAACCTCGGTAGACGGAATCCAAGTGATTGAAATTGAGGATGATGTTGCTGAAGAAGCTCCTGAGGCCATCGCTTCATCTCTCCCTCATCCACCTGTTTAGCTAATAGGTTGTTTTTCACATTTCCCATGTAATTGGCTTCGACCCACACTTGTAAATGTTTATATTTAATAAATGAAATTCTCTCTTTTTATATGTACTTGTGTTTCATTTACTTTGTGTACTTTCTTTATTGCTTTCTTCATAGCTTTGTAATGCTCTTCAGCATATTCAGTTTATAACACACAATTCAAATTTACAATTTTGCACAAATATTAGAAGTTCGTTTACCTTTCTAACTTCGACATCTGAACTCGTTTGCACTTCGATTTTATTGCACTTAAGACATCTGAACTTGTTTACAATTTTGTACAAGTGTTTGTAGTTCGCATCTTTTAATTATTTCCCTAAGTATGGTGTTGAGTGGTTCGCCCATATTGAGGCTTCCTTAACAGTGTTTGTTAGAAAGGGCATGTGTTATCCACTTCGCGAGTATGGAGGTGGTCCCTTTTGGGATCCAACTCTAAGTCGAAATGCCCACGTGTCTCTGCATATGGACAGTTCATCTATGTAGAGGCTTCTCCTTTGACTTTTGACAATATGAGGTACCTTTTATTTGCATTTTTGGCCAACTTGACTTAATAAAATTAAGAACAATTTTTATCTAAATAAAGTTAACAATTTTCCCGAGCATGAGGTTGAGCGATTCGTCCATGCTGAGGCTTTCTTAACAGCGTTTGTTGTTAAAGGCCTATGTTGTTCACTTTGCAAGTAAGGAGGTGGTCCTTTTTGAGATTCAACTCTTCGTCGAAGTGCCCACGTGTCTCTGCATAGGGACGGTTCGTCTATACAAAAACTTCTCCTTTGACTTTTGTTAATAGGTGACATTTTTTGAGAATCTAATTTAATAAAATTGTAAACAAACATAGTAGAATTAATATTATTCCTGAGCAAGAGGTTGAGCAGTTCGCTCATGTTGAGACTTCCTTAACAACTTTTATTGTTAAGGGCATGTGCTGTCCACTTCGCGAGTAAAGAGGACGCCCCCTTTTGGGATCCAACTCTTTGCTGAAGTGCCCACACATCTCTACATAGGGATAGTTCGTTTATACAGAGGCTTCTCCGACATCTTTCTTTTGTAAACACTTTAATAAAAATCGATTTCATTGAATCAAGAACTATACAAATTGCATATTTACATTTTCACTGATAATATTTCCGCAAATGCTCCGTATTCCAAGGATATGACTGTGCCTTTCCATCTATATTTTCAATTTTGTAAGTCCTAGACCGAACTTCTTCTTTGATGCGGTAGGGGCCTTCCTAATTAGGGCCAAGAGATCGTGCCTCATGCTCTTTAGAAGACAAGAATACCTTTTGAAGAACCAGTTCATTCAAGCGAAATGACTTCTTAACTTTAGAATTGTAGTACCTAGTCATTTTCCATTGGTAGATACCCAATGTTGCCCAATAATTTTCCCTCATTTCTTCAATGAAGTCTAGTTCGCATATTCTCAACTCGTCATTAGATATTTCGTTAAAATGAATGCGATGAGGAGATGGCAGACCCACTTCAACTGGGCTCATAGCCTCGACTCCATAGGCAATAGAGAAATGAGTCTTTTCATGTAGTTGTTCGGCTTGTAGTTCAGATTGCCCATAAGATTTGAGGTAGTTCATCGACCCAGGCCCCTTTAGAAACATCTAACTTCCTCTTCAGCATGTATTTGATAGTCTTATTAACAGATTCTACTTGTTCGTTAGCCTAATGGTGATGTAGGAAAGAGAAATGTTTCTCGATACCCAGCTCCTTACTTAAGTCTCTGACCTTCTAGTTATTAAATTGCCACCCATTATTCGAGACGCTAATCTATTGACCCTGAAAAACTTAATGCAACATTGACAACAAATGCCGGGCCTACTCACGCCAACTTAAGCAAATTTCGGCGTGTTTCGACCGTAAATCGGTTAGAGAAGGAGAATATGTAAACACAGGAGATGCTTTACAGTGCAAAGTGTTTGAGCACCGGCAATAGGATTAAGATGATTGTTCTAACAAACAATCTCCAATCAAGTGTAAATAGCCTAAGATCAAAATAATAGATATGGAACAAGCAAAAAGGTTTCTTGAGAATATTTTTCTCGTGTGTTCATATTTAAAGGAACATTCCATTCATCTTCTTCCCAAAAGTCCCCTTCCAATTTATAAAGACCACATATTTATAGTGCTCTGGCCAACGTATTATCTGTTGGATCAGAATTACGTGGCCTCATCCCCTCAACTGAAGCCTCACATCACAAAGTCTACCATACAACAAATACATTGACAACAGGTTAACCGTCATGTCGATTAGGCTGACACACCTGACATTCTTTATTACAAACATTACATCAATCATTCCTAAAGATCGCTTACAAATCTTGTAAGAGACAACTTTAGCTTTAGGGATTTCGGATGAACTAAGGGCTTTGGCCTGTGGCTTGAACGAAACCAACATTTGAATCTAAATTTGGGCAACGTAAATGAAAAAAAAATTAATTGAATGTTGACGATAGAGAAATGTTGACATGTGTCCAATATGAACAGTGCCTCATCTTAGACTCTTTTATGTTATAGTGATGAAGTGAAGTGATAATACCCCTAGCTAGAAATATTTATTATAATTTATACTGATTTTTTTTATCCGATTTAATCTGATGCCCCAAAAGTGATCTCTGTGCATTAAAATGCGGTGAAATAAACTAAAACTATAGTGTCAATACAATTACCATTTTCAAATTTGATGAACAAGAAAAATTACAATAAAACCTCGATAAAACAATAATGTTGGGATCGAGAAAAATTATTAATTTATTGATAAATGAATAATTTATTAAATTATCTTTAAATGAATATTTATTAATTTATAGAATATTTTATATTTGTATAACTTAAATTATATTTTGCATAATACATGTAGGAAATTAAAAAAATAAATATTGAATGTTGTGAAGTTCAAAATTTAATTAAGCATGCAAAAAACACCCGTATACATTATGCATACGCATTAAAGAGGAAACATTAATGTACATGAATTTAGGTTATTTCATGTACACGTATAACATAATTTCTACAGTATAATTAAAAGTTTGTTAATTTATATTAGTATGAACTTTTATGAATTTAAACTATTATTATTTTATATCTTCCTTCGGCCTTGAATGATCTAAAAAAATTATTGTCTTACATATTTAACGAGGTTATTAATTGGGAGCAATATATAACTCCTACATATATGGTGTGCTGTCGTAGGCACCCAAAAATAGTTCTTAAACCTCTAAAACTAATATAGTAGTGGAAGTAAGGGTCGATTCCACGAAGAGTGTATAATTCAATATTTTATACTTCGTACAATGATTGTGGGGTTTTTGTATGCAAATATTTATAAGTGACGTAATAAATAATAATGAAAATTAAATTAACGAAAACAATCAAAAGGCTAACATTGGTCCAAGTCAATATACACCTTCGAAAATCCACAATTGATCATAGATGCAAGGATAATTCAATTCATATTTTGAATATTCACCGTTGGAATTATTTTCTTATATCTCCTTATTTTTAGTTAGTTAGAAACCAGTGTTCTAATTAACCCTAATTATTAAATAACCATAGACCAACGCTCAAGATTCAATTTAATAACAGTTTTACACAATAGAGAAATCGATGAACTAGATAACACAAACACCAATGGTTGCATTCAATCCATTTAAACATCCTTCTTAAGATTCAATAACCTCTATCATAGAAAATCATCAAATCCTGGTGCTTCACAAGTTAAAGGGATCAAACAATTATGGATTTGATGTTTAACTTAGCTGTAGATTGTTACAGTCCATGAACTAGCGGGCCCTCTAGCAATTAAACGCAACAAGTCATAGAAATAAATGCAGAAGAACATTCAATACTCAAAATATAAATCAAACAATAAGAAAAATTATTTAGATCTCACAATATATGGTTTCGAGGCTTCTATTTCCTTCGACCAAGTATAAGAGTTAGTTACACATGATAGATCTAAGAAAAATAGAGAGAAAATAGATTAGAGGCGTTCTATACGTTCTCGTTGTGTTCTAGGGTTTTAAAATATGTATTTATAGTTGTTTCCATAGGTAGTTGACTTAAATTCGGAAACCAAAATTCACGTCCTGGAAATGAACCATGCCGCCATATGGTTTAGAGGCTTGTGGTCGCATGAAACAAGTAAAATCAGCCCTCAAACTCTCGGAAGTGGTTTGTGCGGCTGCATAGAATTAAAGCCATGCGACCTCATGGTCTTACGAAACTTCATCCGGACATATTTCAGTATTTTAGTCATATCTTCTTCTTTAGATATCCGATTGAGGCGATTCAAAATGAATTGGAAAGCTAACTCAAAAGTATACAACTTTACTTTAGAAACTATCTTCGAATTCGATCGTTTTCCATGTCCAAAACTGGTCTCAATATGAGGCTAAAAGTCGATGCAAAACTTTTCAGCTTGAAAGTTGATATGTGATAATATCTTGGCTATATTTCATCCATTTGACTTCTTTCTTAATCCAATTGATTTCTAACATTCTCAAATCTTCATCCTAAGGTTAGAAACAAGTTTAGGATATTTGCACTTTAGTCCTTGAACTTTGGTCCCTTTTCACCTATTTCTTCCAAATTACGTCATATCCATAAAATTGCCACACAAATCAAAATATGAGCATAATGAATAGATTTGGCACAAAATAAACATATGAGCGCATCAAATAAGGAGGGGAAAATATGCATTTTACATTCCTATCAAATTTCCCCACACTTAGCTTTTGTTCGTTCTCGGGCAAAACTCAAATTTAATTCCCCCAAAACACCATATCATAATGCCAAGAACATAGAACCATCAGGATTTTTCAAAACACATAAAATATCATGAATAAACATTCCACACAACTTATAATCAATTAGCAAGCATTTTCATATGAAGATGGAGTAAACTAAACATGTAGACCCTCACGGATATAAGCAATCAACTCTAATGTGTTTAAAAGGATAAGTGTTTCGCTCAAATTCATTCCAATTGAGATGTTCTACCATATGCTTACATATCTTCTCATTTGCCACTACTTAGATCACATGCTTTACAAAAATCATAAAACCTTTTCAAAGGTTGTAATGTAGTTTATGGTCAATGTGGGAAATATTTGGGTATGTGACTCAAAAGCTATCAAACTAATGGAGTAAAGATAAATAGACTTAGCTCAAACATATACATAAGACATGTAAATCAATCACTCCACATGATAGCTTCATCATTTTTGCATCTATTCCACACAAATCGAACTCTTTCTTGAGATGTATGAAGAGTTATATATATATATCTTTTTCACATTAAAATCACTCTCCTTCATCACTTATTTTCTTTTCTTTTTCTTCAATCATTCATTTTTTTTTCTTCTCGTGTTTTTCTTACACAATGTAAACTCCAAATTATACTCCAATACTAGAACTCCCTGAATTGACATAGAAAATTTGTTCCAATTCACCAATAATATCACTACCATAAATCTTGATACCCCCCTCCCCACATACACACTTATTTTCTTACATACCCACACTTCTCAGACATTCAACAATACTCCACTAGCTCTAAGGGTAAATACATTGTTTTTCTAGTTTAAAGCTTGTAATGTGAGTTTATACAAAGAAAAGACAATAAGATTCAAAGGAGATTAACAATGGAAAACTCAATTACATGCCCGACTATTTGGCTAACGAAGCTCATTTACATAACAAAGATGGTCTTAATCATGTTCGTGCATGCATGTGTCAATGTGATCTTGAAGAGAATCTAAACAAGTTCTAGAGAAACAAAATCATGGAAGAATATCACATATAAAAAGAATAATGAGACTGTTATGGATGTATCAGTCTAAAGGTTCAAAAATCTCACCAGCTTTTGTCTACAGAATTTAGTTACTACCATCCTCAAAGAAAGTAACTCCACTAATCAACTCTAAGTTGGATGATTATTCATTCAATCATGTTATGAGTTCTTAAAAAATTTAATTAATTCTAACAAATAGCATACACAACCAAAAACAATCATTTAACTCTCAATTCATTTTCTTGAAAAATCATGCAAAAAGTATTGAAATTAAACTCACTCAAAATTGAAATGCAATAAGCCTAAATCCCCTCCTCCACACTTAAAACTTACATTGTCCCCAATGTAAGATCCAATACAAAGAAAAAGACAAATATAACTAAAAAAAAAATGGAATGCGAAGAATAAAAACAAAAATAAAAAGATAAAGGAACGAACTCCCATTGGGTTGCCTTCCAAGCAACGCCTCTGTTTATTATCTTAGGCTCAACTTAATATTTCCTTATTTAGCTCGGGTCTATCATGGTTAGCTTCAATCTTCCTTGTGGCATACCAAGTCCAATGGGAATGATAACTGGCAATGTTCCTCCACCTCCATGGAATACATACTTGTGGTGACTGCGGTGAGGCTTCAAATCTAAAATGGAAGTCTGCAAAACAGAAAGTAGGCCCTCATTAGAAACTGGTAATATAAAACAAGAACTGTTACCTGACTTTGGAAGAGCATTTAATGCCGCCACAATTCTTTGCAACTCAGTGTTTAAGGCCATCTCTTTTTTTTCCTTTCCAAGATGCTCACTAATGACATATTTTCATTCATTTTTAGCATCAAATTCAAAAACATCATGTGCTAATTGATCAATCACATTAATAAAATGAACATGATTATTATTACACGGATATTACATGAAATCATAGATATTAAGTTTAATGATCTTATCATCAAACTCCATGGTTAATGTGTCATTATGAAATCCATTTTAGTTTTGGATGTCTTTAAGAACGGTCTTCCTAATAAGATAAGGATAATATGATTACTATTACCCATGTCAATCACATAAAAATCAACAGAAAAAACCAACTCATTAACTTTCACGAGAACATCCTCAACTATCCCCTTAAGATAGACATTAGATTTATCAGATAATTGAATTATCACACTAATTTTATTTAAAGGTCCAAGTTTCAAGGAAGTATATACAGAATATGACATGACATTAATATATGCTCCTGAATCTATCATGACCTTCTCAAACGTAGTACCGTCTATCATGTAAGGGATGGTGAACATACCTGGATCCGTGCACTTTGCAGGAAGTTTCTCTTGAATTATTGCAGATACCTGTTCGCCAACTTTTACCCTTTTAATCCCTTTCAATTTCTGTTTCCTTTTACTTGTGCACAATTTTTTAAAAAATTTAGCATAACGATGCACTTGTTTAAAAATATCTAAAAGTGGAATATTTACCTCATATTTACTAAAATTTCATGCAGTTCATCGTGATCTCGTTCATATTTTCTAGATCCTACTAAAGTTTGAGGACAATGGGGTATTGATTTATAATCAAAGAGGGGTAAAACTTACACTCAATCACATCAGTATCATTGGTGACAGTCTTGTTTGCAACCTCTTTTTCTTCATCTTCTTTCTCCAACGGCCTAGGGGATGCCTTTATCGAAATCTCAACCTCTTTACCACTTCTCATGATGATTGTGCTAACATTTTCTTTTGGATTCACCATTGTTTGAGAGGGTAGTTTCCTCGAACTTTGTGCCTCTAGCCGACCGACCACATTAGCTACTTGACCCATTTAATTCTCCAAATATTGAATGCTAGCCCTGGTCTCCTGTTGAAATTATAAAGTGTTAGTGGCAAGGGATTTAACAATATCTTCTAAAGACACACCAAAGTTAGAAGTTTGGCTATGTTGTTGTCTAGGAGGGTATGACTAATTATATTGCTGGGAATTTTGTCGATTTTGATTCATAGGTTGATTCACTTGTCGATTCCCATAGCTAAGATCTGGATGATCCCTCCATCCTTGGTTGTATGTGTTTGAATAGGGATCATAATTCCTCTGTAGTTGTCCATGGAAGCTACCGGCTACATTTACGTGTTCAACGAATTCTTCTTGAAGTGTTGGGCACATATCAATTGGATGGCCTACCAATGAACAAATTCCACATGTCTTCGCTGTTTGCATAGTACCTGCAGCCATTTAACGAACAATAGTGGTTAGACTCGCTATTTGTTGTTTAAGTGATGAGACATTTACCTTATAAACTTGTCTAGAAAGGGATCAAATCTAGTGCCAAATTATTGAGAGTTAGCTGTCATATTTGCAATTAAGTTCCTCGCTCCTTTTGGAGTTTTATCCACCAAAGCTCTTCCACTTGCAGCATCAATCATGCTCTTTTCTGTAGGTTGACGACCTTCATAGAAGTATTGGATGAGAAGTTTCTCATTGATTTGATGATGGGGACAACTTGCACACAATTTCTTGAACCACTCCCAATACTCATTTAGAGATTCCATGTGATCTTGTTTGACACCACAAATTTATTTTCTAATATTTGCTGCCCTTGAAGCTAGAAAATATTTCTCTAGAAATAATCTCTTCATTCCATCCCATGTGGTAATGATTCCCGATGGTAGATAGAAGAGCTAATCCTTAGCCGAATCCTTCAAAGAAAATGGAAATGTTCTTAGTTTAATCTGTTCTTCAGTAATTCTAGTAGGTTTCACACTCGTACAGACCACATGAAACTCTTTCAGATGTTTATGAGGATCTTCACTTGCAAGACCATGAAAAGTAGGCAAAATGTGTATTAATCCAGATTTAAGCTCAAATGTACTAGTAACATCTAAAATAGGAAAAGTTATGCATAAATGTTGTTGATTCAATGTAGGGGCTGCAAGCTCCTTTAAAGTCCTATTTTTGGTCATGGTTCTTTCTCCTTCAAAATCACTTGCAAATGGATTATTGGGGTTGATATTGCTTTTTTCAAGATTTTGTTGGATGTTACTCCTTAACCTGTGCAAAGTTCTCTCAATTTCTGGATCGTACTGCAAATCACTTTGATTAGAAGATCGAGTTGCGGACATAAACAACAGAACAAATGAAAAATAAATTAAAAAAAAGTTAGATTAAGAAAGACAAATAAAATTCTATGCTAGAATTTCTAAAAGCAATAAAATACCTAAGAACCTAAAAACTTATGATTTTTTTCTTTTTCAAAAATAAAATAAACAACTAAGAAGTATAAAAATAAATTAACACCACTCCCCGACAACGGCGCCAAAATTTAGTGTGCTGTCCTATGCACCCAAAAATAGTCCTTAAACCTCTAAAACTAATGAAGTAGTGGAAGTAAAGGTCGATCCCACGAAGAGTGTGTAATTCAATATTTTATACTTCGTACAATGATTGTGGGGGTTTTGTATGCAAACAATTGTAAATAACGCAATTAATAATAATGAAAATCAAATTAACTAGAACAATCAAAAAACTAATATTGGTCTAAGTCCACATCCACTGTCGAAAATCCACAATTGATCATAGATGTAATGATAATTCAATTCATATTTTGAATATCCAGTATCTATCGTTGGAATTATTTTACTATCTCTCCTTATTTTTAGTTAGTTAGAAACTAGCGTTTTAATTAACCATAATTATTAAATAACCTCAGACCAGCACTCAAGATTCAATTTAATAATAGTTTTACACAATAGAGAAATCGATGAACTAGATAACACAAACACCAGCGGTTGTATTTAATCTATTTAAACATCTTTCTTAAGATTCAATAATCTTTATCATAGAAAATCATCAAGTCCTAGTGCTTCACAAGTTAAAGGGATCAAACAATTACGAATTTGATATTTAACTTAACAGTAGATTGTTACAATCAATGAACTACCGGGTCATCTAGCAATTAAACTCAACAAATCATAGAAATAAATGCAGAAGAACATTTAATACTCAAAATATAAATCAAATAATAAGAAAACTATTTAGATCTTACAATATGTGGTTCCGAGGCTTCCGTTTCCTTCGACCAAGTATAAGAGTTAGTTACACATGACAGATATATTTCTATATATTCTGTTTAGATAATGTGACTTCAATACAGAAAGTGTGAATCGTGGATTCTAACCAATATTCCGAATTTTGTTGAGATTGTGAAATGTCTTTGTAATTGTTCATAGAGATTATTATGTGTTACTTGCCTGATGATTTTATGAACAACATATTTAACATATGTTCATAATTTCTTCAATGTAATGCAGGAATGGAAGTACATTATCCCTGAAGAGCTATGGTTTCCAGGTAAAATTATCACCAACGTTACCAAGAATGTTCTGACAAATTTCACATCGAAATTCAATGAGGAACCAAAAACTATCTTGGCCAAAACATGTTTCTCGTACTTCATGGAATGCCATGAAATTATACAGTAGTCCCAACTTGTACATTACTTTTTGATAATGAAGGTGAAGCAATTGAATCCCAATGAGATGTGATTTAAGGTTGCAAATAGATTTATGAGATTTTCATTGTGTGAGTTCTGTTTAGTAACAGGTCTTAGACACAATGGTGATGATTTCAGGAAATGGATTAACAATGTTCCATCTAGGATCAAGGAAACATATTTTGGAAATTTGAAGTTAGTTACAAACGAAAATGTTAGAGATGTATTTCGAATGTGTCAAACATAGATGATCATGATGTTGTGAGGCTTGAGACTTTATATTTGATTACTTCATACTTGTTCTCCACGTCATACAAGAAGGTGGTTGAAAACAGTCGAACTAGATAAAGATGTATTCTCCTATTCTGATGTAAGTGTTCAAATACGTTTTGTATGCACAGGTCACAAGGTCACGTATTTGTATGCATTAATCATAAATCACATATATGCATTCACAGTTTCACATACCAATGTCTCATTACAATAACGACTATGAATGAACCAGATCACAATCAATAATACTTTATATCTGATTACATGACTAATAAGTGTTTCATTTGTATTATTATTGCAGCTTGAAATATATGACATTGTTTTGTTTGACTTGGAGATGGTGGCTCCATATATGGGTGGTGTTCCATATACCAAACCAATGCAACCACACATGCTAGCAAACAGACATTCCAAAGTTACAGGCCACACAAGCACGAGTGCAACTATCCAATCAGATACAACCCAAACATGGTTGCTAATGATTACGGATGGACGAAAATGACATTCAAGTGATGTTGATGACGATGACGATGATTTTGTTGATCCACCACAAAAAAGGTAGATGACCTCGTCTTATTTCAATTCCCCGACTACACGACAGACAACACATGAAAATTATCCGACGGAGCTAAAGGCAAGTGACGTTCATACCTTAAATGAGCGGCAAGCAACACATGACAATTATCTGACGGGGCTACATGCAAGTGTCGATCATACCCCAAAGGAGCCGCAAGAAACACACAGATGATGGACCAGAATCACATGTAAGTTACTTAATATTTAAGTTTAAAAGTCACAAAACATTTGTCATGTGTATAGAACCATATGTCATAGTTATAAATTCATTAAGAAATTGTCCAATGTTCAATTACAATTGCTTGAGCAGTTTAAGGAGTTGAGTGGCCAAATATCTGAGATCCAGTCGAAGAATATAGAATTAACGATACGACTCAATGATTTCAAGTCACAATTAATATCATTAAAGGGGATGAGAATAATAAGATAAATCAAATCATCCACATGCAAGGTGAGATTAAATCTAACATAATGGACATAAGGTCTAACATGACTTTTCTATCCGATCCTGTGACTGTTTTGATTTCAAGTATGATGGATGCAATATTGAAAAAATCGAATGACAAGAACGAAGGGCAAAGTGCAGGAGTTGAAGAGCAGATGGAGAAAGTAAGTTCAATTGTAAGCTTCAAAATGTTTCATGGTCCATATTTAACATTGACATTTATTTTATGTGTTTCATTCAGATCACAAACATTGAACAAACAAAGGACAAGAAAGGCAAGGGTAAGATGGATGATGTTGATGTACTCGAATACTCATACTTTCCTCCGACCCCCATCATTTGATTTGGGAATTTTGTCAACTCCAATCACTTCGAGCGCAGTCAACTTCATTGAAATGTTCAAATCAAAAGAAGTACAGTAGTATGTTGATGTTGTTATAGCTATATGGTGAAGCAGACTGAAATTGATGATAAAGATGTTGTGACTAAGAAGACCAAAATTCTTGAGGATGCGGTATTACAAATCCATTTTCGTACTTATTTCTTCATTAATTACAAACATTTTTACACGTCACATAGCTATGTTTTTAAGTGTCACATGTTTGTGTTTGTCATATATCTATGTGCACAGATCACAATTTATGTGCACATGCACAATTGTGTCATATTACCCATATGACACCTTTGATGCTGTGTTATTATGCAAGGATCGCCTCTGTCTACACCATCATCTGGATTGCCGGTTAAGAGAGCTCCCAGACCCACAAGGGTACTACAGTCCCCATACGTTACAGGTGCAGGAAAACAAAGTAAGCATTCAGATGCTATTGTCGTTTTTCTCAACCATGATAAGCTAGCGGATGAGGCTGATGTTGTTGCATTTAAGAATTGGTTCAACAAATGTTACAAACCAAGAAACAAATATGTATGAGTCCAATTTTGTTTTATGTGATTTTAACTAATGTACTATTACATTCATACTAATTTTTCCTTGTTCATTTTTTTTCAGAAAGAAATTTAACGACACAGATGATGTCATTCGTCCTCCTTTTGTCATTGGTTTGCTCCATGTAGGATCAAAACATGGTGTCATGAGCTTATATGTTCAGAATCGTCTTTATGTAGCACGATATGTTTCATTTATGAAATGGCACATTGCACGGGTCATAGGTCACATGTCAAGATTATATGCACGGGGTCACAGAACAAAGACTTGTATGCGCATGTCACATGTTACAAATTTGTATGCTAAGATTACAAGTCACATTATATGACAAGTCAAAGGTTACATATGTGTGTGCACAAGTCACATGTCACATATACGTGAACAAGTCACGTGTCACATATTTATATGCATAGGTTACAGATTTAAGTGCACATATCACATATTTATGTGCATAAGTTACATGTCATAGACTTATATGCATAGGTCACATGTTATAGACTTAGGTGCACATTTCACAGATCACATATTCTTGTGCTCATGTCATATATTAATGTGTCACAGGTCACAAATCAGCAATTTGCAACAAAAAGTCAGCATGCTAAATTGAGTGCTACAACGACCGACTCCTTGTTCCAGACTAAGATAAAAAACATATTTCCCCAATTCGTGAAACGCCCGAATGTGATAATGACAGATTTTTATATTGTTGAAGTTGCCACATGTGGTTGGTTAGAATTTAATCGGCATTGGGCAGAAGTTGACTATGTGTTGCCAATTATGCCCAAACATCATGCCCAAAAATCATGCCCATTGGATGATTGGTTGTATGGATATAAGAGAGCATAAATTTTATGTATTCAATTCCAGTTACAAGATGTTTCGAGATAAAATGGCGAATGTTGGGATTGAATCATTTACAAGAATTATTCCACATTTGATGGCTGTTTTGGGCATCTGAAAAAGAACATATGATGATGCTGATGATCCAATGAATATGACGGTTTTGATTGCTGATACCATTTTGCATCAACAGAATTGGTATAGTTGTGACTTATTTTTTATCTATAAACATATTGTTACGCTACATTCTCATTTCTGATATACTACTATTTGAACTATTTTCAGCCACGATTGCAGCATCTTTGTGATTAAGTATGCAAAGTACATGCTTCATAATGACATGAAGTCCATGCCTATGAAGTTTGATGCTAGCCGAACTAGGTTGGACATTGTTACATTACTCTTTAAACATGAGGAGGTCAAGAAGCCCACACAGTTGGTGAAGCCAAAGGGAGAGAACATTGGAGTAGAGTGATAGTACAATGTCAGTTTAGTGGTAAGTAGATGTGATATGGTTTTGAATGTCAGAACGATGATTCATGAATATTTTGAATTATTTGTTGTCAATGTAACAGACGTGCATTTCACATTTGTCGTATTTTGATTTAGATGTTATAGTTCAAGTTTCACAGATGTTACAACAACAATTTTTTTGTAATGTTATCAACATGTCACAATTATGTTATTTTGTGATCTATGTTATAAATCTTATCACGACTAATGTGTACATGTGAGACACAAATGTATAATATTTATATTTTGGTCACAAATATGAATATTTTTCAATCGAGAATGTATGAATTCATAGGTCACATATACCATTCACACAGAGAAGCACATGTCACAAACGATTTCATAATATCCGAGGTTACAAATCATTGTCAATAAGCACATACGTCACAGATTTATCAATGTATCACTTTCAGCATGTACAGGTAACAATGTTAGGTCACATTAAAACATGTCACAAATGTTATAAGTAGGTAACAAATAAATTGAAAAATTTATTTAAAAGTAATTATCATTTCTTAGAGACATAAATCTTAAAATGCAGATGTAATATAATAGTCTAAGTAATTAATGAAATAATGGGAACTACATCAAGAATATTGGTAACGATAAACTTCATGTTGGTATGTTTTGGTTTAACGGAATCAAGTTTGTGTATGTCCTACGAATTTTGACCACTTCCTTGGCAACGTCCACATTTCATTGTTTGTTTCCCCTCACAGAACGATCTTTTCCCTTTTTCTGCTGGTCTTCTCGAACTCCTCTTTTGGTTGGGTGGTAATATGACTATGCTTTTTAATTCTTGAGTCACAGTCCATTCATTTGGATTTTCGACTGGGTAAACAGAATCTTGATATGCATTCATGTACGTCTCTCGTGTGTAAATTTATGAACAATAATCATATGGATCTCCCTTCGTAGTTGCTATCACCGCCAAGTATGTGGACATTGTATTTGATCAACTTGAAGCATCCTACATGTGTACGTACGCTGTTCTATGTCGACAACAAATGTTGAGCTCTCATTAGCAACCTAAAGTATTGTCTGGTTGGCAGGAAAAACCTGCATAGAGATAAAAACGAACACGTCAAGTCACATATTAAAAGTTCAGGTTCATCATTAGGTCACATATATTGCATTTCATGTAACAAATGTAATACTCACCCTCATGTTCTTCAAATCTATGCTCATTTCTCTAATTAATTTCTCGTACTTAGTAGACACTTCGTAAAAGTACTATTTGTAATGTCTCTATTCTTACAGATCCATGATTGTACAATTTGTCTCAATGACTCCAGCAAAGCCACAATAGGATAGTTCTTTTCTACTTTTGTGATCGCATTCATCGATTCCACTATATTATACATCATTTTAGAGTATTCGTTCATTTGCACGTGGAATCGTGACCATCTTTCTGGTCCAACTTCATTCTAGAGACTACAAAACTTTAATAAGAAGTGAGATCTACAACAACTGTAGTATTATTTAGTGACTGAAAGTAATATCTTACTAAATAACATTTGATGTTCTCGTTGATTTTGTCTAACTGTTATATATTGTACTTGAACCCTGACAATGTGTATGCACGCACAACTGTATCGAATGCTTGAGTTATGTTGTGACCTGATTTTTTGTAATAAGATTTCAAGCTTTGTATAAGATGGTATGTGCAAATCCTATGACAGGTCCCTAGATAAACACGTTCAATTGCATTCTTGATACTGTTGTGATGATCCGATATAAAGCATAGTCCTTCCTACTTCCATATGTAGACTTCAAATTTTCTAAAAACTAGGTCCATGATTTATCATTTTCATTATCTTCAATTCCTACTGCGAGCATGAATATGTTATTCTTATCTTGTGTACATGCTGTGAATAGTATACTACCGTGGTGTCCATTCAAGTATGTGTCATCAACAACAATGATATGTCTACAATGGACCCATCCTCTAATTGATACACCAAGTGCCATGAAGCAATACTTTTGTGACCATCAACCTCTATTCCTGTAACCGTTCCAGGATTCGTCCGTTCAAGCATGTAAAAATAGCTCGGTAGCTGTCGAAATGAATATGTAGGATCACCCCTGATCATTTTCAAAGTTTTTTCACGGGATCTCCAAGCCTTAACATAGTTTAAAGAAACTCAGTAGTTTAAAGAAACTCAGTAGGATCGCAACTCTTCCTCCGATTTGCATTGGGGGTGTTTTAGGTGAACGAAACCACAATTTATGAGTGCTTTGGGTTTTGGGCTAGTGGCATCGTGATTTGTAAATGGTAATGTTTTCTTTCTCCGATTTGCATGGGGCGGTTGTGGCGAGTTTTGACAGTGGTGGTGTTTGTAATGTTGACTCTGACGAAGGTGGTGGCGCGGCAACGCTAGAGATAGCAGAACATGAAGTAATTGTTAAAGAGTATGTGTGCGGTGGTGCGGTGTAGCGGTGGTGATGTGCAGTGGTGGTGTGCGGCGCAGTGGTTGGGTGCGGTTGTGTAGTTGGGGTGCTGTGTTCTGTGGTTGGATGCGGTGATGGTGACCAGTGGCTAGGTATGGTAATACTACGGAGTTGTACGGTGGTTGGGTACGATGATGGTGCGATGCTATGTGACTGATAATTTTAAATCTGATTTTTTTTGTGGTGGTGGTAACTGATAACGTTGGCTGTGGTGCTGGTGAGTTGGTGGTGGTGGTCGGAGGTGATAGTGAGATGGTGGCAGTGGGTCTGTCGAGATGATTGTGGCGGTAGTAGCGGTGGCGGTGGTGTGGTGCTGTTGGATGGAATGTTGAGGTGATGGTCACAAGTTTTGGTGGTGGACACAGATTATTTGATCTCTTGTGACCATTAAATTCATTAATTTGTGACCTGTAATTTGACAATTTGTGACGGCCTACTAAGTTGTGACTTATAATATTTGTGATTTGTGACCAATGAATAAGTTGTGAAGTATAATTTTTTTAATTTGTGACCGATGAACAAATTGTGACTTATAAATTTTTGAATTGTGATCGTATGATAATTTGTGACTTATAAAATTTCTGATTTGTGACCATAAAATAACTATGTGTACCTAATAAAGGCTCACAATAGGGGACCGCCACTTGTCAATTCGATAAAAAATTATGTAACATGTTAGATACAAATAGATTTTTTCATTAATAAAATATATATTAATTAATTAATTTATAAAAAAAATTTTAAAAAAAATCGGAAATTTGAAATTTTAAACCTTAAAAAATTTAAAATTTGAAATTAAACATTATCTTTTAAATTTGGAATATGTGAAACTAAACCTTTTAAGGTCCGTTTGATTGCAAATGTAGAAAATGGGTGGAAAGAAAACGTGTTATTGGAAATTGAATTGCATAGAATTTGTTTTACTGAGAATTGTAATTAATTGTATTTGATTGATATAATTTTCCACCTGAAAAATGTTGAAAGTTTGGTATCCGTTTGTCTTCGTTTTTATGGAAATTATCCACTGAAGTGATAATTTTTTCTATTATTGCGTCTAGAATTTGTTCCAATTATCAAAAAGTAATTTTTTTTAAATTAAAAAAAATTACCAAAACGAATATCATTCGTTTGATTTTGTTTTGCATAGAAATTGTCAACAAAAGTAAAAATTCTTTTTACAATGATTGATAAAATTTGTTGACATTGCTAAAATAAAGAAGGAAATTGATTTCCCACCTAATAGGTAGGTGGGAAAACAAAATCAAGCAAATGTGCATTAAAGGGTTGTACCTAGAAAAATGTGGGGAAAACAAAAGTTGGGCAAATTTGTGCTATCAAACATCCTTAATTGACTAAAGTTGGAAAACATTTTTTTTTCCACCCATTTTCTAACCTATCAAACAGGGCTTAGATATAAAATTGTCCTTTAAATTTTAGCCAAATGGGCCCAAACAACTAGAGGCTACTTACAAAAATACCCTTAAAATTAGGGATGTTTTGAAAAATCACATGAAAGGTTTTTAGGAAGTAAAAAATACCGTGTAAAATGAAAAAGTGGCACAATGTCACTTTTTTCAAAAAAGTGACGCAAACTAAAAAAAATTGACACTTTCAAAAAGTGATACAAACTCAAAAGTGACACAGAATTTAAAAAAAGTGACAAATACCAAAATAATATAATTCATTTGTGCAGCACCAGTAATCATTTTTTTTATCTTATTAAAAAGTGACAAAAACTTAAAAGGTGACAAAAAACTAAAAAAAGTGACACAATGTCACTTTTTAAAAATTGACGAGTAACTTTGACATACCTAAATGGTCATGCATAAAATTAAGTAAGTGACAATGTGATACTTTTTACAAAAATTTCAAAAAGTGATAAACGTTCAAAAAATGACAAAACACTAATCAAAACCTTAAAATCAGTTTAATATGTCACTTTTTTCACTTACTATCACTTTGTTTGGGATAGGAAAGTGATAGAATGTCACCTTTTCATATCCACATTACAGCAAACACATTGGATGCATCAATTGAATTGAATCAAATAATTATAAATTGAATGTAAGACTAAAACAAGGCTTGAATTCGTATATTTAAATTTTCAAAAACATACACTTATATATTTGGTGAATTGCTCTAATAAGATACTGCGACTTTTTCAGGAATCATTTTCACAAACACCTTGAATGTATCAACCGAATTCATGAACAGCATCCTCAACCTACGCACCACTGTTTCCACCAGCTCTACAATCTTAATTATAAACCCCACCACCTTCAAACATCGCAACCATAAAAACCTTTGAACAACAACAATCACAAAGAAAAATTCAATCGATAGTAAATAATTTTCTTGATTTGTTTTTGTACATTAGTAAAAAAAAAATGTATAATTGTTGTGTCTCAATTATTGATTTTTGCTCTTGATAGTTACAATCCAGAAAAAAAATTCACAGCAAAATAGCTTTAGTTCCTGTGAACAAAATATTATAATACAAATCTTGTTGGTTGAACCATCTTAAATTGACAAAATTGAGGAACTAATTGAACAAAAAAATAAAAAAAAAATCCGTAATTTTTGTTCAGATTTAGGGAAAGAAAACTTTGAAAAATAGGTAATCCAAGTCATTGTTCTTTCGACAAAATCTGTTAAATGATGGCTGCAATTATACCAACCTTATTTGTGGCCTCTCCATGAACCGGAGTCGTCAACGTAATATTCTCCATGCAAATATTGTGGTTATTGGAATTGGGAAGGATTTTGTCTTTAGAAATTGGGGATGGCAGATTTTTATTTTGGGGGTATTAATTACGTGCTAATTGATTTAATTAGTTTAAAAAGGCTATTATTCAATTTAAAAGTGTAGGAGGCCTAATTTACCCTTTGAGAAATACCCTAATCAATTTTCATATTTTTGAATGCGGCAAAGTCCTGATGGCTGCGGGAAAGGGCAAATTAGTAACTTCCTGAAACCGGTTCACGTAAAAATAATGTCCTAAACTCGGTACATTCAGCATTTTATTTACCCACAAAATTCTCTTCTCCTTAGGAAGAGAAATTGGAGTTTTGAATATTATTTTGATCTACGAAAGAGATAAATTTCAGATTTCTTGATTTGATTCAATTGATCAGGTTTGCTATTTCACGTTTATTTCTGGAATTCTGTCATCTATATATGCAATTAGGGTTTTCGATTTTGTTGTTTTGCAATCTGTCTATCGATTCATCCACCACCAATTGATGGGTCTTAGACAATCCGACGCTTCTGTTTCTGCGATGACTGGATCGGGTTCATCTGATTTTCCTTGTGGAAAATTCTGAAGTCTTAAAGTATCTGTGTGTCGACTTGATGATCTCTTTCTCGATATATGTAGAAAGATTTTAATCTATACATAGAGTATCATGGTTTTGAAGGATTTTGTTGCTGTAACGATTGATTGAACGGAGCAGCAAAAAAGTATTTATGTAGCCGTTTCAAAATTATTGCGAATAAGGCTGAATTTTGTTCTTATTGACTCGTTCTCTTTCTCTCTAGACTGTGCTCCTGCGCGTGCTTGCTTGCACAGTTTAATCTTTCCTATATCTGGCTAATGTATATGAATATATTTTTTGCAGCTGTGAGCTCGTGAAGTAAAGATGGTGAAACTGACTATGATTGCTCGTGTCACTGATGGACTTCCAGTGGCAGAGGGACTGGACGATAGTCGTGATGTGCCAGATGCTGACTTCTACAAGCAGCAAGTCAAAGCTTTGTTCAAAAACCTCTCAAGGGGTCAGAATGAGCCTTCAAGAATGTCGATTGAAACAGGCCCATATATCTTTCAGTATCCTGTCTTTCATTTTTAGTAAAGATTTTTATTTACTTCCTCTTGTTTACGTGTATGGAGTTGACAAACTAGACAGCTACAATATAATGACTTCAGAAAATTTTGCAGCTGAAATGAATCTAGATATCTGTTTTTATTATAACCTTTATTTTAAAATCTTTATTTGCTCAGTGGTCATTTCTAGTTTGCTTTTTTATTTGTCTATGTTGAGCCTTGAATGTGCTCTGTGATTCTGTACATTCCAGCACATCCATCATTGCTGTATTCTGCACATCAATTGGGCATCGTCTGATAATAAAATATTAAAGAGAGGTGTGCCTTTGGTGATTTTACATTACTAACTTTACCGTATATCTTAAACCCTTGCGAGTAAAAGCTAATTTTTGACTTATCATTAATGTTCTTTTTCCTAGTATGAAATACGATTTTGTTTTAGATTGATAACACGCCTTTTGAGAACCTTGGGACGATTTTTAATTAATTTTTGGAGAAAGTGTTTAGTTTTTTATACTCGGAATAGTTACTGCTAATTTTGTTTTCTATTTTCCATTTATTGAGGTTTTTATTTCCTCAACTTGGATGCCTAGTCATATTATTGAAGGGCGTGTTTGTTATTTGACAATGTGTGATCGTGCTTATCCCAAGAAACTTGCCTTTCAATATCTGGAAGACCTTAAGAATGAATTTGAGCGTGTCTATGGAAATCAGATTGAAACTGCTGCAAGACCTTATGCTTTTATTAAATTTGGTAAGATATTTCTTCACTTTCTGTTATCAGCCTTGAGAAGTATTTTCTATCTTTGCTTTCAGTTATTTGTCAACATAGGTACTTTTTGATATATTTTTCCTCTTTTCCCTTGATTTTGGTAGATACATTCATACAGAAAACAAAGAAATTGTACCAAGATACAAGAACCCAGCGGAATATTGCAAAGTTGAACGATGAACTTTATGAAGTCCATCAGATAATGACTCGCAATGTACAGGAAGTTCTTGGTGTTGGTGAAAAGTTGGACCGTAAGAGATTCCATCTTTAATGTTTTATGATTCTCAAAATCTATGATACATATTTCTTTTGTTATTTAATGGCATAAAGTAATTTTCCAACTTTTTACATTTGAAGCTTAACATCATGGGATATGATAGGTGTAAGGCAAAAACTATCAACGGAAGCATCGAACAAGAAAATAACAGACTTTATTACACAATAAGAAAACCGATTCAAATTTATATAGGGCTCAGAAACAAATTCATTGTACCATTTTGTACACAAGAACGGCCTCAAGTCATATCAAGAACCCTAATCAAACTACCACACGGCTACTCAATGACACGTAGGAAGAAAACTCACTGTCAACCGAATAAAACTCTCTCAAGAGACCACAAAGGCACTCAATCACCAAGATTGAAGATTAAAACCAGAAGTCTTAATCATACAGTAAGTATCACATAGAAGAGGAGAGATTCACAAAGAAGATGGAAGACAGAAAGATCTAGACCTAGCATAGAAAAATCGCGAGAGTAGAAAAATGAGAAAGTCCAGCAAAAAAACAAAAGGGTTCAGTTGGTATATAAAAGTCCAAGCCATCACCAATGATCCAATCCCGATCCGACGGTCAGAGCAACTCTAGTGGTAGTGGGTTGGGCCGGTTACTTGGGCCTGTTCTTGTGAGTTATCGGGCAATGGGTTTTCATCAAATTATTTTCCAGCAGTTGGACTTTGCCCATTTCATCATTGCCCCAAAATGTTGGAACTCAAATGACATCAAATTCTAACAAATCTCCCTATCGATGCCAATGTTATAAGCAACCAAACGAATTAGTACTTATCATCACTAACACCAAAGAAGGTTAGTACCTGCAAGAACACAAAGTTAACTGGTGTCAATACTTAAAATTTGCAAATATGATTTAAACTTGGAATGAGGTAATATCTTTGTTCCCATATCTGCGGGATTGAATTGTGTAGGGATTTTCTCAAGAAAAATAGATTCGTTATGAACTATATCTCTAATGAAATGCAACCTAACATCTATATGTTTAGTCCTATCATGAAAAACAGGATTTTTTCACAAATGTATAGCACTTTGGCTATCACAATACACCACAACAGGTTCATGCAATTCATTTAGTTCACATAACAAGCCTTTAAGCCACAAAGACTATTTTATAGCTTCAGTAACAGCTACATATTAAGTTTCAGTAGTAGATAAGACAACAATAGACTGCAATTGAGACTTCCAACTAATGCAAGTACCACACAAAGTAAACACATATGCAGTTGTAGATTTCCTATTGTCCTTATTACTAGCATAATCAGAATCCACGTACCCTTTAAACACAACATCCTCTTTGCAAGATTTAAAATGCAATGCTAAGTCAACAGAACCTTTCAAATATCTTATAAGCTATTTTAAAGCAGTCCAATGACCAGGACCAGAGTTTGCCATAAATCTACTCAAAATGCTAATAGCATGCGCAACATCAGGTCGAGTACACACCATAGTATACATTACAGATCCAACATCATTAGCATAAGGCACATTTTGCATGTATTTAATATCAGATTCATCTTGTGGACATTGTTCTTTACTCAACTTAAAATGACAAGCTAGAGGCAAAGTAACATGCTTAGAATCATGCATAGCAAATTTAGATAACACATTTTTTACATAGTCAGATTGAGTTAAAAGGAGAGATTGTTGTGATATATTCCTTTTAATATCCATACCTAAAATTCTTGTAACATGTCCTAAATCTTTCATTTCAAAGTCAGCACTTAAATCATTCTTAATGTCATTTATATCACTCGTTTATGTCCAATCAATAGCATATCATCAACATATGAAAGTAAGTAAACAATCACATCATTCTTATCATTTCTTTTAAAATAAAGACAATGATTAAAGGCACTTCGCACAAAGCCAATAGAAGACACATAATTGTCAAATCTAATATACGATTGCCTATGTGATTGTTTCAAACCATACAAAGATCAATTAAGCAAACAAACTTGATTAGGCTTTTTAGAATCAATAAAACCATGAGGTTGTTTCATATAAATCATTTCATCCAAGTCACCCTGCAAGAAAGCAGTTTTAACATCCATTTGTTCAAGCTCTAAATCATATTGAGCAACTAAAGCAAGCATGACTCTTGTAGTAGTATATTTCACAACAGGAGAAACTTTTTCATTATAATCAATACCATGTTTTTGTGTAAACCCCTTTGCAACAAGTCTAGTCTTAAACCTAAGAGGCTCTTTAGAAGAACTACCCTCATTAATACTATAAACCCACTTATAGTCTACCAAAGACTTATCCTTGGGTTTAGGAACCAAAGTCCAAATATTATTCTTTACAAAGGACTTATCTCTTCTTCCATAGCACCAGTCACTCATTTGATTGTCGACAACTCACAGCCTCCTCATAAGTTTTAGGCTCCTTAAACGCTAAGTCTTGATAAGACAAAACAGCAAAGGATTGATAATCACCCATCCTCACGGGTTCCCTAATCTCCCTTCTAGGCTCTAGCTCTATCACGAGTAAGTTGATAATCACTCAAAGGATTAACCACATCACCTACTAAGTTATGTTCACCACCTTCAACAGGTTCATGAGAACCAATGACACCATCATTATCCCCCTCAACCTCATTCTCAACTTGTTCCTCCTCAACAAGTCCAGGAAAATGATTCAATCTAACTTGCATCCGAGTCTCCTCATCATCAACCCTCTCAGGCACATCACTAGAGACCTTCTTACTCAAACATGGCATATCAACTTCATTAAAAGTCACATTTCTACGGTTATCATCTTAAAACATTTCTCATCTCTTACCCAAAGCCTGTATCCTTTCACTCCCTCAGGATACCCCATGATTTGAGATCTAGGCTCCAACTTGCTTATGCTTTGGTGAGAATAAGCAGCACACCCAAAAGTCCTTAAGGTAGTATAATCAGATAATCTCCCTGACCATACCTTTTCAGGCGCCTTACCATCCAAGACACTAGAAGGAGTTCTATTCACAATATAAACCGTTGTCATAATAGCCTCATCCCAAAGGACTTCAGGGACTCTTGAATCCAATATAGTCCTATTCATTCTTTCAGCAACTCCATTTTGTTGAGGAGTATAAGGAACAGTTTTATGCTTGAGGATCCCGTCATCACTACACAACTGATCAAATTTTGAATTATAAAATTTCAAACTATTGTCCGTTCTTAAAACCTTTATCTTTTGGGTAGTGCTAGTGGTACGTTGGGGTGTCCATAAGGGTGACACTCCATCCAATAGGGGGTGCTGGGTGTCCATTATGGACACCCCAATGTACAAGGAGAATAATCCTTATCTTTTTATCCATTTGATTTTCAATTAAATTTTTTCAATTTTTAAACTTTTCAAAAGTGTCTAATTTTTGTTTCAAAAGATAAATCCAAACTTTTCTTGAAAAATCATCAATAAGTGATAAAAAATATTTGTTACCACCTTGAGTGGTAGTAGATGATGGACCCCACAAGTCAGAATGAATATACCCAAGGATAGATGCAGTCTTATGCTGACCAATATTAAAATAAACTCTATGTTGTTTTCCTAAAGTGCAATACTCACAGAATAGAACCTTAGAAATCACATCCTTACCAAATGCTCATCTCTTATTCAAAATATGCAAGCCTTTTTCACTCACATGGGCTAACCTATTATGCCACTTCAGAGTAGCATCAATCTCAACACTGGAGGATTCAACAATGTGACTTTGAACTACATTGCCTCTAGTAACATATATACCATTTCTCTTAGTACCTTTAAAGATAACCAAGGAACCTTTAATTATTTTCAAAAAACCATCACCAATCCGGCCTTGAAGGCCAATGTCATCTAGATTATCCATTTAAATCAAATTTCTATTCAAATCAGGGATATGCCTTACTCTTTTCAAGGTAAAGGTATATCAATTGTCAAACTTCAAAATCACACTGTCAATTCCTTTAATGCTACAGGCTGCATTGTTACCATAACCACCTCTCCTCCGTCAAGATCTTTAAAGTTCTCTAACTAAGGTCTTCTAGAGGTCATATGAAATGTACATCCCGAATCTAGAATCCATTCACTATCCTGATCACTGTTATCCACATAGTTAACAGTATTCAAATCAGAAGTAGGTTATGTCACCACATACACATCAACAATGGTCTCATCTAGGGGTTCAACAACATTCCCCTCGTCCACTCCCGTCTCTCTCTGTTCATTTTTCTTCTTGTAACAGTCCTTTATATAATGTCCCGTCTTTCCATTTCCACTTCTAAATTTAGATCTAGATCTCCCCTTCCCCTTCTTCTTGAAATTGTTATAATTGTTACCTTGATGATTTTGACCATTAACTTGCCTAGTCATAGGTCTACCTCACATACAAACTCTCAAAATCCTTCCCAGTTCCATCAACTTTAAGCTCTAATTCTTTACTTTTCAAAGAATTGATCACTATGTCAGGTGTTAAGGTATTTCTGCCATACTTTTTAGCAAACTTAACATCCTTATAGACATCAGATATATTATTCAAAAGGATAACAGTTTTGTACTCATCAGAGACTTTATCCCCAGCATTAGTGATATCTTGAACTAACTTGTCAATATCAAGATTATCATCTAAGTCCTTTGACATATCAATCTTAAAGCTAAAGAACATTTCTAAAAGGAAGAGCTTATTATGCGGACTCTTAGACATATACTGTTCTTCTAATTTATCCCACAACTCCTTAGCACTATCTTGCTTTGCTATCTTTCTCAACACAATGAAGGATAATGGAAGTATATACAAGTTCATCGGATTCATTCTTTTGATCATCAGTCATAGTAGCAAGATATTCACCGGTTATAGCCTTAGCTACTTTCTGTTGAACTAAGACCCCTCTCATTTTTTGTTGTCAAATGGGAAAATCTCTTTTTCCATTAAAAACTCCAAGTTCAAATGTTGCCATTGTCATTTGAAGTTTTTAATTAACAAAAAAAAAAAATTTGAGGTCACAATTCAACAGAAAGAAAACAGAAAATTGATATCTCATTCAACAATTTTAAGTTACACAATCTCAGTGCAAAACAGAATTAGGAATGACAATATTAAAGCTGAAAATAGACTACTAACTCAGTGAATAGTATATAACAGTGATAATAGGGAGATTATTAAGCAGAGAGATTAATTAGACCTCTAATCACAAAGAATAAGCTACTGTAGATATAGTAGTCTAACAATCAATAATCTAAACAATTTCAGGTGTTAGAATTCACAAGGATTCCGTGAGGTTCAAGACCTCAGGTCAAGGCTCAATTCTAACACCAAGAACAAATTATAATAGGGGAAACAAGGGAAACTATCAGTAAACAAGATCTAATAACAATGGAAATAGAAAATAGGGATTAAAATTATATCACCAGACACGGTTCATAGAGAACCAGTCACAGGCAATTTCGAGAAATCAGCCTTCAGTCGGCTCGAAGCCAAGCTCCAAACTCCAATTCACCAAGAATTAAATTCCCTCGCAAGAAACACAAACAAGGAAGGAAATTAGTAGCCAAAACGAAAGGGGAAAAAAATTAGGGTTTCTGTAATTGAATCAAAATTTGAGAAATCAATTGGAAATCAATTACCCAATGTCAAAATCAGCAATCGAAGCCTCAAGAACGCCTTACACACTCTCTGATACCACTTGCAAAAACTATCAACGGAAGCATCGAACAAGAAAATAACAGAGACTTTATTGCACAATAAGAAAACCGATTCAAATTTATATAGGGCTCAGAAACAAATTCATTGTACCCTTTTGTACACAAGAACGGCCTCAAGTCATACCAAGAACCCTAATCAAACTACCACACGGCTACTCAATGATACGAAGGAAGAAAACTCACTGTCAACCGAATAAAACTCTCTCAAGAGACCACAAAGGCACTCAATCATCAAGACTGAAGATTAAAACCAGAAGTCTTAATCATACACTAAGTATTACATAGAAGAGGAGAGATTCACGAAGAAGATGGAAGACAGAAAGATCTAGACTCAGCACAGAGAAATCGCGAGAGTAGAAAAATGAGAAAGTCTAGCCACAAAAAAAAAAGGGTTCAGCTGGCACCAATGATCCAATCCCAATCTGACGGTCAGAGCAACTCTAGAGGTAGTGGGTTGGGCCGGTTACTTGGGCCTGTTCTTGTGAGTTATCGGGCAATGGGTTTTCATCAAATTATTTTCCAGCAGTGGGGCTTTGCTCATTTCATCATTGCCCCAAAATGTTAGAACACAAATGACATAAATGACATCAAATTCTAACAATAAGCGTGCATGTTCTTGAGGGTTTTCTATTCTCCTGTTTTCAATTGCTTATTGCTTCTTTATCTTACCTCAACTTTATAAAAATTCATTTTCTTGCTTGTTTGCTTTGGGGAATGAACTTTTTGTGAATCTTGTTTATGTTATTCCCTTATTTCCTGCATGTTTGATATTTATATTCTTTAATTGTGAACTTCTGCAGAGGTCAGTCAGATGTCAAGTCGCTTGACATCTGAATCCCGCATATATGCTGAAAAGGCAAAAGATTTGAACCGCCAGGTTAGCTTTATTACATTTTATTCAGGACATGTTTTTTATGTTCCTTTACGAACCTATTTCAATGCTTGAGTTTTCTCGTAACTATGGACAGGGCTATTCAGTTTAAGGCTTAAAATCAGTTTTTTGGCACTTAGTTCTGTTTCTTTTATATAAACAGCAAATCCTGAGTTCCATGATTACAATTGCCTGCATCCATAAGCATTGTTTGGGAAACCTAACATTTTTTTTCTCTCTCTCAAGGTGAAGCGTATAATAAGCAACTATTACATTTTTGTGGGAATTGAATTCAAGACCTTTAGTCTTCGGTCTTGCTACTTGAGCTAGATCTTATCAGCTGAAAATAAACATTAAACATTAAGTTGTTGAATTTTTGTTTGTGATCTTTTACATTTTTCTTTGTTTCATTTTGTTATCACCTTTTGAAAATATCACCAGTTACCTATTCACTGCATGTACCCTACATTACTATTCATTCTTTAATCATTATCTGCAGGCTCTGATTAAGAAATGGGCCCCTGTTGCTGTTGTTCTAGGAGTTGTTTTCCTCCTCTTCTGGGTCAGAAAGAAGTTCTGGTAATACTGCCATTGATCTGCAGTTGATAGTCACTGTTTCAGTATCTTAAATATGCATTTCATCTTTTGAGGTGTGTAGCAATTTTTTGTTACAAAACTACCTTCCTAAGGCTGGGAGAAATCGAATCATGACGAGAAAAGAAATATATATTATTTAGAGATAAACTGATAGAACACCTGTTTTTGGCCGAAACAGATTTCAGTAATACATACATTTGTTATTATTCTGAATCCTTATTTTCTGATATTGTATTTTAGACTGCACTAAGATGGGACAAGGTGAATGATTTTAGAAATCAGCTCACAAATCTTTCAATGGAAAGGATGTGCACCTCGTTTGGACATTTGTGTTTGCATAAGCTAGTCATCTTGTATGCCAAGATATTAATGTTGAGATTTTGAGGTAGCACAATTTTAGATTAATCTATTTCCTTGATTTGCTTTATTTTAGATCTTGTGTAGCATAGTATCTCCCCAGTCCCCTGTTACATTGTGCACCACCTCCCCACTCTGATCTAGACCATCCCTACTGTGTAGAAGACGTAAGCTAAATCAAGTCTGTTTTGACTACAATATTGGAGGCTGATTTTGATCAAGTTGGAGTTTATATAGACCTAGTTAGAAACCATTTTGAATATCAAATAAGGGTGTATGATAAGAATATTTAATACAGTTAGGCCCAAATTTGTGTGAGATTTAACTTTTTATTTTATTTTTCTTATTTTTTATTTTTGTGAAATTCTCAATTGAAAGTTTACAAGAACAATCTTTACAATTAACATTTATAAATCCCATTAAAGGAAGCAATGAATGAGCCTTGAGCGCCTGGCTATTGAGGGTCATCCTGTGCTTCACCATACAAGATTTCATCTGATGCTTGTGCATTATGGGCATGTTTGGTATATAGTATCTGGATAGTACCAGAAACAAAACAAGTAAGATTTAGGATATCAGTTTCTTTTTTTCACTAATGTCTGGTGCTGTCTAGTCTAACATATCAAAAGCTCCCTATACTGTTGGTGGTTTTGCTATGAACATTTTCCACAAGTCGGAGAGTAAGGAAATTTCTTCGATGGTAAATTACTGTAACAGTTGCTACAGCTTCCACAGCACCAGCAGCCCCGAGTAGGTGACCAATCATAGATATTGTTGAGTTCATTCGCAGCTGAAACAATCACGATTTGCTCTAGAAATGACAAGGCTACATTTAAATCGAATTAAGCCTTTAGATAGTCGCCTCAGTATGTTGTACAAAGCAAAGCTTCGTACTCTTTCAAGTCATCTAATGGTGTCGAGTAGATGTAGCAAGAGCATTTGTATAATTGACATGTTCTCATCCCTGCCTGGCCGAGGCTCTCGTTGCGTAAAACAATTCCTGAACCTGAGTTTTATGAGAAAGTATTAGCTATAAGTAAAAGTCCTGCAATCATGCATAGACAGATTGATGGCTTGTTTGACACGATTTTTGTTTCTTATAAAAGAGCTTCTGAAGTAACTCACCCTCGATCAGTTTCCTCTCTAAAAGCCCTTCTAAGATCTCAAAGCTCTTTCAAATAATTATTCGTACAAATTTCACAAAGGATAGAGATCTTGACACGATCATGTAGTCCCCAATACAAAAACCTTGACTGATACCCCAAGTAAAAGGCCAAGAGCTCGACTTGGTTGAGTATAAAAATCTTGGTCAATACATCCAGTAAAAGGCCAAGATCTCGACCCCAGTATAAAATCTTGATTGATGCACTGTGTAAAGGCGTAAAACTCAACCCCTATCTAGAGGTCAAGGCAATACCTTGGCTGATAAACCAAGAAGATGGTGAAAGTGGAATTGATCGAATAGTCAAAGACAAAACTACGAGGGTCAACTCTGATCAATCACGATGAGCCTGGACTTCGGTCAAGCATGGCAAGAATCGATGCTGTGACTTAGGGTGGGTATATGGGCCTCAATGCCGATCTTGCAAATAAGCATTGATCAAGAATTAGGCAACAATGACTCAACAACAGTAAAACATGAGTAACTGGATTGAAATCAAACACAAAAGATTTATACCCTGTTTGGTAAAAATTAAAATTCAGGTTTTAATTTATATCAAAGTTAACAACTAATTTCAATCACATTTTATCAACTTTATTAAGTCTACTAAAAATTTGATTTTAATTCCCACAAAACATGGACTTAATCTAAAAAAATTTTAATCGATCTTGTGGAAGTATATGTGAATTATTGTGTATTAAATTAAATATTATCAATTTTGGTTCAGCCCGTTTAAAGTGATCTAATAAGCTTTCGTTATTTTGAGTTTTGAAACATCTAATTAAAACGTGGGCCTTTATGTGTAGATACTAGACCCGTTCCTAATTTCATGATAGGTCGAATTAGGTTAACATGTCGTTAGTCTACATATGCGATTATGGTCTTCAGATCACACATGAATAATTATTCATTTTACTCTGAAAATCATCATCAGAGATAAATAAAGGAACAACGTATTGATCTGGAAGACTAAAAATCGCAGGATTCATTCATTGTATTAACCATGTCTGATTTATATCCGCTTCCGTTTTGGTTCATGAATTCTTGGTGATTCAACATGAAAGATCATTGTGACAATAACAGTTTTCCCAACAAGTGATATCAGAGCCTATTCATGTTGAATTATTGAGAATCAAAATTTTAATTTGGTTCTTGTATAATTTCATTGTTTTCAAATTTAACAATTCCAGATTTAGTTTTGTTAAATTTGAGAATTTTTCGATTAGTTTCCCATGATTTCAGTTTTATTATAAAAAAGATTCGGTACACGCGGCACTGCACCGAAGCAACACCGCCTACATCATTTGGCAATGCTCGCGCGCTACCGCGAGAGTTGCCTACACACTGTGCAGCGGTGAAAGCTTGCAGCGCTCGTTGGCAGCACCAAGCGCTGTTTCAATCTTTCGTCTGCGCCACCCCTAGGATTCTCCCTCTTCATTTTTTAGGGTTTTCACTTCTGGTGAATTTCTAGAGGCGAGGGCTGTGATGGAAATTAGATAATTTAAGGTCCTAGCTTGTAATTTCATATTAGGGTTAGGGTTGCAATTTTTAAAATGTATTTTTAATAATTCAACCCTTTAAGTTTAAAACTTTAATAATTCAATCCCTTAAAGTTAAAATTATCTAAATTGGACCTTTAAAGTCCTGGCTTAATAATTTAGTCATTGAAGTTTGAAATTAATTAATTTGGGTCATTAATATTCTTAATTTTGCAATTAAAACCCTCAAAGTTTATAATTTGTTCTAATTGGCCCATAGAGTATTGGATAATTAATTTTTGGATCCTAAAATTTTGGATAATTAATTTTTGATCCCTAAAGTTATGGATTATTAACCATAGCCCCTAAAGTTTCAAAATAAATTAAATATGCAAATTCAATGAATTTCTTTTTCAGTTTTTGGTACAAATGACTATTTTGAGAGGTATAATATTCGAAAGTGAGTTAATTGAAGCAACATGTTGCCAAACCAATATCTCTTATGAAAATTAATTAACTTCAAATATTAAAATGTGTTTGTGTTTGTGTGTGTTATTCATGCGAATATTTGTTCGGGCCAAATGAAGGTCAATATTTGACCGAATTACACATGCACATATGGTGATAAACATGTGGCGATTATTTAGTTTAATGTGTGATTAATAAATAGGTTCAAATAAAAGTTTATTGATTGACATGTTTCTTTATTGTCAGTGTTTGATCACTACGCAAAGAGTACCCTTACAAGTCAATATTTCTGTTTAAAGACTAAATATTGATGTTGTGATAGGTATTTGTAATGTGCCTTTTCATTATTTGAAATTATTATTTTCATATTAAGGATATTTATGTGAGCTATTCCGAATTAATTGTTCTCTAATTCAGTTTCAGGTTCTACTACTAATATCTTTGCTATCATCAACTCAATTACATTGCTTAATGATACAAACTTCAAGGCATGGCAAGAGAACATAATAATTGTTCTCAGAGTCATGGATTTGGACATTGCTTTATGGGTTGATCAACATGCTGCACTCACTAATAAGACTACCTCTGAGGACAAAAGAGAGATGGAAAGTGGGAACGATCGAACCACATAAGTTTGATGGTCATAAAGCGTGTTAATACAGAAGCGTTTTAGGGCACTATGTCTGATAAGGTGATTACAACTAAGAGTTTTCTTAAGAACCTTGAGAAGAGGTTTGCCATTAATGAAAAGGCTGAAACCAGTACATTTTTGGCAAACTTTATCTCAATAAGATACAAAGGGAAAGGAAACATACGGGAGTGGTGCACTTAGTTCTGATATCCCTTTCGGTACACTTCAATCAATTCAAGATGAGCCACAATTGTCAAAATGACTTGTGGTCCCTTAAAGAGCTCATATCACAGTATGTCCAAGAAGATTAAAGATTGAAGCATGACAAGATAGAAAATGTTCATTTGGTCGCCACATCTAAGGACAAAATGAAAAAGAAAATGAAAAAATGATAAGGAAGCTGCGGGTACAACTTTACAAAAGAAACAACATAATGAACAAACTGAGGATGGTTGTTTCTTCCATGGAGCTGCAAGTCATAAGAAGAACTGTACCAACTATCACGCATAGCATGCCAAGAAATGTATTCTTTTTCATTTGGTTTGTTCTGAGGTTAATTTAACTTTGGTGCCTAGACACTCATGGTGGATAGATTATGGTGCAACAACTCACATCAATGTCTTTACAGGGTTGCCTGGGTTGTCAAAAATCAAGTGATGGTTAAAGATACATCTATGTTGGCGACATCAAGACCGTGGAAGTAGAGACAATAGGAAAATTTAAATTATTGTTAAAGACTGAATTTTATTTGGATCTTAATGAAACATTTATTGTACCGTCTTTCAGACAAAATCTAATTTCCATTTCTACTTTGGATAAATCTGGTTTTTTTGTTCATTTGGGAATGAAAATTTTAGTTTGTTTCATGATTCAAAATTAGTTGGTTCCAATTTTTATATTGGGTTACCATAATCTTTATTTAATTGATATGATTACTTCTTTTAATGAATCTTTGCATGTAAGTAGTTAAAATGTAAAGCGAAAATTAATCGACGAGAATTCTACCTCATTGTGGCATAAGAGATTAAGTCACATCTCCAATAGAAGAATTGAGAGACTTGTGTCTAACGAAATTCTTGATCTCTTTGACTTTACAGATTATGACATGTGTGTTAACTTTATAAAGGAAAAACAAATCAATAAAATGAGATTTCAAGCCAACATGACTTTTGACGTCTTAGAACTTATGCATATGGACATTTGTAGACCATTTCTTACGGCTTCTTGGAATGGTCAACAATATTTTATGACGTTCATAGACGACTTTTCAAGATATAATTATACATATCTCATTCATGAAAAAATCTCAGTCGCGGATGTGTTCAAAAACTATAAAGCTGAAGTTGAAAACCAACTCGACAAAAGGATTAAATGGTGGTGAATACTATGGCAGATATGATGATTCAGATGAACAACGTCCAGGACCGTTTACTGAATTCCTAGAAGAATGCAGTATCATCCCACAGTACACTATGCCAGACTCACCCACTATGAATAGTGTTGCTGAAAGACGAAATAGAACTTTTAAAGACATGGTGAGGAGTATGATTACTGTAATAACCTGAAATTTCTTTACTTGTCATTAACCTAAGTATATGGACTAGATTGTTCGATAACCATAGTTTAAGGACCATTTTTATGGAGACTAAGGTTCATAGACAAATTACAGCATCATCTATTATTTAGGGATCAAGTTTATGTCCGTCCATAGTTGAGGGACAAATACCATTTTATGAAAACATTCCTTTTATTAATTATGGAAACCTTCCATTTATTATGTATGGAAACTTTCCTTTTATTAATTATGGAAACTTTCCATTTATTTAGTATGGAAACTTTCCTTTTATTTTAAATGTAGTTAACATAAATAATAATTACCGTAATTGAAGGAATAATTAAGGAAAGATTCCTTTTATAAGAATGGTAATCTATATATTTATACCTCCACACACACACGAACACTTTTACAGAAAAAACAACTCTCCTATGTGCAAATTCAATTTTCATATTCAAGATTCAAGGTAAGTGAAATATACGTATTTCATTGTCTAAAGTTATAGAAATCAATATTATGATCATGTTACGAAATCATGGAGTTTAGTAGCGCTACGAAATTAGAATCACGAAGTTCGATTCTTATAATTTCGTGTCTCATCAAGTATGTTCACGAATTCATGGATTTCTATTATTATTTTTATGCTCGTTATTTCACTTATTGAGATTATATCTCACAGGAAATATGTAACTATTTTATAGGTAATAAGTAATCAATGATGAATGATTCGAGGCGAACGAAGATTAGACGGGCAACGACGGTGGTTAACGATTCAGATCGTGTTATGAAAATTAGGGATGCTCCTAAAATTTTATGATATTTTTTTTTTGAAGGGACCTGAATTCGAAACATTCCTTATGGATTCCCTTGATTTTCAATAAAGCTTTTTCATGTTTTCAATAAAATGTGTTGTTTTTAGTTCAAGTTTTGGTACGTTACAATTACTACCTTTCTAGAATCACTCTGGGGTGAAGCATTAAAGACCACAGCGTATATACTCAACATAGTTCCAAATAAGGCCACTGATAAAACCCCTTATGAGCTTTAGACATGCAAGATGCCTAGTTTGAAGCACGTACACATTTGAGGATGTCCAGCTGAGGTAAGACCTTATAGGCCAAATGCAAAGAAACTGGACGCAATGACTATCAGTTGCTATTTTATTGGATGTTCTGAAAGGTGCAGGTGTTACAAGTTTTATGATGCCACAACTAAGGTAATTTTAGAGACAAAATGCCCGATTCTTTGAGGATGTTGAGTTTGCGAGGAAGAAACGGTTACAGATTTTGTCTTTGAGGAGGAATACTTTGAAATTCCTCTAATTATCATTGACAATGATCAAGATCGGGCTCCTATCACTAACATTGTTCAAGAAGAAAATCCGAATCAAGACAATGTTGTTGTCTCTCCTTCTAAAAGTCAACAACTTGTTCTAGAAGAACAAACTTTACAACGTCAAAAATCAATACCATTAAGAAGATCCATTAGAAAGAGGAGACGTGCGGTTTCGGATGATTACATCGTATTTCTCCGAGAACATGTAATTGATATTGGAGTGATGGAAGATGATTCGATCAACTTCTGTCAAGCCATGGAAAGTTCTGACTCTCAAAAGTGACTCAATGCCATGAATGAAGAGATAAAGTCCATAAAGGATAACGACGTGTAGGACCTCTTACTGTTGCCTGAATGTGCGAAACCCATTGGTTGCAAATGGATATTTAAGATCAGGATGGATTCCAAAGGTGATGTAGAGAGGTATAAGGCTCGTCTTCTTGCAAATGACTTTACACAGAGAGAAAACATCAATTATAAAGAGATTTTCTCTCCGATTTCTTCGAAATATTCTTTCAGGATTATAATGGCATCGGTAGCACATTTCGATCTTGAGTTACATCATATGGATATGAAGACAACATTTTTTAATAGTGACATTGATGAAACAATTTATATTGTGCAACTTGAAAACTTTGTGTTAGATGATGCAAAGCAAATGGTTTGTAAATTGAAGAAATTCATCTATGGACTTAAGTAGGCCTCTCATCAATGATATTACAAATTTCATCAAGTGATCATATCATATGGTTTTAAGATCAATTTGGTTGATGACTGTATATTCCATAAGTTCAGTGCGAATAAGTATATTTTTCTGGTTTTATATATCGATGACATATTATTTGCCAACAATGATATAGACTTATTGCACGAAACTAAGAGATTTCTAGCAAGGAATTTTGAGATGAAAGATCTTGGTGACACCTCTTTTATATTCAGAGTTCAGGTACATCGAGATCGTTCTCGAGATATTTTTGGATTATCATAAAAGAGCTATAGCGAATAGGTACTTAAAAGATTGGGCATGTAAGATTGTAAACCAGGTGATACCTCTGTGGTTAAAAGGAGACAAGTTCAGTTTAAATCAATGTCCCAAAAATGACTTGAAAATTAAATAAATGCAGAAGATTCCTTATTCTTCGGCTATAGGGAGTCTCATGTATACTCAAGTTTGTACGCGTTTGGATATAGTGTACATTGTTGGGATAATAGGGAAATATTTAAGTAACATAGGAATTGATAATTGGAAAGCGGCCAAACAAGTCATGCGGTATTTATAGATAACAAAAGACTATATGCTCACATACAGGAGATCATATCAGATCAGATGGAGATCATTAGTTATTCTGATTCTGATTTCGTAGGATGTCAAAATAGCATGAGATCCATTTTTTGCTATATCTACTGGCTTGTTGGAGGTGCTATTTCCTGAAAGAGTGCTAAGCAAACACTCATAACTACTTCGACCATGACATCAGAGTTTATAACGTGTTATGAGATATCAAACCATGGAATATGGCTGCGAAATTTTGTCACCGAGCTGGGCATTATGGACAGTGTAGAAAGACCACTTAAGTTATTCTTTGACAATAAATAAACAGTGTTGTATTCCAATAACAACAGGAACTCGAAGAAGTTAAAACATATAGAGATCAAGTTCCTGGTTATTAAAGAAAGAATTCAGAGTGGACGTGTATCAATAGAGCATATCGAGACAAACTCCATGGTTTCGGATCCGCCTACTAAGGGATTGATATCCAAGGTCTTTCATGAGCACATTGCTCATATGGGTATAATGTCGCCTGAAGATATCTAGTTTCAGTAGGAGTTTGTATTTATGTGTTTATCATATTAGACACATGTATTGTCATTTTAAATATGTTTTATGGTTAAAGTTATTTGGGTTATAAAATCTTTGATTTATTATCTCTGAACTTGTTTGAAAATGATATCAATAAGGTATTAAGGTGGACCAATTGAAAATAGGCATGTTAAGATCATATCATATGTAATTTCCTTGCTACACATCTATGTTTGATCCATGTCATTTAGTTATGTCGATGTACATGACCATTGATAGGTTTAATTACGATATAAGTAGCGAAAATCGCTTTGATCCTATGTTGATATGATTGATGGACCAGGTTGTTTGAGGATGCATTCGATAATGATAGCAAAATTCAGAATACTCAAAAGGTTATGTCTGATATAGTCCAAGTGGAAGATTGTAATGATTTTTTAATCAATCATGTGGGCTTATATGTTAAATATTGTGTAATTAAATTAAAGGATATCGATTTTGGTTAAACCCGTTTAAAGTGATCTAATAAGGTTTCGGTATTTTAGGGATTTGAAACATCTAATTAAAGTTTGGGCCTTTATGGGTAGAGACCAGACCCGTTCCTAATTTCATGATGGACCGAATTAGGTTAATAGGCTATATATATATATAGACATGGTAAGCTTCCGCTTTGGTTCATGAATTCTTGGTAATCCAACATGAAAGCTCATTGTGAAGGTAATAGTTCTTCCAACACTTAATTCATAATAGATGACTAAATTCCAGGTTGACTCAAACAAACATTCTTTCCACAAAAGAATGGGGCCATTCCTCATTGTCTGTCAGCATAGTTTCAGACATGATTATAATTTGAGAAGTCTACGAGTGAATGCATGGTTAAATGGAGTGCTTGTACTCTCACGAACGATGATCATCCCTCTCAAGTTAATGTTGAATAAGACTTTAAACCAAAAAATCAACTTACCAACCTTACCAAAAATTGGACAGAGTAACAATAATGATAGATTGAAAAACACGAAATGGAAAGAATGTAAAAGCAACGCCAAAAGAAATGTATGCAAAGCTGACGCAAGAGTTGAACTTTTTGTCCTTTAAGTCGAATTTGCCCCAAAAGAAATGTATGCAAAGTCGACGTAAGAGGTGCGCACGGCTAATGCAATCAAATCCCAAGATACAACGATAATCTTCTTGTGTTAGTAGCACTTCAAAACACACGAACAATGAACCGAAGATTGATTTTTGTACTCCTTATGAAAAAGGGAAAACCAGTTTTTTATATAGAATTTTGCCTAGAAAAAATATGAATTTAATGTTATATTATAATTGCATATTATCAGGATGAACAAATGGGCATCCTAAGGGTCTAATTTATAGAGGAGGAAATGTTGTGACTGAAGTGCCGCGTCCTAAATTCAGCAACATTTAACAAGGGTAGCAACTTTTTCTGTCGCTAGCCTGTCTCCTTTGCATTGCTCGAGCATCAGAAATAGAGACTCTGTCGCTCGAGCGCTAGGCGGTGACGGAGTTGAACAAATTTTCGGCCAATTTCCTCTTCTTCTTTTTTCAAACTTTAGACTGTAATTTCTCATTTACCCGAAATTGGTTTGTGAATTTCAAATATATCACGATGATCTACTCGACGAGTAGAACAATTTAGTCTATTTATTTTCATAATTTAACTATCGGATCTATTTCGAATATTTGATCGAGTTGACACAAAAGTCACTTTTTCATGATTTAATACTTAACAAATTCCAACATTTAATTAGCCTAATTCTTAGGTCCTGATTGATCTCATCTTTATAAGAAGATGTAACCCCTTAAACTCACCAGTCAATCAATGTGAACATGACTCGACCGATCGAAGGAAAAAGGTTTATTGTAAAATTATTGTGCTTGCCACGATAGCTTGCCGTCAACAATATCTACTTGAACATCCATAAATATGGGCCATTTCCTCCACGGGAGGAGGATAACATTACCTAAGGGTCTCTCTCTCTCTCTCACATACACACACACACTGTACATACTAATGCATATTATTTATATATTATTTCAACTTTATAGCATATTTTTATTTTTTGTTAAATTAATGAAACATGTATTCATGCAATGGAGAATGAAAAGGGTTCGTAAAAGTTGTCCCACAAAATTTAGGGCATGTTCTCTTTATCATTTTCAAGTCGTTTTTTATTTTCGATTTTTCAAAACAATGAAAATGTGTTCTCTTTCCTATTTTCGAAAATACGTTTTTAAAAACAAGTACAAAGAAAACTCAAAACGAGTTAGAAATTTGTCGTCTTGTGTGTTTTCAGTTATAATTAAACCAAAATTTTCAAAATACATTTGAGATATTTTCGAAACAATTCACGTAATTAAACAGTTTAAAAAAATCACTTTTTTTTTTTTTTGAAAATAAGGGAATGTCAAAGTTGACGTAAAGTCGTAAAGGGGATGATATAGATTTAGCATTATTGAAAAAATAATTGATATGAGCAAAGATTAAGGGGTTTTTCTCTTTGTATTTCAGTTGTGCGTTTTGACTTTTGAATTCATTTTGAGTTTCGTGTTTTGAGTTTTCATTTTGAAATTTTTGAAGATGTGTTCTTTTTGGCAATTTGAAAAATTGTTTTGTGTACCCAAAACGCATTTTAAAATTTTTGGCTTGATTATAACTGAAAACACCTAAAACGACAAGGTTTTTTTTGTAAATTTTTAATTTGTTTTCAAAAATATATTTTTGAAAAAAGAAAAAAGAACGCGTTTTTACTATTTTGAAAAATCGAAAATAGAAAACAGCTTAAAAATAATAACGAGAACTGCTGTAAGGTGCTCAAAATAGAAAATCCCCTTTCACAGTAACCAATAGGGGTGTCCGTGGGTCGGTTCGGTTCGATTCGGTTCGGTTCTGCTCGGTTCCAGAATTTTCGGGTATTTAATAAATGGACCCGTCGGGTCCAAATATAATTATGGAACCGTTCGGGTTCGGTTCCGTTCGGTTCGGTTCGGGTCGGTTCGGTTCCGTTCGGTTCCCTACCATAATTAAATTTTTTAGCACATTTACAGCAACACTACATAAATATAACTAATGACATTTCATTTGTAACTTTTACAAATTAACATAACCAAATTCAAAAATATAAAAATAACTATCTGTCGAATAACATCAATTCAATGCATACAAGTACCAAAAAGTAGATATCAATACTTACCAACTATTTGATTTAATCATCAACTGCTACTGCTTGACTTGCCATGGCAAAAAACTCTACAAGAATTGAAAAAGTACAATTAACAAACAAATAAACTAAAAAATATTCAACTAATAAGATTTGATAAAAAAATATATATAATATATATCTATTACATGTCTCAATGCCCTCATAAAACTTTGTTTCTTCAATGCAAATTTCATCTTGGGAAACTTTCAAGAGTCTAGAATATTTTCTTAGTCAGTTTTGTGTATAAATTAAGGCTTCAACTGTTTTAGGAGTTAAAGAACTCCTAAATGGATCAAGAATGCATCCTCCAGTACTAAATGCTGACTCAGAAGCAACTGTAGATACAGGAATGGCAGGAACATCCCTTGCAACCTCAGATAAAAATTCAAATCTTGATTTATTAATCTTCCACCAATGTAAAATGTTAGAAAAAATAAAATAATGTAATTAATTCAATAAAAAAATAAAAAAAATTATTTAGTTTCGGGTCTCATTCGGTTCTCGGTTCTTGGTCGAGACCCAAGACCCGACCCAAACCTTTCGGTTCTCGATTCGGGTACCCGTTCGGGTCTTTAACTTACGAAGAACCGCTCGGTTCGGTTCGGTTCGGTTCGGGTTCGGTTCGGTCCGGTTCGGTTCGGATATTTTGGACACCCCTAATAACCAATTCAAATTAACACGATCCATTTCAAAAAAAAAAAAGTGCCACACTCCATTTACAACGGTCCCATTTCCCCCATTTCATTCTAAAAGACGGAGATTTCTCTTTACTGTTGGAAAATGAATTCAGAACAAATGGAAATTTCTGGGCGAGAACTCTACTGCGAATCGGATACAGATTCATACGATTCCGATGATTCACAAGCTGACCCAAATTTTGATATCCTTGAGGAGACTCGATCCAGTTTCTCGAACCTCAGGATCAAGAAAAAAACCAAATGCAGGTACCTGTTTTTGTTGCTAATATTTAATAAACTCATACGAAGATGCCAAATATGGTTTTAATTAGTGCGGTGATTGTTTTTTGATGCTATATTGTGTGGGCTTGTCTTGTTTTTTATAGTTCTGAAAAGGAAATGGAGGAGAACGTTGAGGAAGATGCAGGTGTTATTGAGATGGTTCTGCCTGAGTTCGATGAGAAGGATCAGAAAAGTTACGAAACTGTTCGAAAATTCATTGAAGGTTTCAACTAAAATTTCTGTTCTATTTATTCTTTGTTAGATTTGAACTTTATCCATGTGCATATGCAAGTATAGAATAATGCAGTCAAATTGTTCGAAGATATGCTTCTGTTGCGTCATTTGTGAGCGTGAAAATGAATTGTCTAAAATGTGGTGTGTGTTTTGCAAATGGGAGCAGGTGGCATGATTATGAAGTTAAAAGTCGATCAGTGCAAAATTTATCTGAGGAAGCATGGACTGAGATTGACAGGCAATAAAGATACCCTTATACAACGGATTAAGGAGCATCTCGAGTAATTTTTCCTCTCTTTTATTTGAGCCTCTAATTTATTGATTTTGTATTTATTTACCTCCTTGCAATAATAAATGCTTGTGTACTTTTCAGTATTGTTGATAATGGTGGGGAGAAAAAGTATCCGGCTTCTAGTTTCGTGCTTAATTGCAGAGGTATAAATTGTTAGCATTTGTGCTTGGGAAACTGCCCTATCATTTGTTTGCCTTGCTACTTTAGTCTGCCATCAACACTCAGCATTTAAGAACTGAGTGCTGATTGCAGGTCACTCGGTGCATATTTGTTATGCAATGATGGATAGTACTACACACCATAACGAACACGATTAGCTTCTTTTTCTACTATATAATTCCTCCTTCAAACATGCCATATTATGGTTTAGATCCTTATATTCCTACACTATTTCCTTTCTGTTTCTAATTTTGGAAGATTGAATCATGCAGGTGATGCATGCACAGGAGATGTAGTTATGTTTGAACAGAATGTGTATGAAATGTAAGTTTGTATCTTGAATGAGATTCCAATTAACTTTCAAACTATGCACCCCTGAAGGTTAGATTTCTCTTTTTGTCATGGAGAGATAGCCTCTGCCTTTTGGTGAAAGTCGAAGCGGAGGACCCTTTTTTCTAACGGAGTTTCTAAGAAGCCCAGCCAGAACTTCTTTGTTCTTACATGATGTTTTCAAGATTTTACCTCTTTATAGAATAAAATAATGGATATTCTGGATTTATTTTTTGATAATCGATACCGGATCATCTCCTTTTTTTCTTCTTCTTAAAGTACCGTGCATCTCTCGTCCTGTGTCAGAATTTTTGGCAAGCAGTATCTATTATTTTTATTGTTCATTTATTTTCCTAAAACTGAATTTGAAAAATAAGAAGGACCTTCCACACTGTATGAAAGCTTTACCTGTTGCAGCTATGTCAAACCTTGTGGTCTTTTGATTGATCAGGTTCAGCATTGCATCTAGGAGTGCAAATGGTCCTCCGTGCGGTACACGGGTTGTTGCAGGACGGATTGTGAAGGAGAGCTATGGGGCTGCTAAGCAGCAACATACATTTACGGTCAGTTAAACTTGATCAGCTTAGGCCAAGTAGAAACTTGGATTAGGTATTTGACATCAGATATGACCTATCGTGCCATATAGAGCTACAATAAAATTGGTTGCTGGATAGTGCCAATTTCTTCCACATTTACTTTATAATGCATATCAGTCAGATATCAATATTCACTTAGCTTGTAGAATAATTTAATGGCACTTTTAGTCCCAAGCAACGTGATTAGTACATTTTAAACAGTATATAGAAGTTGTCCATATTCATTTCTATTAGATTGCTAAAATATAGAAATAGTTTGTGATCAAAATATGGGGCTTAAATAATTTTAGACTTTGTTGTAGCATTTAATCTGTTCATATTTTGGCCCTTGTGTAGAATAAATCTTTTCTCATCTAATATGAGCAGATTGAAGTGTTGTGGAGCAAAGGGGAGAAACCTCTGCCTCCACTTCATCCCCTCCTGATCAAAGGCAGGAACCTCTACAGGTTAAAAACAATGAGACGGGTAAGCAAACCAATGTTTAAGTGTGTATATGTAATATATTTTAGTTTAATTCAAAGATGCATTAGCTTTACACTCCTCACATTTTATTTTTCTTTTTTCCTCAAAATTCCTGTGAAATTGAAGAGATGGGAAGATGAAGGGGAAAGACAGAAAATTATATCAGAAAAGCATGCTAGAGGATCCGTGGCACGCTCAGATCGGGAAGCACGTATAAAAGAGAAGGAAATTCCAAAGTTGTACAAATCAAATAGGTATCAAAATGGTTTATTGTGAATACACTGTGGAACAGTACTAAATTTCTGATTGTCTATAATTATTTATTGTGGTACTGAAGTTTATGAAAAACGTAACGAAGGGACTCTTTCAAATTCGATAAATGTTGGTAGGTTGTACTATGATTCGGAGTATCCTTTCCTATTTGATTTCCTATGAATTCCATATTTGAATTTGTGATCAATGTTCTAATGCTCAATATCTATATCAGGGTAGCAAGAATGGAAAACCAGAACAAACACGGGAAGTCATCTGATTCTATACCAATGAACCCAGAGAAACAGGGAAACCGACCTCAAAAGCAGCAGGAGAAAAAGAATGCTGCACAGGAAGAGCAATATTATCAACAGGAGTATTACCATCCCAAAACTTGTGGAGTGAGCATTCTGCAGCAGAAAGAAAGTTTGCTTGGAAAGCCCAACAATCCTTCAAATGCATGTGTGTTGCCAGAAAGGCTCCATCAGAGGCAACCTTTCACTGTCATGAATTGTAGTTTCCCGAGGAATCCAAACAGGAATTTACAGTACAATAACTTCAACACTTCAAGGAGTCCAATTCGAGTGCGAACCCAAAACTACATTCGAAACTCCAATTATCAGCAGATTCCAATACTAAACCACACTTTCGAAGAAAATCAAAATAATAATTACACTAGGAGTTCATTACGGGGACCTGGTCCTATGAGCAATTCAGTACAAATTCATGCTTTTCGCACTCGGGAGAACTTCAATGCAACTAGGAATCCGGTCCAAAGGCAAGGCCCTGAAAGAAAGCAGGCGTGCAGATTTTTTGCTCGAGGAATCTGTCATTATGGAGATAGGTGCAAGTATTTACATGATCATGTAGGAAAGTAGAAATTAATGGAAGAATTGTGAAGGGTGCATCACTGAAGTTTTGGATTTTTCCGGTTGGAAATTTGTTTTTTCCAACTCCATTGCCAAACATTGGAAGAAGTTAATGGATGTCATTGTCAATTTATGATCAGTTGGTTTGAGAATCTGTATTCTCTTAACTTTTATGTAAGGGTTTATGCTGCTGAGCTGGGTCTTTCACCATTTCTTAAAAGTCGTGGCCTTTGCTTGGTCAACATTCGGGAAATAATCAAATTTAAAGCTCCAATACCCTGTCAATCACCTTTATCTTCTCATATGATGATTTAGTATGCAACTCATCAATGTCGCTTGTATGTCACTTAGCTAGCCTCTAAGAGATGCATACTCAATTGGCTTTTAAGACCAACATGTTTGCCACGGCCTTCTGGTCTCTAACAAGCACCGTGCACCCCTCAATCCATTCTTCAAAATACACCCAAAAGTAGTAGAAATGCAACAAGCATAACGAAGTTCATTGTTACATACAATCCAAACCAAAACATGAAAGAAAATGCATGAAAGTGAAAAGAACAGGAGTTTCTTCTTTTTGGACTTCTTTCTGAGGCGAAGGAAATTTTGGGCATTAGTTGATAAATTGTCTTTTTAACTTATCAGTCGATGTCTGTGAACATAAATTGTCGGGCTTTTGACTAAAACCATAATATATGAACAAAAAATCTTGACATTGTAAAAACATCTTCCAGGCAATTCATTTTACTCTGCCTACTCAAACTACATTTAAGAAATGACAATATAAACTAAAAAAGTTGCTTACGAAGGGTTGCAACCTGGATTTGATGACAACCATACCGATGAGTCTCTTTTTTCTAGAAGACACGATTATGAATGCGAGTTTTGTTAAAGGGGACTTTGTGAAGGCGATTTAGACCTATGTGCATTGTTGCTCTCATGATCCTGGTTTGGACCTACACAGATTAATATCAGTGTTATTTTTTAGTGTATTGGTGTTTGTAAATTTAGTGGGTCCTTCTTGGCTCAATAGAATTCAAGAGTGCAAGTTTGAGATCAATGGACTGGGTGATGATGCTAGCTCTGTTTTAACATAACTGAATGAAACTTCTATTTGTTGTGGCATCTTGAACATGGGCGGACCCACATGGGGTCAAATGACCCCACAATTTTTTTACTTATTAACACTTACCACATACTCAAGAGTAGCCCAATCTACAATTCACAAACCCAAGTTCAATTACACTATACACCAACCCATTAATCCATAATTCATTGACTGACCAATCCAACTAATATACTATGACTCATAAGGCAGTGGTTTTGATATCCCCTATTCAAAAATATGAAATCCCTAATTTTCTCATACGCACGCTACCTATGCGGCTATGCATGGTGAATTCATCTCTCGTCTTCAATCCATTTTTCAATTAATTTAGGCATTGAATTTTCAATTGAATTGAACCGATTCTTCTAATTTCTAAAATGTATTTGAAATTTGGTAGTTGATAGTTCACTAGTTTGGATTTGAGAAATTGGAAATATTGTAGTGAAGTAGTAAAATAATTCAGTCTCAGTAAGTAATGACTTTGTGAGCTTGTCTAATTGGTGATTTAAAATATAATTGTTTGCGAAAGTAATTTTTGTTTATTATGAATTTAATATTATTTTTTGATGAAAAATGAAATATTGTATTTATTTATGTATTGAATTTATTTTTTAACAGGCACAGAGAAATATTTTAAACGAAAACCTGTGTGTTCGAGTGTGGTTGATGACGATGTAATTATACGACGTTTTCAGAGTATGAAAACACATAGGCTACAATTGTAATAGCATATTGACTTATTTTCATTAATGATATGTAGCATTAAATATTTTTGAATTCTCATTTTTGATCCCACAAGACAAATGGTTTGGGTGTGCCCCTGATCTTGAATGCTCATGCACATAACCTATAGTCCAACTAATGATATTATATCCACAAACTTAGGTAGCAACTTCGCAGTCAAGTGATAACTGAATATAAAATTACTCATGGATAGCGAAATTAGCCGCCATTCAGTTGTCAAATGCATGTAAATGAGAAGCATGACCTGAAGCACAATGGAAAATATGCAGATGGAGAGCTTGTTCTATGGAAACATTACTTAAACTTTCGAAGCAAAGTCTACATATACATGGGCTTTCCTTTCCTCTCCCAATTAAAAACTTTTGTTCGAAACAGACGCCGCCCCAACATATATTACAACATATAGTATTTTGCTACCAAAAATACAACATATCTCAGAAAATTTCTATTGAAAGATCGCTCATAACACTGCGATCAATGAACTTGAGAGCGTCATTTTGCATTAGTGTTAGGATGCCACCAATACAAATTTGAATCAATAGCTTTAGCCAGTAGGAGGGTAGACCAAATAGACATCAACTTTTCTACAAAAAATAAATAAATAAATAAAATGGCTATGAAGATGCCATTGAACATGGAACTCCAAGCAATTTCCAAAGGAGAGATTTCCTGTTGCATCACCACTGGTGAAAAATAGACCACCAATACCAACTTGAATCACTTGGAGTTTCTGCTTTCAAAATATTCTGCCTCTTTCATTAAACCTAAAACCATTACTATAAATGATCAATAAACTAGCACATGGCCACATAATATCAACAGAGATGATAATAGTTTGATGATATTAATCAGGGTAAATCATACTGGTAGTTGTATGCGTCGAAAAGAATAGGTTGAACTTCAACGTCCGTCATACAAAGAAGAGAAACAACCCCCTAAAAGATGTAACATATTTTGAACAAGTAAGAAGTCGAGATTAAAAGATCTCTAAGAGACAAAGAACACATGACGCGAACCCGGGTATAGGATCAACGTGAAAATCGCAGAATTAATTGAAAATGCCGGGAAAGCCCAAAATTCAGGTTGTAGACGGTAAAATCTCGACCCGCAAATTATTGAACTAAGCAACCAAACAAAAACGAAGTTTGAATGACCTCTTGATTACAAAACCAACGAACCTCGATTTGTAAACGTCACAAAGGGTGCCTAATCATTTGATAAGTTCTAAGGGTTGAACGCCACAAATATAACAATATTTGATAAGTTCGGTACATGTTCAATCAAGAACAAAAAGAGAGAAATCATATTTAATTCATAATGTCAAAAGGGGTCTTTTTATAATGAAAGGGAAATCCTATTTATATTAAACCTAAAAAATAAGGTAAAAACGTGAATAATTGATAAAGATTACAAGAATCTTGTCTAAACTAGAATTCTAGTAAAATAAAGAAATTCGCGTCTCTCAGATCCAGACATCTTTCAGTATTTTGGTCATATCTCTCTCTTCCGATATCCGATTGAGGTGATTCAAATTGCATTGGAAAGATTACTTCAAGGGCTACAACTTTTACTTAGACATAATCCTCCAATACTACCATTTACCATATCAAAAACAGGTCTCAATATGAAACTGAAAACTAGTGAATAACTTTCATGTTGATCCAATTGATTTTTGACCTCGCCCTCTTCACCAAACTTGTTCATTGGCATGTTAACTTCGATATTATGGACTCTTTTGCTAGAACATTGTAAATGTATAGCTTTTATCATCTCTTTGAAGTCTCGGATTTGGCTCAAATCTCTCTCCAACATGCTTCGAATTCTTGATAATTGCTGGCGCATCCCGGATCATATCATACTCTCCCTCTTCAAGAGGATTCGTCCTCGAATCCATGCCTTGTGATTGCGTAGGAGATAACCAACCTGTTACAAATTTAATCACTGCACCACCTGGATCAAATGAAAAACTTATTTCTTCCTGGTATAGGATCAATGTATTCAGTCATATCTGTTGCGGCATGAACTCCTCGTAACCATCACACAGATCAAAGTGTGCTCGCCTTGACTGCTTGATTTTGCAAGTTTGGAGTGCTCCAATAACAACTCCATTTGATAAATTTCCATGCTTCTTCCTAGCTTTACTTGGCCCCTGCACTTGAAACAATATCTTTACAAATATGTCAACGTTGCCCCTCAATTCATGTTTGTCAATCAACCCTCTGCAAATGTAGTTCCTACAGTGCCTTTGACACTCCTTCGTCTCCTGGGAATCACAAAGTCAACCTTCGGTAATATGAAAACTTCCAAGTGATGATGTTGTAGTTCAATTTCATCCACACCTTGATAGTCAATTTGAAGTTCAATCCCCGGGTGGTGTGGTATTCCAATGGGATAGTTTGTTGGAAATAATTCTTCGGTAACCTACAAAATAGAAGTACTCAAAATAGGGAGGGAATTTTTAGTCTCCACCATCGCCTCCTCAACTTCACACTCCTCTCTATTTAAGCTCACTCCTAACTCCTCTTTTGCCTCCGAAGACTCTTCTTCATCCTCTTTTTGTAGTCCAACTTCCCTTACACTCTTTTGTAGCTCCCTCCCTTTTTCTTCACAATTAACCACCTCACAATTTTCTCTATTACTCTTTCACTCCTTCCTATGATTATTCTGTGAGTTGATCAAGTCACAAATTTTTGAGAACTCAAGCTTATAATCCAACCCAGTCTTTTTGCTTGATGTATTGCTAACATGTTCCACAAATTGTGTTTTCTCCTCTCTCGAATATCCAACTCGACTATATCTTCTAGGCTCATCTCTAAATCCCCAATCACATCGATCCCTTCTACAAAAATGATTAGGTACATATCTTATCCTCATGATCACCCTAAATTCATCCCAAGTATCAATACACCTCTCACCATTCCTCCGCCTAGATCTTGTCAACTCATCCCACCAAATTAATGCATAATCCACGAACGAGCTTACAATCAACCTCAATTTTCTCCTCCCGGAATAATCATGGCACTTAAACCTCAATTCCACCCTTTCTTCTCATGCCACGTATGCCTCAGGATCATTCCTACCCTTAAATTATGGAATTGTTACTTTCATGCCACCAATGTTCCTATCAACACCATCTCTAATAAAATTTCTACTCCGCCTTTCAAGCCTATCCAATTTATTTCCCACAGCCGCCATTTTCACCAACAATCTTTTCACTCGCTGAATCACCCTTTCATTCATATTGAATTAAACTCCAATTGGGTGGTGTGAGAATTGAGACTCAAAGACTCAAAAGGATTTTGAACTGGACAACCTTGGTTGTATTTTTATAAATTCAAGAAAGTGATTCTTGAATTGGGATTGGAATGAAAGAAATAGATCTTTGGAATTGGAATGGATATTATGATATTGAACAATTTCCAAGAAATAAAAAAAATTATTTTTCTGAATTTGGACAGGTTTCAGTATTTTGGTCATATCTCCCTCTCCCGATATTCGATTGAGGTGATTCAAATTGCGTTGGAAAGCTTACTTCAAGGGCTACAACTTTTTTTCAGACATAATCCTCCAATTCGACCGTTTACCATGTCAACAACAAGTCTCAATATGAGACTAAAAACCAGTGAATAACTTTTGTGTTGATCCAATTGATTTCCGATCTTGCCCCCCTTCACCAAACTTATATAATAGGATGGGGATGCGCCAACAATTATTAAGAATCTAAAACAGGTTGGAGAGAGATTTGAGCCAAGTTCGAGACTTCAAAGAGATGATAAAAGTTATACATTTACATGTTTGAGCAAATGAGTCCATAATATCGAAGTTAACATACCAAGGAACAAGTTCAGTGAAGGGGGCGAGGTCAGAAATCAATTGGATCAACACGAAAGTTATATACTGGTTTTCAGTCTCATATTGAGACCTATTTTTGACATGGTAAATGGTCAAATTGGAGGATTATATCTGACGAAAAGTTGTATCCCTTGAAATAAGCTTTCCAACGCAATTTGAATCACTTCAATTAGATATTGGGAGAGGGAGATATGATTAAAATAGTTAAGGCTGTCTGGATCTGAGAAAAACTGTTTTGACTCGAATTTCCTTATTTTACTAGAATTCTAGTTTATGTAAGATTCTTGTAATCTTTATCAATTATTCATGTTTTTACCTTATTTTCTAGGTTTAGTATAAATAGAATTTCCCTTTCATTGTAAAAAGAACCCTTTGACATTATGAATTAAATATGATTTCTCTCTTTTTATTCTTGATTGAACATGTACCGAACTTATCAAATATTATTATATTTGTGGCGTTCAACCCTTAGAACTTATCAAATGATTAGGCACCCTTTGTGACGTTCGTAAATCAAGATTCGTTGGTTTTGTAATCAAGAAGTCATTCAAAATTCGTTTTTTTTGTTGCTTGGTTTTCTACTGTCTACAACCTTATTTTTGGACTTTCCCGACGTTTTCAATTAATTTCACGATTTTCAAGTGAACCCGGGTACGGGATCAACGTGAAAATCGTGAAATTATTTGAAAACGTCGGAAAAGTCCAAAATTCAGGTTGTAGACGGTAGAATCTCGACCCGAAAATTATTGAACCAAACAACCAAACAAAAACGAAGTTTGAACGGCCTCTTGATTACAAAACCAACGAACCTCAATTTGTGAACTCCACCAAGGGTGCATAATCTTTTGATAAGTTCTAGGGTTGAATGCCACAAATATAATAATATATTTGATAAGTTCAAATATTCTTGAAGAACAAGAAGAGAGAAAATTTTCATATTTCATTATGTCAAAAATAGTTATGTTTTATAGTGAAATAAAGTTTTCTATTTATACTAAACCTAGAAAATAATGGAAAAATGAAAATATTACTTTAAAGATTACAAGAATCTTACCTAAACTAAAATACTAACAAAGTAAGGAAATTCGCGTCAAAACAGTTTTTTCTGGATCCGGACAGCTTTTAGTATTTTGGTCATATCTTCCACTTCCAATATCCGATTGAAGTGATTCAACATGTGTTGGAAAGCTTATGTCAAGGGATACAAATCTTCTAGAAATACAAATCTTCAAATTCCAACGTGTTCTATGCCAAAAGTAGATCACAAATTGAGACTGAAAATTCGAGTGTTTTCCAACCCGTTCCAATTTCTGTCCTCAACATGTTACTTGACCATTGGCTTGTTTTATTCAATATTATGGACTCCGTTGCTTGAACATGTAAATGATCAGATTTATCAACTCTTTGAAGTCTCGAACTTAGCTATACTCTCTCTCCAACAATTATCAAAATCTTGATAATTGCTGGCGCATCCCGGATCATATCATACTCTCACTCTTCAAGAGGATTCGTCCTCAAATCCATGCCTTGTGATTGAATAGGAGATAACCAACCCGTTACAAATTTAATCACTGCACCACCTGGATCAAATGGAAAGTTTTTTCCTCCATGACATATGATCAATACACGCTATCCATCCATTTTGTAGATATGAATGTATTGAAGCACAAACACAATCAGCCATAGATGTTGTTGTATGAACTCCCACGTACAATGATCAACCTGAAAGAAGGAATTAAGCAAAACACAATTGAATTTGTTAGCTTCCCCCTCAATGAGATATGGGTCCTCGTACTCATAATGTATCGTCTCCACCATATCATGCTTAACAATGGAACTCTGCTCTTTATTCCCCACAATATTTTCAACAATTTACTCAGCACATTCTTTTATTATTTTCTCACTCTCTTGCTGAACCATCTCTTCAATTTTTATACCAGACTACTTATGCTCCTCCTCTTTAATTGGTTCACTCTTCCCAATATCAACTGCATTATCAGGCTGCTCATGTTCCTCTTTAATTGGTTCACTCTCTCCAATATCAACTGTATTTTTCAATCCATCATCCTCCTTCTTAACTTCCTTATTTTTGGACTCTTCCTGCAATTCAACTTTGGTGTTCTTCTTAGGTGTGGTCACATCCCTCTTTTGCTTTTCCCATTCTGCCTTACCTCTCACCTTCCATCGGCCTGCAAAGGATTGTTCTAGTGTCAACCCAACTAGAGTGATTTTTACCCCATCCTGAATAAACATATACATGTTCCTCTCCATATCATAAATAGCCTTCCTTTCATACCTCCAAGGCTTTCCAAACAAGATATGAAAAGATTTTAATGGAACCACATCACGCCAAACTTCATCACTATATTTCCCAATGGTGACATTCAATAAAATCCGCTTGGTCACATCTACCTTCCCACACTCCTTCAACCAAGTCACTCTATAAGGCCTATGGTGTTGTTGCAAAGGTAATCCTAATTTTTCCACTATCGTGATACTAACCAAGTCTGATATGTATTCCTTATCAATAGCCAAACTGCATAACGTACTACCCACAAAACACCGAGTTTGAAAAATAAATCCCCAATTATAATCATCCTTTAAGTAGGCGTAATCTAGAAGACTTAAGAAAAGAATTGAACAATTGGACGAGGGATATTTAAATTCAAGAAAGTGGTTCTTGAATTTTTATTTTTTTTGGATTGGAATGAATATAAACGGATTTTTGGAATTGGAATAGATATTATGAAATTGAACAATTTCCAAGAAATTAAAAAAAAAAATTCGGACGGTACGGATGAACATTAAATTTTTTGTTTGGTTTTTTTTCTCAAGAATCAACTACGATAACAATGAAACAGACGGAAGTTGATTTGGAATCAAATTGAGCACAAAAATAACTTTTGATTTTTTTGGATCAAAGACTCAAAATATTACTGGACATAAGAACAAAAATAAAATACTCAAAATAAAAGAAAAAGATAGAACCTGAATCTGGAGCCCAAACTCTGATACCAAATGATGCGAACCCGGGTACAGGATCAACGTGAAAATTGCGAAATTAATTGAAAACGCCAGGAAAGCCCAAAATTCAGGTTGTAAACGGTAGAATCTCGACCCGCAAATTATTGAACGAAGCATCCAAACAAAAACGAAATTTGAATAACCTCTTGATTACAAAACCAACGAACCTCGATTTGCAAACACCACAAAGGGTGCCTAATCATTTGATAAATTCTAAGGGCTGAACGCCACAAATATAACAATATTTGATAAGTTCTGAACATGTTCAATCAAGAACAAAAAGAGAGAAATCATATTTAATACATAATGTCAAAAGGGTTCTTTTTACAACGAAAGGGAAATCCTACTTATACTAAACCTAGAAAATAAGGTAAAAACGTGAATAATTGATAAAGATTACAAAAATCTTACCTAAACTAAAATTCTAGTAAAATAAGGAAATTCGCGTCAAAACAGTTTTTCTCGAATCCAGACAGCTTTCAGTATTTTGGTCATATCTCCCTCTCCCGATATCCAATTGAGGTGATTCAAATTGCGTTGGAAAGCTTACTTCAAGGGATACAACTCTAATTCAGACATAATCCTCCAATACAAGTTTACCATGTCAAAAACAGGTCTCAATATGAGACTGAAAATCAATGAATAACTTTCGTGTTGATCCAATTGATTTCCAACCTCGCCCCCTTCACCAAACTTGTACCTTGTCACGTTAACTTCGATATTATGGAATCATTTTCTTGAACATGTAAATGTATAGCTTTTATCATCTCTTTGAAATCTCGGATTTGGCTCAAATCTCTCTCCAGCATGCTTCAGATTCTTGATAATTGCTGGTACATCCCGAATCATATCAACACACATAGGAAAACATTGCAATGCACGTATAATGCATTCCACAGAAATCATATTTAAACCATTTTTAACTTTTATATTCTTCTTTGAGCTCATAGATCACTTCTAAGTTCCCACACTCAGTTGCTGAGTTAAGAGGATCTAGTATAACCATCTAGTACTAAAACAACATCTAACTACTGATCTATGGCAGTGAAATGCCAAACCTTTAATGTGTTGTCCAGAGAAGCAAATAACAAATAACTGTCCCAAAAAATTATAGATGATACGTCCATGGTATGCCCGTATAATGTATCAATACACTGAAGCGTTTCAAGGTTCAAAACCTGGAAAGAATGTAGGTGCATGAGCAAAATTCTTTAGCAAATCAAAACACTAGACCATATTGTTAGGAAATTTACTTATAGTTATAGTCTCCATATTGTTAGGAAATTTACTTATAGTTATAGTCTCCAACATCACAATAATATAGTAGTTCAATTTTCAAAGCACAATGTAACCATACATTTACAGTTAAATATCTTCAACTCATCAATACAACTCAGCATGTATAAAAAATATAATATAAACCATAGAAACTGAAATATAAGGACTGAAAGCATAAATGGACAGAATGTTACTCCCTTTCTCTTCACTGGCCGAAAATGACAGAGACTTTAGGCTCAGGAACAGTTTCCATGTTTATGCAAATCACCTTCCATAGAGAGTTAGAGAACCAGCTAAAACCTCCTCACTCTTGGCTTGGATCATCGACCAAGAGGTCTACTAAAACCGCCAAGAATCTCCCCTTAAACTGACTAAAACCACCGAGAAACACCAACACCACTTAGCCACTATTTCAGGCCTAAGTATACAAGGGTTTCTTCAATTAGATAGGCTAAGGATCAATTTTTGGGACCAAGAAGGAAAGGAAACGGGCTCTGGAAAATGGAAGAGAAAGTAGCCCCAAAAGAGAGAGAAAATCTAGCTTGTAAAGGAAGGAAAAAACCCACGTGAAGCTTTGTACCAAAAAGTCAAGGCAATAGAAAATATCTCAATGAAGAATAAATCTCAACCCTCCAATTTATCCAAGGGCCAATTTTGAAAGTAGCACAAAATCGGGTCAGCCCAATGGGTTAGGAGAACCACAAAAGTCCACATTTTTCACCTTGGTTCTCATAACACACTCTTTCGGTTGCGAATTTGCACATGGAAGAACTGTTCATCATCATCGCTACTACCTACAAGAAAATTAACCAGTGTCAATATACAGCAAAGATAAGCATAATTTAAATTTTTCTACTGACAGAATTTTCATTCCCACATCAGAGGGATTCCCATCAGTATGATTATTAACAAGTTCAACTTCACCTTGAGATAGTTTCTCACGAATGAAAGATACTTCACCTCAATATGTTTAGATCTTTCATGATAAACGGGATTCTTACTAAGTGAGAATGCACTTTGACTATCAGTAAACATAATAGGTGTATCATGCGTGAAGTTCAATTCTTTTAAGATTCTCGTTAACCAAATACATTCCTTAACTGCTTCGGTTATGGTAACATATTCGGCTTTAGTACTAGACAAAGTCACTAAAGGCTGTAGCTGAGATTTCCATATTATGCAATTATCACCTAGGGTAAAGAAGTATGCTATGGTTGATTTCCTACTGTCTTTATCACCAGCAAAGTCAGCATCAACATAGCCTTTAAGAGTCAATCTTTTCTCATACACTAAGCCTAGATTTAAAGTCCCAACCAAATACCGCAATAGCCATTTCATACCAGCCTAGTGCGGCTTACCAGGATTGGACATAAATATACTTAGGAGACTAATGGAAAAAGCAAGATTAGGTCTGGTAGTAATCATAGAAAACATGACAGAACCTATGGCATTAGCATAATGAACATTTTCCATTTCTTTCAAGTCAGATTCAGATTTAGATGAATGATCATGTGAAAAATTCATATGACTAGCAAGAGGCACATTCACAATTTTACTGTCTTTCATTCCAAATCTTGTCACAACTTTGTTCAAATAAACTTCTTGTGAAATAGTTAACCTATGTTTAGCCATGTCACTTGTTATCACCATCTCAAGAATTTTTCTAGCATTCCCTAAATCCTTCTGTCAAATTCAGTTCATTAAAAAATCTTTCAGTTCATTAATTTGGGACTTGCTAGGTCCAGCCAAAAGCATATCATCAACATAAAGCAGCAAGTAGACTTCGCAACCACTCTTCATGTCATTATAATACAAACAAGCATCAAATTCACTTCTTTTAAATCCTATCTTTAGCACATAAGCATCAAATCTCTTGCACCATTGTCTTGGGCTTTGTTTCAGCCCGTACAAGGATTTCTTTAACTTGCACACATAATCAGACTTGCTTCTAGCCACAAAGCCTTGTAGTTGGCTCATGAAGATATTTTCTTCCAACTCTCCGTGTAAAAAAGCACTTTTTACATCGAGTTGTTCAAGTTTCCAATTGAATTGAGCAACAAGAGCCAACATCAGTCTGATAGTCTTGTACTTAACCACGGGTGAAAATATTTCATTATAGTCCACACCCTCTCTTTGAGTATAATCCTTAGCCACTAACCTCGCCTTAAATCTCACGGGATCATTAGGACTCAAACCTTCTTTTAACTTGTAAATCCATTTACATGGAACCAATTTCTGATCTTTAGGTTTCTTAACAAGTTTTCAGGTTTTGTTATCACTCAAAGATTTCATTTCTTCCTACATAGCTTTTAACCAATTTTCAGAATAATTTCCATTAATAGCTTCTTCATAAGTGGCAGGTTCTATCTATTCAAGGGCTTCACTTGAAACTAAGGCAAAATCAGTCAAGTTTAGGGATTCATATCTCGGATTAGGCCTGATTTGTCTTCTCGCCCTATCCCTAGTAAGCTGACAATCTTGAATATGTGGCTAATCATTAAAATGTTCAATTTCAACTGGTTCATTGTTATCTTGAAGTTCAGTCACCTCTTCAGGTTCAGTTTCATGATGTGTAGGGTCATTATCATCATTCTCAGGTGTAGGTGAATCAAGCTTAGTCAGTTTCACCTCAGTCTGAACACTCCTCTCAGTTTCAGATTTGTTAGCTTCATCAGTTTTCTATTTTAGACATGGCATTTCAAATTCATTAAAGACTACATTTATGCTGTTAATAATCTTAATACCCTGAACCCCTAAAACCCATAACCTATAGCCTTTCACACCCTCAGGATACCCTAACATCACACACTTGACAGCTCTAGGCTCAAGTTTTCCTTTAGAATGATATGCATATGCAGTACATCCAGCTCAAGTTTTCCTTTAGAATGATATGCATATGCAGTACATCCAAACACCCGTAAGTGATTTAGATTTGGAGGCTCTCCTGTCCACAATTCCTGTGGAGTCTTAAAGTCTATACTGCTGGACGAAGACCTATTAATCAGATAAGCTGCAGTACTAGTAGCTTCAACCCAAAAACCTTTAACAAGGCCAAAGTTAATCAACATGCACCTAACATTGTTCATTATGGTCATGTTCATTCTCTCAGTGACCCCATTCTGTTCAGGTGTGTATTTAACTGTTCTGTGTCGAAATTACAGAATTCAAGCCCATTATCAGTTCTCAATATTTTAAGTTTCTTATCTAACTGATTCTCAACAGACTTAAGCCAAATTCTGAATTTTTCAAAAGTTTCCGACTTAGCCTTCAGAGGATAAATCCAAACTTTTCTTGAGTAATCATCCACCAAGGACAAGAAGTACTTACTCCCACAAAACGTGAAATGCTTCTCCAGGCCCCATAGATCAGCATGGACATAGTCCAATGGTCGGCAGGTTTTATGAGAGCTAGCTTCAGAGCTCACCTTATGGGACTTACCCAAAACACACATTTCACAGAAGTCCAAAGCTTCAACGTCATCTTTTCCAAGTAATTTCTGATTACTTAAAGATTTTAACCCTTTAAACCCAATGTGACCCATTTTGTTATGCCGAAGTTCAGTTTAGTCTTTACTAACTGTAAGAAGACTAGAATCGGGTGGCGTTTCAATTTTACCCTCCAGATAGTATAGTCCATTCCTTTTAGGTCCTTTCATAACTACCAGAGACCCAATCATAATTTTCAGAATTTTATTTCCAGATTTGAAAGTATAACCATCATCTTCAAAAGTGTCTAAGGAAATGAGGTTCCTGTTCAAATTAGGGATATATCTTACATTTCTAAGTTGTTTGACAGCCCCATCATACATCCTGATGGCTATGTCACCAATCCCAACCACATTCTGAGAATTATTATCCCCATATAAACTTTCTTAGATTCAATCTCTCTGTAGTTATAGAACCAAGACCTTTCAGGGCACATGTGAAAAGTGCACCCTGTGTCTAGGATTCAATTATTGTCAAATTCATCCTCAGACACATTTAGGACATGTAAACTATCGAATTCAGAAACAACGGCAACATTGTTTTGTTCATTGTTATTTAAGTCTCTTTGTTTCTTTTTCCAGTCAAAGCAGTCTCTCTTGAAATGTCCTAACTTTCTACAATTATAACATTTCTTACCACACATGTCTTTCGATTTGGATCTCATTTTAGATTTTCCCTTCATTTTTTGTTCTGGAAGTTAAATTCTTTCTTTTCAGGTCTTCCCCTAACAAATAAGCTTTCTTCTCTCGGATTAGTTCTGTTCTCTCTTTGTAATTCAAGTTCTATTGATTTTAACGCATCTATAACAATGGCTTGTGAAAGAGCGTCCCTACCATATTTTATGGTATTTTTGATTTCTTTATAAGATTTGGGCAATGAATTTAACAGTATGACAGCTAAATCTTCATCATCGAGTTTCTTATGATTGTGAGCCAGACTCTTAACAATTATGCTATAATCATTCAAATTCCCTTCAATATCCTTCCCCGGGTCCATCTTAAAACTAAAAAGCTTTTCCAACAAATATATCTTGTTCGGCAAAGTCTTAGTCAAGAATAAAGCATCTAAGGCAGTCCATAAAGTTCTAGCATCTTTAGCACTATCAAGTTGTCTAACAACATTATCAAATAAGTGTAAAATTATATAACTATATGCAATCTCATTCATTTCTTCAATTTCATCAGGTTTAGCTTTTAACTCATCAGAATATTTATCAGGTTCATCGAGAGCTTTAGCAACTCTCTGTTGGACCAAAATGGCCTTCATTTTCTGTTTCCAAATTAAGTAGTCCCCATTTCCATCGAATTGCGATAATTCGACCCTCGAACCCATTCCAGATTCTGTAAAAGAGTGGCCCGTACTCATGGACACAACATAAAAGGTTTTGAAAAAATCTTTTCCAGATGATCAATATAAAGTCGAAAGCACAGAGTTAAAACCAATCCAATCACGAAACCTCAATATGATGTGTGTGCAAGTGTGATGTAAGCTCAGGCAATACACATGTATATATAATGCAAGAAAATATGCTTTTTAGGTTACAAATCAATTACAGGAATTCAATCACCAGAATTCACAAATAAGCAACCAAGCAGTCATGCATAAAATGGTAAGGATACCAAACCTAAGTCAAAGGAGAGTTTGAAATAATCTTACCAAACCACTGTTGAAAAACAGTAACAATACCCCAACTCCTTAATCGAGACAGCCAGCCAAAGTTCACTAAATCACCAATCCAGTCAACAACATGCACAACACACAAAACACGATAAATCAGTGTCGAAATTTGAAAACAAGATGCCAAAAATGGAGAACCCAAATCTATGAAGGATAAACAAGCCCTAGATCGAAGCTAGGCTCTGATACCAATTTTGTTAGGAAATTTACTTATAGTTATAGTCTCCAACATCACAATAATATAGTTCAATGTTCAAAGCACAATGTAACCATACATTTATAGTTAAATATCTTCAACTCATCAATACAACTTAGCATGCATAAGAAATATAATATAAACCATAGAAACTGAAATATAAGGACCGAAAGCATAAATGGACAGAATGTTACTCCCCTTCTCTTCACTGGCCGAAAATGACAGAGACTTTAGGCTCAGGAACATTTTCTATGTTTATGCAAATCACCTTCCATAGAGAGTTAGAGAACTAGCTAGAACCTCCTCACTCTTGACTTGGATCATCGACCAAGAGGTCTACCAAAACCGCCAAGAATCTCCTCTTAAACTGACCAAAACCACCGAGAAACACCAACACCACTTAGCCACTATTTCAGGCCTAAGTATACAAGGGTTTCTTCAATTAGATAGGCTAAGGATCAATTTTTGGGACTAAGAAGGAAAGGAAACGGGCTCTGGAAAATGGAAGAGAAAGTAACCGCAAAAGAGAGAAAATCTAGCTTGTAAAGGAAGGAAAAAACCCACGTGAAGCCTTGTACCAAAAAGTCAGGGCAAGAGAAAATATTTCAATGAAGAATAAATCTCAACCCTCCAATTTATCCAAGGGCCAATTTTGAAAGTAGCACAAAATCGGGCCAGCCCAATGAGTTAGGAGAACCACAAAAGCCCACACATATAAAGTGAAGGAATCAAACAAGTGTAGAAAGTAGACTCCAACTCTGAAAATAGGCGCTCTAATATAACATTTTGGGGGTGGTGAAGACAGGTAGAATAGATTACTCAAATCAAGCAATGGTCTTAACAGTGTCAACATGGCTGATAACTGTATACATAACTGGGAACTATTTCCATATGATATGTATCACATGGGTAAATAAAATAAGTCAACACGGTTAAATTGCCCTCATATATAGATGATTCATCTCTACCATCTACTGATTTTGAGAGAGAGAGAGAAGTTCAAATATAAAAAGGTTGTGAAATCAAGGGTTTTTTCTGATATAAGCATTGTCTTAGTGTACTTTGTCATAATATTTTAACAAAAAAATTTGTACCACTGTGATACTCATTTTACTACGTCTCAATATGATTTATTAACATTTATGAATATTTGTCGAACGTTTTTACAATTTAGCAACTGCACCTTATTCCGTGCTTTACATTTTCACCAATTTCGACCTACCTTTATTTATTGTACATTTTGAAGTGTATCTATAATGAAAATAGTACAATTTAGCAATGACAGTAGTATATTTGTCTATTCGTTTGTCCGTAATGATATCACAAGTTTTTGATACCTGAAAGTTGCAATTGTTCTCGTGTAAGAAGCTGGTTATAGGCTCTATCTCATTTTCACCAGATTCGATATGATAAGATCTAATAACTCCAAGTTTTGGGGGTTGATAACCAATTGGGCATCCTCTCCTTCTAAATTTGAATTGTGAGCTCTACCGATGTGGTTACAATCGGTATATAAGTATGCTTCCTTCCTTCCGGCGATGATCTTCATTGCGGAAAGGGCGACCTGGAGATGGGTACTCCCAGTAGAAAACTGTTTCTGAGAAATCCCCAGGAATGTGAGCCGAAGTAATAAGCTGTTGATGTTGGTTGTGAAAGGATGGTGGAATGTAATAACTCTTATTGGATTCGACACTGCTGAGCTGAGACTTGGTTTCTAGAATTATAACCAATTGGGCACCCCTCCCTACAAACCAGTTTAAGGGGGAGGAGTTCTACCCGAGGTCCCGATGTGGTAGTTAGAGAATTTTTTATTTTTTGTTACCCATTTAGGATTCTAATTCTGTAGTTTTTAATCAGTTTATAAGTTGGGGTCTTCAACAATATGTGGGTTTGGGTTTCACGGAATCAGAAATTTAAGGTTTCTGCTACTAAAAAGTTGGTTTTCTAGAAATTTTAGGCTACAGTGAAGTTTGACTATTGCTGCCTCTCATTTATGGTTCTGATTCACTGGTTTTTATATGTTATTTTCAATTGCTGGAGGTATTTTATCTAGTTTTTGTTAATAGAATCTCAGTTATTGGTTGAGACAGCCACTGATGGTATCCAAGCGGATGACTTTTGACCTGCTTCTAGTTAGCCTTCAATATAGTTGGATTTTAGAGCTCAGTGTTTTCACATTTGGATACGCGTTCATCCGTGGCTTGCAATAGAGGAAACGTCTGGAGATCAGAAATTTGAATTTGATGGATGTACTGTATTGGAATTTTGCATTTGGATTTCCTATCTTGGCAAGAAAGAGATTGTTGTATGAAGTGGAGGCAAGTTTGGCCTGCTTTGATTAACCTATAATTTGTTGTTGTTTTCGCGCGTTTTGCAACCCGCCAACAATCACGAGAGAAAGGGGTTAGACGATTGTGTAAGGAACAAACCTCTTGAGACAAAGTCCCAAAAATGGGTGCGTTTACTAGTGAAGAGTTACAATTAGAAAGTAGACAAAACGCCTCCAAGGGGCGCAAGCACACGAGTAATGAGAAATGATTAAATTTAAACTAAGGAAATAAAAATTACATATTCTCTTGTCGAGAGTTTTTGATTCGGGGTCTTTTGCTTCTACGACATTACTTCCTTTTATACTTCCTGAGCATCTCTTGGTTATCGAAATGCTCGGAATTGCTCCATTACCTTCGTAACCGTCCACTCCTTTAGTGAGAAACTGCTTGTTTGGGGAGAAGTTACTTAGTAACTGTTGCCACTACTCTTGCTGTTTCTGGATCGTGGGGGGTGTGTCGGGTTTATTTGACAACTGCTTCCGTAACTGCTGAATTGGATAAACTATACCCTTTAGACTTGTCTGATTCTGGGCGACTTGAGGATTTAGGCGACAATGAGGCTATTGCTCTGGGCGATTGTGCAGTACTACATTCGTTCAGCCTCTGGGCGTCCTACGGTCTTGGGCGATGGTACTCCTTTGCTCTGGGCTTTCAATATTCAGGCCTTTTCACAGGTTTCTAGATTGGGCTTTTCTTCTTGGGCCTTTTAATTGGTTTCCATTGGGTCTTCCTCTTGGGTTTGTCAATTGGGTTTCCCTTTGTTTTTGGGCTGCATTTTTAGTATGTCAACAATTACCCCCCAATATGGCAGAATTAATACTAATCATTAATTTTGCCATATTCACTCTGTATCTTTCCCGCAACATTTGAACTTCCCCAGAATTTCAATCATCACTTACGTTTTGTTGCCTGAAGGATTGCGACGTTACAAACCCTTAAAACCCCGAAAGTACGCGGCATTCTTTATTTACATCTCTGCAGTTTTACGCTTCGCTCTCGCCATTTCACAATCTCCATTGCTGCGACCTTCGATTTAAACCAACAAGGTTCGAGAGCAACTTCCATTCTGCACCATAATGACTACTTCTCAAACTCCCTCGGACAATATTTTCAGTTTTGAGGATTTCCAAACCCTTTTCACAAAACCATATGTGAACCCGTCTTTTCTTTCACAATCCAATGCTGACCGCAACGAGTTTTATTTGGGTCCGTCGTTTAATGATGCTGAAGCCATTGAACGGGCTGCGGTAGGTCATTTGTTCCCGTGTTCCGAAGATCTCCCTTTCTCGCAGTCTTTGCCATTGAGGCCAATCCATGATAAAGGTATTCGCACTTGGCCTAAAACTGATGCATCCTTCCGTAGATGGCATGCACGTATGGTGGCTCATGGTCCCACTAAATTGATTTTTGAACGTGCTAAAATTTTGGACTTACTGGAGATTACCCTTTTTCCCCCAACGTATGACCCCGTGCTTTTTCCAATCGCACTGAGTTTTTGGTCTCCTGAATTTAATACCTTTGTTTTCCTTCTTGGTCCCATGACCATTACCTTGAGAGACGTTGCGGCTCTGTTGAATCTCCCACCTCTGGGCGATACCATTTTTCCTGGTATGCTAATTTCTGGTGCTGCCCTAAAATTTGACAAGAAACTTACTGAATCTTATTCGAGCATGCAGGGTGGTTATGTCACTGCTGTCTCTGAACCTTGCCATTCTGAGCGAGTCGCTTTTCTCCAAGTCTGGCTCTGTAAATATGTTCTCTGTGTTCCCAGTTTGAAACCTTCCATGAGCTACTTGCCTTTATCTCATGAATTGGCTCGAGGTAGACCTTTGAATCTATGTTCATTCCTCCTGGCTGCCCTTTATAGGGGCATGGCTATGCTCCAGTTCCAACTGAAAAACAATGCATCTCCCACTGGTAGTGGGCCTTTATGGCTTGCTCAATTGTGGTTGAGATCTTATTTTCCTCAATTGGGTATTCCACCTTTTCCTCCTCGTGAGGTTACCTGCTATGGGCTTTTCATTCATCAATTGAGCCCTGTAAATATGTCTATGAGAGACGTTTTCACTTTCTTTTATACTTTGAATTCAACCCTTTCGTTCTTCCCTTTTTCTTCTGAGCAAATTCCTCCTTTTGTACGGCCTCCTTCTACTTTGGCCGAGGCAGATGCATTCATGCCTGTTTGGGTTCAATTTTTGGTGGGGAGGGAATTGTTTCATGACATTCTGGTGGGAACCAATGCTAAAGCGGGGGTAGAGATATACGCGCCCCAATTTTGTGCTCGCCAACTTGGTTTTGGCCAAATGTGGCCTGTCCCTCCTTGCTATTCTAGTAACTTAACGGATCGTTTTTACATCCTCAACAAAACGGAAGCCCAAGCCATAGATGCCCGTAATAAACTCTTGGCCACCGGCTTTACTTTCGCCCCTTTTAATCCTACTGCCGTTACTCATCCTCTTTTTGATCAATTGTGGCCATTGGTGAAACAAAGATTGTTTTCAACTGACGCGAATCGCGCTTTCCACCTGCTGGATAAACAGGGTAACACTCCCATTTCTGCTGTCCCTTTACCTAGTAAGGTCCCTGCGTCCCCTTCTCGTTCCACACGCTCTGCTCTTTCATCCCCAACCTCGAAGTCTGCTGTTTCTAAAGGTGCCTCCAGTCGCAAACGGCCAGCTGCAGCCGTAATATCTCTGCAAGATGATGATGATGATGATGACGCTTCCCTCATTGTTAGGAGAAATGTAACTGAACTTCACCTACTTCACAGGCTATTTCTTTTCATGCGGTAATTATTTTCTTTGAAATTTTTCAGAAAGATTCAGCCTCTCCCTCCAAGGCTATAGTTTTGGCAGATTCTTCCTCACCCTTTCCTGTCGAAGCTGCGTTACCCAGGCCTCAAGTTCCAACACCCTTATTACCAATAAATCCTCTTCCTCAGGGTGTCGATCCCCCAAGCGTGGAACTAGAAGGTAATGCTTATTTTTGGTGCCTTGGCCCTTCTTTATTGCTGCCGTCTTATTGACTTACTGCGGTGTGAAACGTGCAGAGACTCCTGTAGTTTCGTCTGGTGGGGAAGGTCCTTCCTGCCCAGCTAAAGGGAAATCTCCCCAAGGGATGGAAGAAATAAAGGGAGTGCCTGAATTTTCCACCACTGCCGATGATGTCTTTTTACTTCGCTCTTATTTTTGATTTTGCTTTGTTGTATTGAAAACCTTCAATATTGGTAACTTCCTTTGCAGGAATCCGATAGTATTCTTAATTCCATCCAAGACTTACTCACCTCCTGGGCGCGCATGAAAACATCCTCTGTGTCATCCTCCACCCCTGCGAACGAGAACATGACATTCTCAAACAGGCATTGTTTGAGTATGTCTCCTTCATGGACATGGAGGTCGGCCGTACCAGCGCTGCTCATCAAAAGGCCAAGCTAGATATGTTGAGCGCGAACCTACTGCAAGCACTTTCGCTCCCATCGCCCAGCATTTCTACTGACTTTAAGGTGAAGTTGAGGGTTCTTCATGCCGACGTCGTTTCTTTGTTGGCCAAGAACGCAGAATTGAAGGCCAGAAGTGCCCAATATCTCCGCGCTTCTTCTGAGAAAGAGTCCTTGCTCTAGGAAATTGACAAGAACCAGGCCGATTTGACTGAGGTCTCTTCAGAGCTTGTGGTGGAGGATTCCTTGATGTTGAGCCTGGCTGCTGAAATGAAAGAGCTACAAGCGAAAATGAACGACTGCAGGGCGAGGATGGCTGCCAAGAGGCGTACTGCATCCCAAGGAATTGCTAAGACCAAATCTCTATTGGAGCAGTACCAAAAGTTGGAGGTTGATGATGACTTAGTAAAAGAGTTAGGTATCCTTTCCTCTAGGCAGAGCGAAGAGTGGGATAAACTTAGGCAGCAGATGCGCTCAGCTTGGGGCGAATTGTAACTAAACATTTACTGTTTTAATCTTTGTAACTCTTTCGCGCTGACTGCCTTGGTTTTTTGTGATTTGATGTCATTCATCATCATTAATGAACAATTATTTTGAAGTGGCATTTATCTTTGATCGTCAATTTTCCTCGTACCTAATCTTTATGCCAACATCTATGCATATTCTTTTGGCATTCAAATTTTCTTCCCTAAATCTTTATGCCAACATCCATGCATATTCTTTTGGCATTCAAATTTTCTTCCCTAAATCTTTGGGCCATATTGATTTCACTAACCGGTCATAAATGTGACCTTCCACATTCTGGCTTTTCATCTTCCAGCCCATATAAATATGCATGTTTATACTCATCATTTTCATCCTCATGCATTTCCAAATTCGATTTCTTGCCATCAAAACTTCCTGCCACTGCATGGCACTCCGATCGTTTACCAACACTTTCCTCTTCTATATGGATGGGTTTCTTGACTCGTCCCTTTTGCTTTGATATCACTTTTGGTATGGGAGGTATATGAAATGTTCTTTCAAACTGAAGCAAGATTTTTGCCATCAGTTTACTTGTTGAGACTGAAGCAAGATTCTTGCCATCAGTTTGCTTGTTGAGAGTGTTTCTCCCTGCCTACCATTGCAGCAATGCATTTAGGAAGGTTAAGGGCAGTTCACCCTCTTACTCGGCCATAGACTGAAGGGCTGCTTCTCCTTGCCTACCACTGCAGCAATGCATTTAGGAAGGTTATGGGAGCAGTTCACCCTCTTATTCGGCCATAAACTGAAGGGCTGGCCGTACTGATTTCACTCTTTCTGTTCCCACCAAACAGAAGACAATTTGTAGTATGTTTCGTCTTGTATTTTGACTGTGTCCCTTAATTCTTGTGAAGAATGGTTTGTAAGGAACATTTGGTAATAAATGACTTTATTTTTGAATGTGCCTTGTTTTTTCTGACTTTATCTAGAACGTGATCGTCCAATTTATTTACTGCCATCGCTCAGCATGATTACATTGCCGTTGCAATTTTATCACTTATGTATATATTTGTTCACTTTCCTATTTAGAACGTGATCGTCCAATTTACTTACTGCCATCGCTCGGCATGATTACATCGCAATTGCACTTTTATCACTTATGTATCTATCTGTTCACTTTCCCAAAGGGAAGGAACATATTTCTTCAAGTACTTACTGTTAATAAATCTTATATGCCTAGTACCATCTAAATCTTCCAAGTGGTAAGCTCCATTAGGCAATACACTCTTTACTCTATACGGTCCTTCCCAATTTGGCGACCATTTGCCATATTTTGGGTCTTTACTATCTAAAGGAAGCATTGCCCTCCAAACTAATTCGTTCGCACTAAAAAACTTGGCTATAACTTTCTTGTTATAAAATCTAGCCACCCTTTGTTTCTGGACTTGCAACCTGTCTAGCACGTCTAACTTCAATTCGTCCAATTCTAATAAATTTTGAATCAACGATTCCTTGTACTCATTCTCGCTTAATTCGTGCTGCCGACGCACCCTTATAGATTGCACGTTGATTTCCACGGGCAATACAGCCTCCTGCCCATAAGTGAGTTGGAAATGAGTAATGTTGGTGCTTGAACGGGGCGATGTTCTATAAGCCCATAAGGCTTTGTTCAAGCATTCGTGCCAATTTCTGGCATTTTCATTTATCATCTTTCTTATGATAGATTTCAGAATTCTGCCCGACCGTTTGATTGAGCATAGTATGGTGTGGAATTTACCAATTTAATTCCAAATTCTCTCAAGAATTCCTTCACCTGATCTCCATTTAGGGAAGTCCCATGATCTGTCATTAAAGTTTGCGGAATTCCAAATCTATAGATGATATGGTCCCGGATAAACTCTATGATGCTTTTCTGGGTGATTTCTTTTAGAGGCACTGCTTCGACCCACTTGGTGAAAAAGTCTGTGGCGACTATAATAAAGGTGTGTTGTTTGGACGATGGAGGGTAGATCTTCCCTATCAAGTCTATCGCCCAGCCTTTGAACGACCAAGGTTTGATAATGGGTGCCATATTGCTTGCTGGTGCCCTCTGTATTGGGCCATGTTTTTGGCATGCTAGATAACTTTTCGCATATTGAACACATGATTTTCCCATATTTGGCCAAAAATAACCACTTCTGATAATTAGCCATCTCATCTTTGGCCGGCCTGATGGGCTCCACATATCCCTTCATGTACTTCAGCCATAATTGTCTTAGCTTCTTGTAAGTTCACGCATTTTAATAACACACCATCAGAGCGTTTTTTGAACAATTCTTCGTCTATTAATGCATAGTTTAACAGACGTAATTTCATTCTTCTATCACCTCTCCCATTAAGCTCCTTAAAGGATTCTTTAATCTCATCCATCCAATCCAGCGCGACCCCATTTTCTATACATTAAATTTCGATTTTCCTTGCCCTTCGCTGAATAACGGGCAATATAGTTCCGTATTCGTAAGTAGACTCCCAACTCATCGCCTTTGAATAGCCAGAGGCCAACTGAGCCAACTCGTTGGCCATGTCGTTGTACATTCTATTAACACATTGAAGTTCTACTTGGTCGAATTCTTCCAACAATTCTTGGGCGATTTCGTATAAACTTATAATAGAATCACTTTGGCATTTGAAATCGCCAGTCAATTGATGAATCACCAATTGAGAATCGCCCCTGACGATTACATTCTTTACTTTCATATCTACCATCAACTCCAAGCCTACAATTAAGGCTTCGTATTCGGCTTGATTATTAGTACAGATCCTATCTAAGGTGAATGCGAACTTATAGCAAACCCCTAAAGGATTTATCAAAGCCACTCCTACCCCTGCTCCCTTAGAAGTCTTCGATCCATCAAAGTATAAAATCCATGGTTTTAATTCAAACGAATCAACCTCTAGTTCTATTTCGTTGGGCATATCAAGGCATGGATGATCGGCCAGAAAATTAGCCAAAGCCTGATTTTTAACTGCCTTTTGGGGTATATACCTTATTTCGAACTCTGACAGTGATAAAGTCCAAAGACCTACTCGTTGGTGTAAAATAGGGCGAGAGAACATATATTTGATTAAATTGACTTTGGAAATTAAATAGACTATTACAGGCCGTAAATAGGCCCTTAATTTTGTACATGTGAAGTATAATGCGAGACACAACTTCTCAATAGCAGAATAATTACATTCACATTTGGTTAATCGTCTACTTAAATAATAAATCGCCCTTTCTTCACCAAATTGGTCTTCTTGTGCGACCATTCCGGCTATCGATCCTCGTTCAGCCGACACGTACTTCATTGACTGTCCTTGGATTGGTGACACCAGCATTGGCGGACTTGTTAAGTATGTTTTCAGGCTTTCAAAAGCCTTTTGATGTTCTTCTTTCCAGACGAATTCGTCTTGATTTTTCAGCTTTAGGAGAGGCGAAAACGCTTTCGTTCGCCCTGCACAATTAGATATAAAGCGTCTTAGAAAATTGATTTGGTCTAAAAACCTTTGCAGTTCCTTTTTATTGCTAGGAGTCTTGGCTTCTAAAATGGCTTTCGCTTTATTCTTATCAAGTTCAATCCCTCTTTCATGTACCAGGAATCCGAGGAAATTTCCTGCATTCATGCCAAACGCGCACTTCAAAGGGTTCAATTTTAGTTTATGCTGCCTCATTCGCTCAAATGAACATCGCAGTTGTTCGAAATGATCTTCCTCTTTAACAGATTTGACCACTATATCATCTACATAAACTTCCACAAATTTACCTATCATGTCGTGAAAAATTAGATTCATAGCTCTTTGATAGGTCGCTCCCGCATTTTTTAGTCCAAACGGCATTACTACCCATTCAAAGCATCCTAAAGACCCAGGGCATCTAAAGGCAGTTTTGTGTACGTCTTCGTCAGCTATGTAGATTTGATTGTATCCCGAATATCCATCCATAAAAGAGTACATCACATGCCCTGCAGTTGAGTCTACTAGAGAATCTACCGTAGGCATTGGATATTCATCCTTGGGCGTAGCCAAGTTCAAATTCCTAAAATCTATACATATCCTCAACTTGCCATTCTTTTTTAATATTGGCACTATATTAGATAACCATTCCACATATCTGGTTGTTCTAATAAAACCTGCTTTTAGTAATCGCTCTATTTCTTTTTTGATCTCTGGTAATACATTGGGGGCGAAACGCCTAGGAGGTTGCTTATGAGGCTTAAAATTTGATTTAGTCGACAGCCTATGTTCTACTAAGTTTTTATCCAAACCAGGCATATGTTCATACTCCCAAGCAAAACAATCTTTATACTCTTTTAATAAATCGATTAATCTGTTACTAACCTCATGAGGGAGCATCCGGCTGACAAATGTTGGGCGATCCTCTCCTTCCTCACCAATATTAACCTTGACCAAGGGGTCTTGTGCTTGTGCATATCCTGACTTGGGGATCCTCGCCGCTTCATCATCCATATCGCTCAGAGGAGTTTGCTCTTCCAGACAATCCACTTTATGAACTTCCCAGTCCAAGCTCTGCTCCATCTCGGACAATATTAATTTGTCCCTCAGCATCTTTAACGCCGCTTCTTCTTTCTTCACACATTCATATTCTTTATTGAAAGCCATCAACTGGCTTTGAAAGCCTGAATCTCGGCCTCTTGCCTTTGTTGTTGAAAACCATTTAAGGTTGTTTGGCTTCTTTTTTGCCAATTACTGGCTCTTCCAAGGCCACTATGTTTGGCCTCATTTGGTTAAACATTTCAGTGAGTGCATCCACTGAAAACGGCTCTTCGCTTCAGGCAGTAATTTGAGTTTCTTCCCCATCTTGAACCACTCTAACAAGCCCATAATTTCCTTCGTACATGAGCCTCTCTACTGAATT